>CM038047.1:32811600-33086600 GCA_021397845.1 Areca catechu | reverse complement strand
GTCCTCTTGACGCCGGCCTGTGGGAATGGGATGATGAATGGGGCTTTCATCGGCGTTAGATCCGTTCAGTCTGGGAGTCGCAATGTCTTCCCTGTCGGAAAGCTTCAGTAAGTTTTTCCTTCTTTCTTTATTCTCTCTTGCTGTTTTTTTTCTCCTTCTTTTCCCTTCGTTTTAAAAAGTTTCCGCTTTATAGATTTGGTCTCGCGTTCATATGAGTTTTGGGTTATGATTTAATTTTTTTTGTTTAATTTCTCTAGTTGAAAACTATTTTTCCATTTGAAAAATTACCTTCTGTTTTACGATGTATGTACGACTACGGTTCGATTGATCTTTCTCCTTTTTTTTTGTCCTCTATCCTCTTTTTATTTTCTTTTTTTTGTTAAATTTTTTTGATCGTTTCTACAATAGATGTATTTCTGTATGGAGAAAATTTTTGTTCTTTCCGTTGTAAAAAAAAAAAAGAAAAAAAAAATTTTTTTTTTTTTTGCTCATTTCGGTGATCCGTTCTTCTTATCCTTTTTTTTCCTCTGGTCGTAGGTTTAAGTAGATGGAGGGTAAATGCACCAAAATTCATCTTTTCTGATTGTAATATTAAGTTGATGTGCAATTATTTTGAGAAAAGTATCTTTTTCCTTTGAATCTATTTTTTTTTTGAAAAAAATATATTCTTTTTTCGTTCCCCTAAGTGCCCTAGCTGTACACTTTCCTAGTTTTTAGGAGTCATGCAGCGTCTTTGCCTTGTAAAATTCCACATATAATTTTTGTTTACCAAAAAATAAATAAATAATAATGATCTGCTCGCACTATTTTTCGAGGAATTTTTGGTGGATTTTTACTATTCTATCGGATTGCAGGAATTTACGGTTCATGTGCACATTCCGGTTCAAGCTGTGGTGGATGACTCAGAGGATGGGTTCGTTCGGCCGAGACATCCCCTTTGAGACCCAGTTCCTGATCGTCGAGGGAAGCGATGGCTCTCACTTTGGGGAGGGGAATGAAGATGGGGTGGGGCAATCTGCAGTCTATACTGTGTTCTTGCCCATCCTTGAGGGAGCTTTTCGAGCAGTTCTTCAGGGAAACGCAAATGATGAGCTGGAAATTTGTTTGGAGAGTGGTAATGAATGAATGAAATATTTTTATTTCTCGGGAATAAACAAAAACTCTGGTTTCCTCGTAAGAAAAGGGTGAATTCATGATTTTTTTAATAAAAATTTATGAAACATCCCATACTCTATTTAATGGAAACTCTTGGGCATCCATCATTGGTTTGGCTGTCTCAAGATAGAGATTAAAGTGAGTAATTAAGAGTTTCAAAAGGAAAGCTACCCAACTGATATAATTACAAGGGTTGCGCTATGCAAACGTGGGTTTCCACTATTGGATTGCATTGGGATTGTTGTCAATCCCCATCCCGATGCCATCCATTGATTAAAAATCGTGTTCGCATATGCGAACATTCTTACCATAGCATAACCCTAATTACAAAGCGTAGTTCCACAAAAAAATTCTGGGAAAAAAATATTTTAAATTATTGATGAAAATCTAACTTGAATGAGTTTTCCATGTGCATGGCATGAGTTAGATGCTCGTAAAATTTTGAAATGAAAGATGGTTTTTCAAGTTCTTTTCATTATTCATCAGGTGATTGATATGAATGTACTTATCGGAGATTTTTCTTGCTTGCATTTCAGGTGATCCAGCTGTTGAAGCATTTGAAGGAACGCATTTAGTTTTCATGGGAACCGGATCAGACCCATTTGAGGTTATTACAGATGCAGTAAAGTAAGTAGTTTAATCTATCTTTGTCAAAATTGAATTTTTTTAATGTTGTTTGTCTTATTCATGCACTATATTGTAAGAATATTTTTCAAGTAATTTCTTGAAGCCTCCTGATCTATATATCTACTGTATGGATTTGTTACCACAAGTTCAAAGTATCTATTTTCAATAATTTTGTTGCTGCATTCCTATTGTAGTTTCATGAAGAACTGTTCAAATCTGACATGGTGTATGTGCACCAAAAAAAATTATGGATCCGTCATGTTGTATTAAGAGACAAATTAGATACCATAAACTAACCTCGGGATCTTTGTAATATTCATTCATCCTATTGAATAATTTCTCTTGCTTAGAGTTCAAAGAAAGAAAATGAACTGTAACAATTCCTGCATTCGAAACATTAGATTCTAGTTAATGAAGAAGGTGGAACACTTATTCCAAATTTTCTCCAAGAGAGGGAGAACAGAAATAATTTTCAGTTTAATATTGATATTAAAGTTTATAACTGCCTCGGTGCCATGATTTGGAATTTTGTTCTGAGACTTGCGAGTACCTTTATAATACCTCCTTTTTGAAAGCTGAAAGTAACATGCTGTTGCTTATACACTAATTTGCAGGAAAGTTTTGATTTTTGATTTCTCCGTTTGTTTGTAGGGTCTTGCATTTCTAGGAATGAGAATATAGATTAATTTATTTATTTAAGTCAAAGATCTCCCCAGTTTATCTTTCTATCTCAAAGGTTTTTTCTTGTGATCCAAGATGTGGAGACTTTGGGACGCTTTTGAATATTTCACTGATTAAACGTTATATATTTGCTATCACTTTCTCTGTTTTGATGAGTTTTTGTACACTGAATTTTCACAGGACTGTTGAGAGGCACTTACAGAGTTTCTCTCACCGGGAAAAGAAGAAGGTATGTCTGTTATTCTAATTTCTATTGATATATTTATTATTGCTCTTTGCGTTGGTTTGACTTATTCTGTGATCATGTTCCTTTGCCAGATGCCAGATATGTTAAACTGGTTTGGCTGGTGTACATGGGATGCCTTTTATACTAACGTGACTGCTGAGGGGGTCAAACAGGGTCTAGAAAGGTGCTTGCATGTTGTTTCTATGCATTTTATTGGTTTGTGTCTGGTGCCATATAATATTCTAAGATGCATTCCTTTTTCTCCAGCTTAGAGAAAGGTGGAATTCGTCCAAAGTTTGTTATAATTGATGATGGTTGGCAATCTGTGGCCATGGATCCTGATGGTATTGCTTCCATAGCAGATAATGCTGCAAAGTGAGTGCTTGTTTATCACTCTTTTGGGGCCCTTAACTATTTAGATGCTTTTATCAGTTTTTTTTTTTTTTTACTTCTGAATAATTGTCCTGTGAGTAACTTTTTGTTTGTCATCTTTTCCAGCTTTGCAAACAGGCTAACCCATATTAAAGAAAACCACAAATTCCAGAAAAATGGCAACGAGGGTCACCGAGATGAAGATCCTGCAAATGGCTTTGCTCGCATTGTCACCGAAATCAAGGAAAAACATGACCTAAAGTAGGACACCTTTACAATTTTTGCAAAAGTTGCATCGGAGTTTCTTCTTGTCTGTTCTTCTATCAAACTAAACTCATGAATTGTTAAATCTCTTATAACCTTTTTGCCTTCAGGTATGTTTATGTGTGGCATGCAATTACCGGGTACTGGGGTGGAGTAAGGCCTGGTGTTACTGGAATGGAACATTACGAGTCCAAGTTGCAATACCCCATTTCATCACCAGGGGTTCAGTCAAATGAACATTGTGATTGTTTGAACAGCATGACAACCAATGGCCTAGGCCTTGTGAACCCAGAGAAAGTGTACAATTTCTACGATGAACTCCACTCATATCTTGCATCTGCTGGGATTGACGGGGTCAAAGTAGATGTGCAGAACATTCTAGAAACCCTCGGTGCAGGCCATGGTGGAAGAGTACAGCTTGCAAGAAAGTACCACCAAGCCTTGGAGGCTTCCATTGCCAGGAACTTCCCGGACAATGGAATTATTTCATGCATGAGCCACAATACTGACAACTTATACAGGTATTAGACTTTTATATCTCATTTTATCTTTAGGTTGCAAGCAATAATTTTTTTGAAACTCTGTCTGATATGCCATTTCTTTTTCTTTTTTCTCTGGGTTATAGCTCAAAGAGGACTGCTGTTGTGAGGGCCTCTGACGATTTCTGGCCAAGAGATACAGCATCCCACACAATTCATATAGCATCTGTTGCATATAATACCATTTTTCTTGGAGAATTTATGCAGCCTGATTGGGATATGTTCCATGTAAGCAAAGCAAAATTCCCTTTAGTGCATGCCTTGAGCTGCGGTACCAAAAATTGTTACACCTGATGTCTGATTTGGTTCGTTGATGTTCTTCTTTTAGAGTCTCCACCCACTGGCAGAATACCATGGGGCGGCACGTGCAGTTGGTGGTTGTGCCATATATGTCAGGTAGCTCAAGTTGCTAATTGTTCTCAATCTTGACTTTTAGAGGGATACCAGGAGTGGTTTCATGTAATTGAATTATTTTATGCAGTGATAAACCCGGTAACCATGACTTCAATTTGTTGAAGAAGCTTGTGCTTCCTGATGGATCTATCTTGAGAGCCAAACTTCCGGGCAAACCCACAAGAGATTGCTTGTTCTCAGATCCTGCCAGAGATGGGAAGAGGTGAGCTAGAGATTTTTTTGTTCTTTTTCCTGTACCACTACTTCAGTTATTTTATTGATTGCATGTCTTCTAAGAAACCTGTGCTTGTTGTTATAGCAGTCTTCTGAAGATATGGAATTTGAATGACTACTCTGGAGTAATTGGAGTCTTCAACTGTCAAGGAGCTGGCTGGTGCAAACTTGAAAAGACAAACTTGATTCATGATGAACGACCGGGCACAATCACTGGTATTATCCGATCAAATGATGTAGATTACCTTCCACGGGTAGCTGATGATAGCTGGAATGGTGATGCTATCATATATTCTCATTCAGGAGGTTCGTCTTGGATGATTTCAGTGCATCATAATATTTCTCAATTATTTTTGAATATATGTTTTTAATATCTATAAGCTCCATATGCAAAGTCCTAACTTTCTTAGGCTATCTAAAATCTAAATTGATTCAATGTTTGTTGCAGGAGATGTGACTTACCTACCAAAGAATGCATCCATGCCCGTCACATTAAAATCCCGTGAGTACGAAGTCTTCACAGTTGTTCCAGTCAAGGAGTTATCCAATGGAGATTCTTTTGCTCCCATTGGAATGATTAAGATGTTCAATTCTGGTGGAGCTGTCAAGGAGTTAAGATATGTGTCCACAAAGAGTACAATCATAGAAGCCAGGGTGCACGGCTCTGGCACTTTTGGGGCCTATTCATCAATCAGACCCAAGAGAATATCGGTTG
This sequence comes from Areca catechu, assembly GCA_021397845.1. Classification (NCBI taxonomy): domain Eukaryota; kingdom Viridiplantae; phylum Streptophyta; class Magnoliopsida; order Arecales; family Arecaceae; genus Areca; species Areca catechu. The sequence continues at coordinate 33,081,394 of CM038047.1, read as the reverse complement.
ATTCAGAGGCAGTAGAGTTCACATATGATGAAGGGTGTGGTTTGGTTACCTTCATTTTAGGGATACCACTGGGAGAATCGTACCTGTGGAATGTAACCATAGAGCTGTAAATGAGAGGATGATGTTGTTGTCAGTCCATTGGAAGACAACTTTCTCGCAGCCTTGTGAAAACTTGTTGCAAGATCTTTTGACTATCTTGTGAAACATCATTGCAACTCTGCAACGTTTTATCGAATCATGGAGGAGGAGCTCTCTGTTACACCTCATACATGCTGTATGCTGTGAAAGGATTTGCTGTCTTGACTTAAGATCAGAATCTTCTGTACTGCCTGCAAAACAGAAGTGGTCTCTGCCTTGTGTTATATTTCTTGCATCATACACGATACTGGATCAAGCATGATGCAAGACATTATCCTTGATTTTTTAGCATTTATTTCATTCAATGCAGAGAATAGCAGATAAATGTCACTACCTTTGCAAAGGCAACACCTGATTTGAAAGTGATCCTAAGGGTCGCTAGAAGAAATGGTGCAGTTCGAATCTCTAAGGGGGTTAAGAGGTGGGGATTTGTGGTTGCTCAATACCTTGGCATCCCTACAGAGTAAATTTTTTGTGGGTGGCATGACATTGATTGCTTTTTTTCAACCTTCTCAAGCTGAGTTAGATAGCAGTTTTTGCGGTTTATTCATCCTGATGTGTCATCTCAAATTACTGGAAAGTAGCATTTCAAGTTTCTGGAGTCTGCAAATATGTGTAGGTGTGCTGCCCTTGTGACTGCATATAAGGAGTTCGGTGAATTCACTCCTTGCCTCTGAAAAAAAAAAAAAAAAAATTAACATAACCATCATGCTTTGTCACAAATCACAAAGTTTTGAGTCTCAGTATAATAATGTCTCTTGACTTTCACCGTACCTACAACTAGAATACCAAAGGCCATTGTATAATTCCCTCAGGCAACCTATCACTAGCTGCAATTTCTGTTTTTAGCTCAAGTAATACTTACAGCAGGAATTGGAAGAAAAGAAGGAAAAAACTCATTTTGTGCGAAAGCCATAAAGCAACGTTGAGCTTAAAAAATTGATGCTAGTTCACATATTCCAGGAACCTGAACGATGCATCACAAATAAAGTTTCAGTATCAAGCAATCTTAATTGTATAATATTTGCTTCACACCGAAGCTAGCTAACACAGTTACTTCACACCTAAAAAATAAAAGTAAAAATATTATTATTAAAAAAAATAGGTGTAACTTTTCTTCCCAAGTTTTTCAATGGAGCATCTCTCCAGAACATCAGCTAGCTTCCTTGCAATTGAATCTTTTAGACTCCACGATCACTGTATCATATCATACATCTTCAGAGGACTGCAACAACAGCCAGAGAGCTTTTAGAACTTGATACAAACCTAGGAATGTCAAATCTCCATAGAAAGTTCAGAAACTACTCATTTATCTGTTTCGATCAATCAATCTGCAGCTCATTGAATGTTGGGTCTTAATACTTTTTGGTCTGTTTAAGATGAAATGTTTCTTTTTGTGAGAGACTTACCTCGAATCTCTTACCTTAGTCTGTCTAAGATGAAATGTTTCTTTTTGTGAGAGACTTACCTCGAATCTCTTACCTTAGTCTGTCTAAGATGAAATGTTTCTTTTTGTGAGAGACTTACCTCGAATCTCTTACCTTCATTCATGAAAGATTAAAATAAACTAGAAAGATTGTATAGTTGCACTATGCGATAAAAATAAAACATAATGCAGGTTGTACTCAACTGTTTGGTTGAGAGGCAGAAAGAATAAATCTATCAGCAATATAAAGATTATGAAAATCAATATCAATAAATAAATGTTATTAGTTACTTCGTTTAGCTTGGTGGAACATTACTACCAGGTTCCTGTAAACTAAAATAGTGTTTTATGCATCCGATGGAATATGTTAAGGTGAAAGTGCAGGAAGTTTCAGTTAGTAATTAAGTTAACCCAGTGATCAAAAAATACATCTATTAGAGTTCTAAATTTCAACTTACACATGCAAGCTAAATGCAGAGGCACAACAAACAAGTTTTGAAATAAACAAAGTTGTACACTTGGCAGTATACGCCAAGAACATCAAGTGTATACTGCCGTAAAATGTTTGTGGGAAATGAAAGAGGCAAGTTGAAGTATTTGCATGTGAACTAATTAAATAATCAACTTAATAATTAAGAGGTCCTATGCCGATATAAGCTATGTGAACCTGGTTATTTTCTTTAGAGGTGAAAAATTGGAGCCGCTCTTTGGGCAGCCCAGCTCAGGTTAAATCTGGACGAGTTTTAGTAGAATTCCAGTAAGAAAAAACCAATCCATGATGCTGAACAACTTAAACACTGATAAAAATAACTACTTCAAAGGTACTCTAATTCATCTGCTATGAAAACCAGATATATTTCTTAGTGCCTAGGATTACATGCAATCAGTACATAGATTATACTGCTAAACAGGATATCCATTACCTCAACCCAACCAGATCTCATGCTCATTATTTAGGTTCCACTGAAACAGGGATTAGAGGACACCCCCAGAAGAACCAAAACACAGTACAGAATCCAGATCAGCCCACCTCTGCTGAATTTTCTCTCAAAAAAGTGGGTCATTATTCTCAGCAGTTATGGACCAAGTTCTGCAAATGATTTATGCAAAGAACCTTTGTAACCAACGTGTTTTGAATCTGGAAGAATATGATAGTCAGAGAAACCTGCAGCTCAAAAAAAAAAGTCAAAGGTTTAGTTCCAGATCCTGCAATTCATAGGAGACAGATCGGGCACATTCCTAATATTGCTTCCCTAACAGACAAAAAGCTAGTCAGGAACAAAGTCCACACAAATGAGGCCCTTTTTACAATAACTTCAAAATGTACATAGTATAAGCTAAAATGAAGGGAAAAAATAAAGCATACATATCAGTAACACGAGATGACATCTCCGTCATCTAAAGGTGCACACCTATAAATTTGATGAAGAGATGATATGTTGAAAAACTGATTAATAAACATGAAAAAACTGAACTACTGACCCACGAAGCAATGAAAAATCAATATTCTCTGCTCCTTCAAATAGAAAAAAAATGACAAAACCTTAATAGTGCAATAGGATTGTAGTTGAAAATGCACATAAACAGGCTGTTTCAGTGGTGAGGGACACTTGTAGAGAGAGCAGGTGGCCTGGGTCAATATCTCCAATGGAAAGAGGACCCCAAGTGTTAGGTTTGATGCCATTATACAGCCATGTTCTCAAGCTCTCATGTGCATGATATTATGAGGCAGTTAAAGGTTGCTTTTTCCTCTAATCATGCATATTTTTATGGTTCACATGTGATGCTTGATTTGATGTGTGGCATCCAATATGCATAAAAGTATTGGAAGGTATTCAGATGACCTACTTGAGGCAATTATATGAAAATTTAATATGAATGAGGTTATTAATTCACTTATGAGCCTGTCATCATTACATCAAACCATGGGATGGACAATTTTCTCACCCATCCCAAAACTGATGATGCACAGTTTTATGGCTGTGCCAGTACGATGTCGTCTTTCTTTACATATAATGGTGCCATGTCTCAAAACATGGAACAATTTAGTCTATCCTAGAAGCTGTTGTCATTTTGATGGTCAAGCTACATATTCAAACTTCATCTATGATTTTAAGTGGCCTATAAGATGAACATGGTTGCGGCCAAGAAAAAATGTCAATTCTTAACAAGGAACCTTTCAGGGCTTTAGATACATCTGGTTGACACTATCTAGCCAGGTTGATGTTGTCTTTACATATAATGGTGGCATGTCTCAAAACAAGAAACAATTAAGTATATCCTAGAAATTGTTGTTTGATAGTCAAGCTATGAGTTCATCTATTATTCTAAGTGGCATATAAGATGAACATAGATTGCTGCCAAGAAAATATATCAAGTCTTAACAAAGAACCTACTAGGACTATCAGTAGGAGACTCCTAAACCCAGACACAACAAGGACCCTATACAAAACCAACCCAGACTTGCAGACTTGTGGGTTGGTGTGTGACTTAATTTTTATCAACCCAACCCAATTTGCATTTGATAGTTTATCCAGCATACAGTGTACAGCATTACTTTTATATCCTTTGCATTCTTCTAAAATTTACTCATTACTTTGAAACTATATCATCAATGAATTGTTCTGAGGTCCAAACCTGACCAGATTGGTCTTACTAAATTTCTCCTACCAGGACACAAACCCAACTTGACTCTTGAATGGTAGGATTTGGGTCAAGATTTTAGCCCAAACCCTCTAATGGTTCTAGGGCCAGGCTGGCCATTTCCAGAGTCAAACCAACCCAATGAGACACCTAGAATCCAAATCTTGTTCAAGGCATCATCAAGTTTGGGTCAATGGTTTAATTGGTATAGAAGTCTAAAACTGCTGACTGGTCAAATTTAATTAGATACATTGTAATGATCTGTGAAAATAAACTTCATGAGTAAACGGTTCCCATAAAGTTTGATCAGGCATTAGAATCCTATGCATGCAATTTACATCCATTTAAAATTTGAATTAAGGATTGAAGTATTATGTGCCATTGGCATGCTGACATGGCACTACCATGATGCACATCATGCTGTGTCATTGTATTACATAACCTCAAGGAACAAGTTGCCAATTTGTCTAATGTGGAATGACTTGCATGCTTAAGAAAGTTGAAGGAGCTCCAACATGTCTTTTACCTTAAAAGGATGGGGTACGTGTTTATATTGTACAGTATTATCAAGGTAGGCAAATGTGGTCAGACAAGAACATTATCTAGCAAATTGTCTAAGTAATCAATTACTAATTTACCATCTTAGATAAAAGCAGGGTTCCCGGAACCGTCTAGTACCGTTCGGTACGGGGCGTTCCGTACCATACCGGTCAAGAGCCGGTACGCTTCACTCCTTTAAATCGGTCCACTATATAAAAAATAAAAAAAAACAATTCCATACTGGTACGGTATGGTATGGTACAGTACGTACCGTCCGGTTCGTCCCGGTACGGGCTCGGTTCAGCCCGGTTCACGTCCATTTCATGTTTTTATAGCTTGAGAGGAGGGAGAATGACTGTTTTTTTTATAAAAAAAAAAAATATCAGTACATATGCCGGTATGGTATGGTATAGTATGGTCCGTACCGTACCGGCCGCTGACCGGTACGGCCCCCGGTACCGGTTCAGCAATCCTTGGATAAAAGACAATTTCCAGGCTTGCAAGGTGTAAAGCATTAAACAAAAGAATCTAGTTATGGTATACAAGTTGCATGTTGTGCCTTTATCACAAAGAATTTGACAACAAGAGCTCATTATCTATTATTGTTCTAAATGTATTTTTACTCAATATTTCAAATGCTGTGGCTTTTATTTCTAGAAAATTTTAAAATTTCTAGCTAATTGCCTGATTTATATGGACATAATAATATTATTTTCCACTTCTATCCACTATCATTCTGTCATCAATGAATGCAAGTCTTGCTACACAGTATTTACACAAAGATCTCATAGCCTTTTAAAACACAATGATGTCATCACCACTACATGCCAGCTTTTGATGCGTGTTGTTTTCAAGTTTAGCATAACAACTGAAAATCAGGTTACAAAGCAATTGGTCAAACTATTTGTTAGTCTTGTTGGATGGCCTAGGTGCCTTGCCTAGGGCCTGAGCAGCTTATCCAAGCAGATGGGAATTTAGGTGGCCACATAGGCAGCCTGATACGCTGAATGCAGTCATCTAGGAGGTGGTGGCAGCTATTGTCACAAGCAGCAAAATCAACTACTGCTGCTACCAAAGAGGAACTGAGGGTGAGGGGAACCATTGCTTGCTGCCAATATTGTGAGACTAAAGTATCATAAGTTAAAAGAAATATGCCCGACTTGAGAAATCTAGTGCCTAGCCACTAGGTGAATGCATAGCCACACATCCAGTACCATTTGATTTTCAAAACATTGCTTACTTTTTATTATACACATACATCCATACATATTAACATGCAACTAAATACTATAGACATGTCCTGGTATGATATCCAATGTATTTAAGGTTCTTGTGTCAGATCTTATGAACATCTATGTGGTCATGTCAAATGTCCGACTCCTAGTATCAAGAACCATCAACTCATCTAACCAGATTATCATCTACCATGTAAAGCTAACTTGCTACAAATAGAATATCTGCAAATAGTATTGAGAGAGAGAGAGCATTAAGCAATTCACAATAAATAACAGCAAAAGAAACTGGATATTTTTTTTTAACTTAGGGAGAAAAAAAAAAATTAAAAAAAATGAACCTTTGTGATACAGAAAACATGGCGACCTTCCAGTTTCATCAAAGATTACAGAGATGAAGGCATCACTAAGAAAACAATGCACTACCAGAGTCAATACAATGTTTTCTAAACCAAGACAATCAAATGTGCAGGACTTGAAAAAGCAATGATCTACATCAGAAAGGGAAGAACACCCTCAATCAAAAAACCCAGCTAAAAGCAAAAACAGCAGAGAGAAGAAATCAGGGACATAAAGGAATCAAAACTTTATCAAACTCCTTTTAGAAAGAAAAAGGGAAAAGAAATTACAAAATACTAGTGTAAAAAGTCCACCCTATACAGAGAGTACCCAATGGACAACAAAACATAATAAAAGCCCCACAGATTGAAAATGAAAGAGAACCATGCTACGCACCAAATAAATACCCTGAGGGGCTAGGCTTCTTGGTTGAGAACTTGAGATGCTCTCAGATCTACAAGATTGAGCTTACAATCAGTATTCCTCCCTATGCTCTGGTTACTGATGCACCCACTCCATCATTCAGTAAGCTCAACAACAGCATTTTTCCTTGACTAATTGACAACTGACAAGCATCTCATGTATCTGTTGGACTAAAATCCCAATAAATAAGTATGACTATATCACCAATAATCACCACATGAACAAGACCCACCACTGAAATGATGGAACCTGTTTGTGTCTCTCACAACAATCTCCCTCCCCATTACTTTAGAAACATGTTTAATTGCAGAATGACAATCTCCACACATCCTTATATTCTTCATGATACGAATGGTTGCCCGTGGTGGCATGTTTAGCAGCGCAAATGCAAGAGCAAGCTTCTCACTGTGGTACTGCAATTTTGCCTCTCTCTCTTGCTCATCCACATATAAAAGCACATGATCTGTATCTGGTACATACCCTGCTTCCTTTATCTTCCCATCAATGTTCTCCCACATCTCATGTATCTCTTTAATTTGTGGGTGGGAATCATCATTTGCAACAAACATATGGACCAAGTTCTCTATCTCGACCCAGCTACAAGCAGGCTCTTTCTTCACCCCACTCTCTTTCATCATTCTTCTTACTTTAGCTGCATCATCCCATCTACCAGCAGAAGCATAGATGTTATAAAGCAACACATGTGGGCCAGCATCATGTGGATCGAGTTCAAACACACGCTCGGCAGCAAATTTTCCCAGTTCAGCATTCTTGTGCATTCTACAAGCTCCAAGCAAAGCTCCCCAAACAGCAGCAGTCGGTTGAATAGGCATATCATTTATAAACTTAAGGGCTTGATCAAGAAGCCCAGCTCGGCCAAGAAGATCAACAATGGTCACATAATGCTCAACCTCTGGTTTCAACTTATACTTCTTCATCAATTCAAAATAGTGCCGGCCTTCACTTACCAACCCTCTATGACTGCAGGCAGTGAGAACACAAAGGAAAGTAATATGATTCAGCTGCACTCCAAGTTTACGCATCTCCTCAAAAAGGCAAACTGTTTCCTTACCAAGTCCATGTTGTGCACACCCAGTAAGCATTGAGTTCCATGAAACAATGTCTCTTTTATCCAACCGCTCAAATACTTTCCTCGCATCCTTGATGCTACCTGATTTTGCATACATGTCCAGAAGAGTATTCCCAACAAAAGCTGTAAGCTTCTGCCCGGATTTTATCATATGGGCATGCACCCACTTCCCTTGCTCCAAAGCTCCAATACTAGCGCAAGCACTAAAGACACTAGAATAAGTAAAATGAGTTGCTTCAAAACAACTCCTTTGCATCTCCCAGAACTGCTTTAAAGCGATCTCACCATTTTCCTTCCTTGCATAGCCAGCGATCAATGCATTCCATGATACCTCATTCTTCGAATCCAATTTATCAAAGACCAGACAAGCTTCATCCATCTTTCCATGGCGAGCATACATATCCAGAAGAGAACTTCCCACGTAAGCATCCGATTGACAACCATACTTGATGCAAGCTGCATGTATTTGTTCACAAGATTCATCCCCTGGGGCAGCTGCCCCACAAGCCTTCAGGAGGCTTGCAAAGGTGAATCCATTCGGTTTCAAACCGAGCCGAAGCATTCTCGGAAACAGTGTGAGTGCCTCCTTCGGGCGATCATTTTGGGAGTAGCCCGTGATCAGAGCAGTCCAGGTAACCATATCCTTCACGGGAATTTCGTCGAACGCCTTCCGTGCGTCCTCCAGGCTGCCACATTTGCAGTACAAATTGACGATGGTGTTGTGGAAAAAGAGGTCTTCTTTGAACCTGGAAGTGAGAAAGTGGGCATGAACGACCCGCCCTTCATTGAGTCGCTTCAACTGGGTGCACTTCTTTAGGAGCTGGGTGTAGATAGCGGCGGTGGGTTCGAGGGAGCCGGCGTCGATGAGGTCGAGAACATGGAGACCGGGTTGGGATTTGAAGCTTTTCCGGAGCAAGTCCTTTTCCTGGATGATGGGGGAGCACGGTAAGCATTCTTTCTCTTCCGGAGGCTCGGGGTCGGTGACGGCGGTGGCGGAGGTAGCGAAATGGGTGGAGATGACGGGAAAAAGGATGCGATTGGTGGCGCGGGTGGAGGAGAGGGGAGGGAGGCGGAGGAGATTCTTCATGAGTTCGAATCTGGGTGGGTGTGGCGGTGGGGTGGGGCGGGGCGGGGCGGGGCGGGGCGTGGTGGGGGAGGGGGGGATTCGGGGAGGTTTTGGTTCGATCACAGTATCTGAACCAGCAAGCCACGTTTGAGGAACGAAGGGAACTTATTTTCGAAATTAGAAATACATGGAAACTTCTGAAAAATCTATTTTCTTTCTTCATGCATGGAATCAAACTCTCCTTTTGTTTTTTATAAAAAAAAAAAAAAACTCTCCTTTAAAAAATAATTAAAAAAAAAAATTAAAAAAGTTTCAATTTTGGATATAATATGAAAGGAACGATAATAAACAATAGAGTATGCATTCGGCTTCTGCCATGATACACAGAGCTGGTCCTCGGGCCCAAGAATTCAAAGTCTAGCTTGTGTGCATATAGAATTCGCAATAATTTTTTTATTATTAGATATAAAGAATAGAATGATCCTCTAACAAAATTATTTCATTTAATGTAACATATTTTATTTAGCTTCAATAATATTAGTGCTGGAATCTGTTAAATATCAAAAATACTGAAACTAGTGATGTAGATGGGTCTCCTGCATAAATCCTTCGACGCTCAAGTTGGCACAGTATGAACAACGTAGTGGAAGAAAGATTTATATACTTTCTAGAGTTTCCAAGAAATCCCTCCGGCATTTATGGTATTTAACATATTTCAACACCAACAAATAGTTTTTAAAAATTAATAATAAAAAAATGCATCCCTTAAAATTGAGTGTGCAGTTATTGAATAACATAAGTAATGGTTATTTGAAAAGATCTCATCCAGCCGTGAACACGGTAAAATGAATTGGTTGCGCCCAACTTGTTTAGATAGGTCAAAAAGTTAGCCATTTAAACATACTAATCACAAAATAATCTTAATTAGCAGGGTTCAAAAATAATTATTTTAAGCAAAACTGTCTTGAGTTCAAAAATTATATTTCAATCTGTAATTTATTTATATATCTTCGTACAGTGACTGCAACATCATCCTGTACTCACGGTAAGAAGCATGTGAAATAAGAAATTAGCACTTGGCCCCTCATCAATTTTCGATTTATGTTTGGATGCACCATGCAAAGTGGCTCTTTGCCACCTGTCATATAAAAAATATATTTGCATATCCTTAAATTGACAATAATTTAGCCCTTCTAAAATAAAGATTAGATTATTCTTGAAATGAAAATTTTGAACCATATACATGCTTAATAGGAATTTTGTGAGCCACATCACATCTTCAATATCAAAATTATTGAATTATTTTTTTTTGTACTAAATCATGCGTGCACCGTGAAAATATGAACCCCTTTCCGTCAATCCGCAACTTTGGGCCAAAAAGACGAACACCATGCGTCACAAAACTGCCCAGCCTACCGGTCAAATTAGACCAAAGCTAACAATAGATACTCTCCATGTGCTTAAAACCGTTGCCTCTTCCTGGTCAAGGCTTTAATACCACCAATATCACTCCATCATAGTGTCGAGTCCCGATTTCAGAACTAGGATCGGCTACGCGACCGACCGCACAATCCTAAATATCACCTAGAGATTATACCAGGCCTAACCTTCAATTTAATATCCAAACAGTGGTAAAAAATAAATTTCACTAAATTTTATTTATTGATTCCAAGAATTTTCATAAAATTCAACTAAAATTTCATATAAACTCAGAGATCAACACCTAAACCCTACTCCTGACTGACTGATCCCAACGACCGCTTGATTTTCTGGATCTGCAACAAAAACATAGGAAAACAGGGAATGAGCTATACAGGCTCAATAAGTTATCAACGCCTCCAGTATATATACACAAATATACCATTAATAAATAACAAGCACAAACATACCATACAACAAGATGTCCATCAATATAATAATATATATCCTGCAACATGATACAAATATATATACTTAATTTCAACCGACACTAACATGACTATGGATGGCCAACCATTTCATTTACTCTTCTAGTCCCTTTGACTATGGCCATGATCGGCCCGTGGTTCGTCCCACAAGAGTCTAGATCCTGTCTCACATACCGAAACTAGTCATGTGCCAGTGATCGCCCCACTGAAAGCCCACAAGGAAAACTAGCTCTGAGTATCACACGAGAAACATGCATCCTCTACATGTGCCTGCCACGCATGGCTAAAATAAGGTAACTAACTCCTAACTCACATACCGCTCATCGGTCATGTGCCAGCGATCGCCCCGCTGGAGGCCTACAAGAAGACTAGGTCCTCGTATGATCATAGTGGGACTAGAGAGCGACAACACCAACATAATGCAAGCAACCCAATGCAATCCAATACAATCCAAGGCAAATTAAAATATATTACACACATTTAATATTTCATAAATATATAACATATTTGGCATATAATATCAGAGGTCAAGATAACTTACCAAAAAGCATCCACCAACTACGCACAATTCAAACACTATACCTGATCTCCAAGGACAACGACGATCCTAACCAACAATTTAAACATATAATTAATTTCTATTTAATAAAACTAAAAAGAAAACTATGTTATCATGGGGCACTCTTCTTAATCCAATTCCAATTCTGGTCCAGAATTTACCTTTCCTCCCTTTCTCTTTTTTCTCCTCTCTCTCCTCTTTCTCTCTCCTCTCTCTCTCCTTCCTGCCCACGATGGCGGGGGACCTCGCGGGTGAGCCACCGGAAACCATCCGGCGATGGACTCTCATATAGATTTCTCTCTTTTTTTTCTATCTATTTCTTCTCTTTTTTCCATTTTTTTCTCATGGAACAGAGGCTTTCTTCTTCTCCCGAACTCTCCTCCCCTACTCCTTGATTCGACCGAACCACCCTCCCCACGGCAGTCGGCGGCGGCCATGTGAACGGTCACCGAGAAGAGGCTTGTCGGATCGGAGGTGGACGGCGGTGGCACGGCCACCGACGAGGTACGGTCCAAACAATCCAAACTGAGAAAAACACGATTAAATCCTTCTCTAAACAAATTTAAACAAGGAAAAAGGACTCACCGGCGATTGAAGAGCTCTCCACCGCTTAGCGGAGAGAAGAACGACGACATGGGATGAAGCTTGAAGGGCTTGATGACGTCAGTGGGGGGGGGGTTTAAAGCAAACTCACGAGCGAGCTCTTCTTGCAGTTTGGGAAGCAAAGACCGCCCGATCAGAGTCCTAGCCTATCTCAAACTCATCGTTGACTCCTCCCCTCCCCTCCACGACTCTCCCTCCCGAGTCCTCCGGCGAAGTCCTCGGCCAATCAACGCGAACACCCCTCCCCTGTTTCGGCTTCTCTGTTTTTTTTTTCTGGGTTCCGGATGAAGTCGGCAAGGGTTGCCGACTTCAGCCCACAACAGCCCAATTATGAGCGGGCCTCACATTCTCCCCTCCTAACAAAAATTTCATCCTCAAAATTTAAAAACAAATTTAGATCGTCCGAAACTCAAATATACATGATCCAAAACTCATATATACCATTTGGCCCAAATTCAATAATCCCAATAAGAGCCTCACATTCATCCATCATAATACACTTTAAATTGATTCTAATATCATTAGTCACCACACTTCTGCTGCGCACTATAATATAACTTTTCAAATTCTCTAATATTTTTCGATACCATTTCTTCACTCAAAGTAACATTAATAACAAGGTAATCTAAATCTTCTCATAGATCTTAAATTTGACTTGGAGTTCAACGTATCAAATAATCTCCAATATATATATAGAAGATCAAATAATACAATCCAAAACTGCTAACATAAACCATCAAAGATTCTACCAAAAAATGCATGCCATGTCCACATAATATCATTAAATCTGCCAATAGCAAATTACAAATCTATACATTATCCCAAACATATTTCCATTATATAATCAAAAGATTCTCTCTCTTAATATCATTAAACTCCTACATCATAAATATATTACAACAGTCCCCAAATTTATAATCCAGAAATTAACAAAACTTGCAAGCTATCATGATCTTTATCCATATCAAATTTAGGATCCCAACATTATTTAATTAAGAACTAAATACACATATTCAGCATAACATAACACACTATGCTCCTAGGTCAATATTTTTGAAACTTGATCAAATTCATTTATCGATAATAATAAAGATACATTTTATCCAACTCTTCAATATCCATAATATGCTTACTTATCATGATCAAATAGTATCAATCATTCAGTCTCATCCAAGATCAATCTCTACAAAAATCATATTCCAGATCTTATGCATAGTACCTAGGGATTAGAAATCCAACTTCGAATCCATTCCAATTGGTCATAACATTAAGTTCAAATATCATAATCCATAGTGATCGCAATCTAAATTTTAATATCACTCAATCATATCTTAACTACTTATGTTGGTCTCAAGTGATCATAACCCAAACTTCGATATCATTCAGTCATGTCTTAATAATCATCATACTAATTCTTAATCACCTATATCATAGTTTGTAATTATATTAGATTTCTAAATTAAATCAAATATATAATATAACTCAAAATATACCTCCATATATCCATTGTCTAGTCTCGATGACAATCTTCCAAAAATTAAGCTAGAAGAGTTTAAATCCAACATTTTATTCAAGCAAGCCTCCTATACTTAGCAAAACCTTAAAACTATAACATACACCTATCAAAGGGAATATTCAATCAAAATCCTAATTCTACCCCACTCTCACTAATTAAGTCATCTTGATATTAAACCTTTGCTCTGATACCACTCCGTCACATCCCGATTCTAGAACTAGGATCGGCTACGCGACCAGCCACACAATCCTAGGTATCACCTAAAGATCATGCCAGGCCTAACCTTCAATTTAATATCCAAACAGTGGTAAAGAATAAATTTCACTAAATTTTATTTATTGATTCCAAGAATTTTATAAAATTCAACTAAAATTTCATATAAACTCAGATATCAACACCTAAACTCTACTCCTCACTGACTGGTCCCAACGCCCACTTGATTTTCCGGATCTACAACAAAAACATAAGAAAAGAGGGGATGAGCTATGCAGGCTCAATAAGTTATCAACACCTCCAGCATACATATACAAATATGCCATTAATAAATAACAGGCACAAACATACCATACAACAAGATGTCCATCAATATAATAATATATATCCCGTAACATGATGCAAATATGTATACTTAATCTCAACCGACACTAACACGACCATGGATGGCCAACCATTTCCTTTACTCTCCTAGTCCCTTTGACTATGGCCACGATCGGCCCGTGGCTCGTCCCACAAGAGTCTAGATCCTGTCTCACATACCGAAATCGATCATGTGCCAGTGATCGCCCCACTGGAGGCCTATAAGAAAAACTAGCTCTGAGTATCATACGAGAAACATGCATCATCTGCATGTGCCTGCCATGCATGGCTAAAATAAGGCAACTAGCTCCTAACTCACATACTGCTCATCAGTCATGTGCCAGCGATCGCCTCGTTGGAGACCCACAAAGAGACTAGGTCCTCGTATGATCATAGTCGGACTAGAGAGCGATAACACCAATACAATGCATGCAATCCAATACAATCCAATGCAAATTAAAATATATTACACGTATTTAATATTTCATAAATATATAACATATTTGCATATAATATCAGAGGTCAAGATAACTTACCAAAAAGCATCCACCAACTATGCATAATTCAAACACTAGACCTAATCTTCCAAGAACAACGATGATCCTGACCAACAATTTAGACATATAATTAATTTATATTTAATAAAACTAAAAAGAAAACTATGTTATCATTGGGCACTCTCCTCAATCCAATTCCAATTCTAGTCTAGAATTTACCTTTCCTCCATTTCTCTTCTTTCTCCTCTCTCCTCTCTCTCCTCTTTCTCCCTCCTCTCTCTCTCCTTCCTCGTCCACGATGGCAGGGGACCTCGCGGGTGAGCCACCGGAAACCACCCGGCGACGGACTCTCATATAGATTTCTCTCTCTCTCTTTTTTTTCTATTTTTTCTCTTTTTTCCATTTTTTCTTTTTTTTTTCTTCATGGAACGGAGGCTTTCTTCTTCTCCCGAACTCTCCTCCCCTACTCCTTGATTCGATCGAACCACCCTCCCCACGACAACCGGCGGCGACCACGGGAATGGTCACTGAGAAGAGGCTCACCGGACCGGAGGTGGATGGCGGCGGCGCGGCCACCGGCGAGGTACGGTCCAAACAATTCAAACCGAGAAAAACACGATTAAATCCTCCTCTAAACAAATTTAAACTAGGGAAAAAGACTCACCGACGATTGAAGAGCTCTCCGCCGCTTACCGGAGAGAAGAACGACAATGTGGGAGGAAGCTTGAAGGGCTTGATGACGGCGGTGGGGAGGGGGTTTAAAGCAAATTCCCGAGTGAGCTCTTTTTGCCGTTTGGAAAGCAAAGACCGCCCGATCGGAGTCCTAGCCTATCCCAAACTTATCGTTGACTCCTCCTCTCCCCTCCATGACTCTCCCACCCGAGTCCTTTGGCGAAGTCCTCGGCCGATCAACGCGAACACCCCTATCTTATTTCGGCTTCTCCATTTTTTTTTTTTTTTTTCTGGGTTCCGAATGAAGTCGACAAGGGCTGCCGACTTCAACCCACAATGGTCCAGTTATGGACGGGCCTCACACATAGCCTATCGACTCACCTTGTCCATGGATGATATCATGGTGGACTTGCAAATGCCGTGCTTGTCCATGGATGATATCATGGTGGACTTGCAAATGCCGTGAGGGCTCCGGGGCCTGCCGATCTCGGCTTAGTAGTCCAGGCTCTCGCTGAAGGTCTGAAGGACGTCCTTCGGAACCATTGCAAGGGTCTGGAACGTGGCTGGGCTGCCTGAGTTTTCATGTTCCCAGGTTAGTGGTTAAGAGATTCACTTGAGCTGGACACAGCTTAGCTGTCCTGCGTGGCGGATCCACCAAGTATATAGCTAGATCCACGAGCTGATATTTGGATCAAATGTGAAAGTAATGATCTAGACAATTAAGATTGAGTGGGATCAAAAAATAGTTAGCAGCATGGAATAAAATTATCAATGCGAGCATGCTTTCGTTCAAGACATGTTAAGATCCCCAAAGTTGTGTGGCCATTGATGACTCTACATATTCACCCATAATCATACATGCAAGTGAAAGAAATATGCTAGAAGTGCATCCTCTATTTCCCTTTTTTTGTGTGTGTGTTTGGATAAACCAGAATCAGCGAATCAATCTAGGGTAAATACATCCACAAGCATCTGAAAATAAAATATCTACTATTTCAAAAGAAATATCTCTCATAGTCAGATTCTATATGATCAACAATATATGCCGCCATCAACCACCAGCAACTCATAACACAACATACACAGAAAAGGATAGCGGCGGTAAGATCTTACTTATCCCAATATATGATACCATTTTTATCCCACATGAGAACCTTTCCCACTTAAAACAAGGTAATAGCAAAAGACAAGCCGACGACATGAAATCTTGTAAAGATAATTTTTGGTAAACGAACAATCCTGCTTGCGCATTGCTTGGAAAGTAATAAAATATTCTCCTTGTAAGCAGGCCACTTGAACAGAAGCAGATGCTGCAAAAATTGATAATAGGGTGACACAGCTAACGGCCACGGCCACGACCTCGTCCACGTCCACGCCCACGCCCACGTCCCAAAGGTCTCCCTGTTTTGTAACAAACAACAATCGGTAAGACAGCCTATTGCTTATCTAATGATCCACTCATCAAAGAAAACATCACCATTTGGATATGGAGATAGGTGGAATTGAAAAAATACCGGCAGTTGGCTTTTTGGGCTTGACCCTAGGTGTTTCCTCGACCAGTAAAGTCTCCAGGTTTAAGCTGTCGGGGAGGATATAGTAACGAATGTTGTTGCCTCTGACGCTTAGGTGATCAAGGGTAACAGGATTTTTCCCTTTCAATGTAAGCTTCACCGTCTTCAGATGTGTATTCATACTAATATCCACTCCTGTAACAATGAGGGCCATGCATTAGTCTCTTCGTTTTGAATTCTAAACCACCATGCAAAGTGCAATTGATAAAGGCAATCAAAGAAAAAAAAACCACGACTTCCAGTGAGCAGTCAATCAAAGACGAAAACAAATAAACAGCTGCCAGTGACTTCTAGCAAGTAGTCAGGCACCAACCTGTTTCTGGTATTGGCTATCCTTTGCTTTAACTTTGACCATCGAACAAGAAGGTACACAAAATAACAGTTTCCATCGAACATAATTTCATTTTAATTTCTTGTAGAATCCAAATTACTTTAAGTAGCGACTCTTCTTCGAATCTAATAAGCACCTCATAACAGTCAACAGAATAACTGCCACAAAGGTTAACCCTTGTGATTACAGTTTGCTCAAAAACTTTAAATAGAAGCAAGTATTTCAATTGGTCACAGATGATCTTAATGCTTATGGCTTTTCTCAGACCAAACTTTCGGCCACTTGCACAGCTTTTGCCAATGTCCTATGACTATATAATGGCTTGTTATCAAAATATGAATAATACAACACCCTTCCAAAACTACCAATATACATGACAAATCTGGTAAAATTTAGAATTACCATCTAATGTAGTGGTTATTGATACGTCATAGCATCTGATATTCCTTGTGAAAATGTAACACAAAGATTTCAGGCTTTCAATTAACACAACTTTAACCACTAAAGAATCAACCAATAATACCTGACAATTTTGAAACTTACACTAGAATTTAGCACTGTTTGCAACGGACGTTGCTTCAAGTAAAAGCATCTGCAGACTCCTAATTAGGCTTCAAAAGTAATCAAAATTCTTGCTTTTATGCTACAACTTTATTGTGTGCTCCCTATTCAACTTGTCACCTGTCAATGCCATGCCAAATTTTATATTTGGATTATTAAAGCAGAAAATTTCATTAGATGAAACAATGCTCCATTATAGAAATAAGAGAATTAGAACCTGGTACAAGAATGCAAACTATGAAAACTACAAAGATCTCTAGCACAAGCTCAGAGCACTCTTAAATCACTTCTATTTTCATTCTCCTAATGCATTCAGGTTTTTCATAATATAGCACTAAAATACCAAAACATCTATCACAACATGGTCCAACTTCGAGTACAGTTACAACTAGTATTTTTTCAATTCTAGCAAACCTCTTAAAGATGCGGCAGATGTTGCTGCACTACAGGACTACCAGCATAGACAACAAAAGATATCCTCATAGAAGGGATCAACATGTTCATCAAATATGCAGAAGTATTTGAGATGTTTGACATGCCAGGGGCATCAAAAGCCACCATATGATCTCTCCGTCAGACATAGTCTTACAGCCACCAACTAAATCATATCTGATTGTAGTGATTTGTATATCCCTTTTCAAGTAGCAAGCTTGTTAATAGCCTACAATTAAGCAGTCATACACCTTCTACCACTCATTGAGAATCACTAATGCAGTCACCAGGCATGGACTCAAAGGCACCAGAACAGAAGCCTTCCCAGCCCTCAACTTGCCTTTGAAGCTCATGAGGAAACATCAAGTTCATATGGCAACATGAACAACAATATCAAGCTCATATGGCAACACGAACAAAAAGCTTGCACGCAACTTCAAGTTGAACAGGAGGTTGGAGGTCATAAATATAAGATAGAGAATCCAATAGGCCATCCAACATAATATTAACAAAGTTCCTAGTGCACATTCCACCTCTGGAAAGTGTGCCACAGTACCACTAGATGTTCACTAATTCCATTTACCACTAGCACATTTTATTCGTGCTTTCTTTGGCCCTGTAAAACTGAAAATAACTTCAAATTTTCACCACTCCTGGTAATTGGAATAATCCTCATTCTTAGTTCAAGAAAGAATTACTTGCCTTCTTATGAATACCTTGTCTTCTTAGTCAACAGCTTCCATTCATCACATTAGATGAACCAGGACCGACTGGAGTTGTTATCAGTTGAAAAGCGCAACAGCAATGTAAAGTGAAATTTGCTTTCCTTATTCAACCAACAACTGTGATTAGGCTTTGCTTGTAACTCCAAATTCAGCTCAGCATTAGATCATGCAGCACCAAGTTGCTACTCAAGCCACTTGATAAGTGGATTGCAACCCACTACCTCAAATCATGTCCTGAAGATATTGTGAGGCACACACAAAATTATGTATGACAAAACAAATAGACAACACAGATTGCTGTCCTTCGAACATCTCACTGAAATATTCTGGCTCAATCTTCCAATCCATATAACTCCATAGTCTCTATAACTTGATCTTCTGACCATCCTCAAGACTCGCAATAAAAAAAATATATTTTTTGAATATTAGAACAAGGGGCTCAATTGTCTACACTTGAAGATATCTCGACTATTCAATTCGTGAGGGAATAGAGCAAGTCTCAATCATAAAACTCTAATAGTAGTTTTTCGCAACCAGTTACCCTTGTCCCATTAATCTAAAACTGAAATTCCACGCCTTCACTAGCTTGAACTTCAAATTACTTTAAAGCTATACCACTTTATAACATCCTTCCAGAAACCTCTCAGGAACTTGGTTGGATTTTCACCCCTCTGCATCATACTTTTATAAAATTAGCTTTACATAAACACTTCTCATTCAATCATCAAACCCACTTACCAAAAGCAACCTAATCCTGACCTTCAAGCTAAAGCTTATAATCTAATAATGTATTCATTTTCATTCCAATGCATGCCATGCACCAAACAAGAAGATGGATGCCGCTCCAAGTCTTCTCACCTAACTGTCAACTCTACTAAAAACTTGGAGTAAATGCTTTTGACCAAAAAAAAAAAAAAGTATAACTTGATCTTCTCACCTCACTGTCACCTCATCATGTCCAGAGTAATCTCACCTCCCAATGCCACAAACTTGCTATTCTATTTTCTTAATTGCATATAGAATGGGCCAATTAGAGATCTCAATCATACCACTTTAGCATTCCAATCTTTAAACCTAGCTAAGTGAGAGGACCTATGCTATTGTAAAATCCATCGCATTGATTCCAATCTATTCCTCACACATTCTTTACCAATATGCACCCAACACTCTTTTTCCACATTAACCTTTAAGCTCCCAACCTACTGCAAATATTAAAATATGAGCCAAAATTCACTAACTTCCAAGGCTATTTCACAGGACGAGGGTTTTGGTAGCACATTGAAAATATCTTATTAAGATTAACCAACTCTTCTCCATCACCAAGATAAAGAGGAGAGGAGACTGTATTTCTTAGTTGTTAAAATTGATAACATCCATTAGGGCCCATTGATGAGAACAAGTAACCTAGTTGTCATGTCAAAATTCTTCACTCAAATTAAAATTTCTACGCTCAATTTCAATCAAACTTAATAAAAATAAATCAAGCTAATAAGTTTGGCTAACAATTTAATGACATGTTAATCCACTCATAACACACAAATCATAACATTTAAGTTATTATATATATCATCCCTGAATTAAACACTTCGAATCCCAAAATAAATTTTCTTGAGTCCGCCAACCGCCAACTCTTCTCATTGAAGGCCTTGCTAACAATTATTTGTGCTCAACTAACCATAATAATGTTTCTACAATCCTAAATATTGACAGGCAAAATCCTTGTTTTCTTTGGGGATTACTAAATTGGAGTAATCAAAGTAGCACTACAACCTATCAACAAAAATATAATAAAAAAAACCAGAGAAATACTAATGGCATTGTAAGAATACATTAAAAGTTCTGATTGAAAAGAACAAAAAAAACTATCAGTTTCTTCAATATTTCACCTAAACACCAGGACACTCAAATATTTCTTAGGAAGTAGCACTGAGAGTGGCTATTATGAAAGAAATCAAATCATATCCTTATGATTTCTTATCAACAAAAATATAATGCAAAAAAACCAGAGACATACTAATGGCATTGTAAGAATACATCAAAAGTGCTGATTGAAAAGAACAAGAAAAGTATCAGTTTCTTCAATATTTCGCCTAAACACCATGACACTCAAATATTTCTTGGGAAGTAGCACTGAGAGTGGCTATTATAAAAGAAATCAAAGCATATCCTTATGATTTCTTAACAACAAAAATATAATGCAAAAAAACCAGACACACTAATCGCATTGTAAGAATACATCAAAAGTTCTGATTGAAAAGAACAAGAAAACTATCAGTTTCTTCAATATTTCACCTAAACACCAGGATGCTCAAATATTTCTTGGGAGGTAGCACCGAGAGTGGCCATTATGAAAGGAATCAAAGCATATCCTTATGATTTCTTTTTTTTCCTTCAATATTTCACCTAAACACCATGACACTCGGATACTTCTTAGGAAGTAGCACCAAAAGTGGCTACAAGTACTAGAGTTGCCTTATAATTTGAATACCACTATTCACATCCTCTTTGATAAACAGCTCTTTAACTACAACCATTACCTAATAAGTTTTACCCCAATCTTTTTGAGTCTATATTAACCTATCAATATATCACAATCATGTATTTAGTTTCCTCCCTTGTTTGAATCACCAATCCTTGATTTCAAATTTATTAATATAATCAGACCTTCCACGAGTCATTTTATGGAACATTACTGTATCATTTTTCCCTCTTCACCAAACAATCCGTTCTCTTTTCACAATTCCAAGTCATCTTTTTTTATGCTGGTCTTCCAAATTTAGTTTGAGAATGATAAATCACCTCTTACATTTAAGCTAGCCTACCATCCACCTCCCCAAAAATTTCTATCTTCCTTCATCAAGGGATTTAGGTATTCTTCTCATAAAGTAAACCAGAAGGACTGCATGAATGCACCTGATCCTTCTCCTCTGAGCCAGTAATCTTGCTTCCCTATTTAGTGTTCCTTAACCACATATTTGCAGACATCGAATATTGGTGTTAAGCGATCTCCTTAAAATTTCATAAGAGTTGGAAACAACATAGACACACTCCACTGATGCAAGAGTTTGGCATCCTCAAATGAACCTTCTTACTCTTTTTTCCCATGAGTTAATTACCTCCATGAAAGTTCTAACCCTATCTTTTGAAAAATCAGAAAAGGCAAGAATAATCGCACAAAAATCAAAGACCTATCTTCTGCCATATAGTGCCGACTCGCTCCCATCAAATCTTGCGTTGGAATTAATCGGCATAAAAATCACACGCAGACCTAAAACCCTAAGATGAAAAAAAAAAACAAAACCTATGTGGTGGATCACACTA
Source organism: Areca catechu (assembly GCA_021397845.1). NCBI lineage: Eukaryota > Viridiplantae > Streptophyta > Magnoliopsida > Arecales > Arecaceae > Areca > Areca catechu. Next base: position 33,059,226 of record CM038047.1, on the reverse strand, counting down.
AAACCCTACACAAAGAGATGAGAGAGAGAGAGAGAGAGAGAGAGAGAGAGAGAGAGAGAGAGAGAGAGAGAGAGAGAGAGAGAGAGAGAGAGAGAGAGAGAGAGAGGAACCTGTGATGGTGCCATGAACGACGGTACCGTTCTTGAGCTCGATCGAGACGGTCTCGTTGTTCAGCTTCATCAGAAACCTGAAACTTTCCACATATAAATCGAGCCCAGAAAAAAGAACAGAGAGAGAGAGAGAGAGAGAGAGAGAGAGAGCACGCGTACCTGACGAGCTTCATCCTGGAGATATGGGCGAGAGAGGAAGAGGAAAGCAGCTAGGGCTCCAAGCGAAAGCCGAGTTCGCTTCTGGGAAGCGGGAGCTTAAGACCCTTCCTTAGAGACAGCACTGTGGCTTTTACCAAAAAAGAGCACTGTAGCTTACCCTCTGATCGGTGGACCTTAATTTTTAGCGTATCTCATCTCCGAGATCTTTGTCCTCTCATCGGACCAATCTTACACAAACCGCCTCTCCTGCGGTTCAATGGACGGAGTTGATAAAATGTTCGGCAAATTGGACGGGCGGATCAACCGGTTCCCAGAAGGTCGCGATTGACGTGGTGTCGAGATACCGCAGGAGATCATAGTCAAAACAGTCATGCTGCTTGTATTTTTACTGTTAATACATGATCACAATTTATTGCTCCAGATCATCACCCACAAAAATTTTATTATTTAATATATTAATACTAAGTACATATAATACCTATTTAAAAAATTAAAATATAAAATATAATTATAATTATAAAAATAAAATATATATTTATTTAAAATTTTGTATCATATTGTGATAATAACTCAGCTAGACTAACCAACCATATATGATTAAGTTAGAGATAAATTAAAATTAAGTTGGAGGCAAACTATGATTAAGCTGAAGATAAATTTTGATCGAGTAACTTGTCTTAGCCAAGTAACTATAAACCTTAACACTAATATTCGACTAATTAAGAATTAGTTAAACATTGATTTTTAGAAAAATATGCCTGAATGACATGGTTGCAAGATAAAGTAACTGACTTTTTACGACTAAGACATACATGCTGACTACCTAAAAAAATTTGACTAAGTGGATAAAGGGGAAACAAGTTGTCACAACAGAAAGCCGTTACTGCTAACCAAAAAGAATAGATCTTAATAGATAATTGTTATGCTCAACAAAAAAAAGAGTACTTTCTAACAAGAAATAGTTTAACTTAACTAACTATAAAAAGATAAGAGGGGACTCTCGATTGATATATTTTGCCACCCCCTCCCCTCATTCCGGCACTTTTATCAATATCTTTTTCAGCTTTTACTATTGCCTAGATCATCTCACTAACTTGAGTGTCGAAGTATTCCTGCTAGAAACCCAGCCCAGAAATTTTTTTGTAGGTCTCTATCCAAGGGGATCGTCCAAAGCAAGACCTCGTTCAGTGCCGTCGAAGCTTTAATGATAAATAGTTTATCCGCAACAAATCCTATGAATATTTATGATTTTGTTAATTTCTGGATTTTAAATTTTATAAATGTTTGAGTTTGCTCCAAGAGATTATGCTGGAAAATGGATGGTTTGACTTTTTAATTAGAGTTTTTAAAAAATTTGAATTATGCGAATATTTTAGTTAATGCATCCTTTATTGTCTTTTAAAAATATTATGGTAAGAAGCTTTATTAATTAAACCTGATAATATTTTGGTTGACAAATTTTAACATACCATGATTTTTTTAATATATATATATTGATGAACCAAAAAGGGGAGGAGTTAGATCCCGGGCGTGGCCATTCCCGGACGGTCCTCCAACCCCAGTCAGGGAATGTTCGATACACGACGCATATTAATTTTTCTGCAACCGTTCCCCACCCGAAGGTGAGTACGTCAACTTGACTACTACTGGTGCCAGCCGAATGAACATAATTTATTATATATATTCCTAACTTTTTCGACATCACTAGCCAACTATATATATATATATTTTATAAAACTTTTGATAGGCCGGAAAAGAAAAGTTATGTCCTTAAAAAAAATACATATTCTATTTTGAAATATAGCTTTCAATGATTAAGGTAGTCGAGAGTCTAATCTTTTCCCTTTTTTTTCCTATGAGGTGATTGGGTGGGGCAAGGGGGAGGAGGGAGGATGCTGGGTCGGGCAAGGGGGAGGAGGGAGGATGCGGTCTTTATAGGGCCAAATCTCACTCACATTATCACAATCTTTCATGCTTTGAACTTATATACTTGATGTTATTGTTGAATCCCAGATGGCCGACCTCTTCAATAGAGACGAGGAATGGAAGATGAGAATCGTCGGCTAGTCACTTGCAACTACTGCAAAACAAGTTCTTGACCGAAAGTTTTTTGGTGAAGGACCCTTCAATACTTAAGTCAACAGAGTTCTAGTGAATAGATAAAAATTTTAGAAAAATAAAAGTGTCAGAGTTTTTCCAAGCATAGTATTGGCTTATTCTTGAAGGTTCCCTCTAACCAATATTTATAAGTAATTGCAATAACTAGATTCTATTAGGAAAACCTTTTTCTATTAGCCTTAATAATATTTTATTGGGGCTAACTTACTTCTGTTATAGCGGACAGCTAGTGCAACCATATTTCTATTGTGATAGCTATTCCCTTGTCCGCTCATTTGGTTGGACATTTTTGATTCGTCAGGTAGCAAGCATTAGTTATCGGTCTGTTCATCTGCCATTTTACTTTGATTGGTCATTTGGTTATTTATTTTCTCAAAGGAGAGTTGATTGGACTTTTAATATTGTTGGCCTTGCTTTAAATTTCTTGATTACTTTAGTTTAACATTCTTCGTTAGGCAATCAATTATATTTGATCAACTAGTCTAATCAATTGGTATAATAGTTGCCCTCCACTCCTAATTTCAAAATATTATATCATCTTTGGAGAAGGGAGCATATAGCATTCATGAGTTTTGCCACATCGAGCTCCTCTTCTTTTTTTCTTTGTACTGGTTATCAATATTCTTCTAAAAGGTTATGGAAAAATATGTATTGTCATTTCATTATCAGAGCTACCATCATTTAAAGAGACGATTATTAATGGCAAGATCTGGCAGCGATTCAAAAAAATTGAGTTGCTTTCTCTTCGGGCATTTTGCCTTCGACATGTATCGAACTTCCATTGATGGCAAAGTCATTCAGTGGATCAAGGTGATGTGTTAACATCTCAACAGAAATGCGATGAACAACTGTACATCTTTTTCGATTAAGATTTGTACACATGACATGATCAAGCGCATTTCTCATCATCCGAGGATCGAATCATTATCATTGATGTCATCTATATAAAAGAATCTTCTTCCTTCCCCAGGGTTCTTCGAATCCTAGTACTCCATTATTCTGAAAGCTTTTTCCTTAGGGCTCCCATCTTTTTCAAGTTTCTCTCTTTTCCGGTCCTTCTATAGGTTAAATCCCTTTCCATAATCCCTTTCTTTCTTCTCCTTCTCTTCCCGAAAAGTTTCTTAGACATGGTTAGGCTTTGGGGATCCTTGCTACTGCCAAGGCTTCTATTTCTGGAGGGGAGACTTTGCATCAACCTCCCAAGAACTCTAGTCTCGTGAGGACTAAAGGTCCAAATGTTGTGGTTCTTCTTCTAGAATAGGTGAAAGGTTCTCTTAGGGAGTCTAAGATAGCTGGCCTATGGAATTATTATAAAATTTTGCAAGATATCCAAATGTCTACACCTAGTTTCGATGATAGAATAAATAAGGCCTTCGCAAGTAGTATAGCAATATATGAGGACCACCTTAAGCAAGGCTCCATTTTTCTCTTCACCCTTTATCACTAAAATTTTTAACTTATATAAGGTTATTCCGGTACAATTGACTCCGAATAGTATTCGGATTATTGGTGCCTTCATCATCCTGTGCCATGATCTTCGGATTGAGTTCAAGACCTACATATTTTATTTATTTTTTATGATTAAAAAGAATCCTCATGGCCAAGGATAGTGGGTCATTGGACCATGCCATGGCTGAAAGTTTATCAAGGGTCTTCCATCCACCATTCATGAATGGAAATCATGCTTCTTCTTCTTCTTATCATCTTAGCAGCCTTGAGGCTTTAATACTGAATGGAGGGAGCCTTGTCTAATCCCAATGATGATAAAAAGGTCCTCATAGCTGATAAAGAGGATTTTGAAAAACTCTAGAAAGCTCGAATCCCTTTGATGAAGGAACTGTTGGGCGAGCAAAGCCTCTTTTTTACCAAAATTAGTATGACGCCTAATTTAGGTACAGTCCGATCAATAAGTTATAGTTTCTTCTTATTTCTTATTATCTTGTTCATTGGACCAAATTATTCGACTTCTTTTTTGCAGGCAAGAATATGAGGCCTGATATCCAAAAGCTTCGTAAAGAGGTCCAAAAGAGGTACATCAATCCCATAGAGGTGCCTCATGAGTCAAAGAGGGCATGTTTTACTTTGGGTTCGTTGATCTCTAGGGCTCCACCAATTTTGGTTGCCCTTGCTCCTGCTACTATACATGTAGAGATGGCAGAGATTTCTAATGATGATGTCCTCATTGCTGATCTTCATCTGATGAGAGTGACTTCATGGCTTGCCGTCTCCTACATGATTGTTCAGCTTACCAGTGGATCATCCTGTTCTGCATGCTTGTGCCGATAGAGGAAAGGTATCTGAAATTCCAGTGAAGTTTGAAGGAGACCATTGGGTCGTCGAAGAGCCCGAAACTTATGTCAACTTCAATATTTTCTTTGACGAGTCAGGATTGCATAGCCCTAAGCTGGCTCGTCGATTATTGAAAGCTATCATTCTTCCAAAAGATCGGGAGATGACCAAAACCCATTATCTGGACAAGGTTATACCATATTTGTACCCGAGTCTTCTTAAGATAATTGTTCCTTACTTGTCTCGATACTTGTTGTCAATTGTTTTTCTAACTTGGTGTTTTATCTGTTCCAATTTATTCATAAAGCAGCTCTGATAGAAGAGAGCTTCTTAGGGTTCATGAAGCTCAGTCAAACTCTCAGGGACCAACTTGAGACTGCACGGACTGAGAAAGAAGTTGTCAAAGAGCTGAAGCAGAGTTTGAAGACCAAGCTTGAAAAAAATGTGGTAGATGTCTCCTGCTTATAGAAAGAGCTTAAGTTGATACAAGATAAATTAGCCGAAGTGAAGGCCAAGCTGAATAAAAAGAAGAAGAAGCTCCTTTCTAATAAGAAAATAATGATGCAATTGAAGCAAAAAGCTATTAACGCCATTGCTTAGAAGGAAGAGGGTGAGAAAAAGGCCAAAATGGCTAAAGAAAGAGTTTTGCAAGCGGTGGAAAATTACAAGAAATCATCCACTTTTGAAGATCAAATAATTGAAGCAGGAGCTTTCAGTTATGGGATTAGCTTCAATGACTATAAGGAAAAGTCATAGAACTCTTTCCATATCAAGATCTTCACAAGGTTGCTATCGGTGGGGAAGTTGGAGATGCAACCGAAGAAGATGAAGAGCAGGTGACTGAAGGAATTCTAGTCGAAGAACTTACCCCTCCAGCTACTGCTTTTGAAGTACTAAGAATAGCTACTCCTGAAATGCAAATAAGATTTTCCCTAACTAATAGAATTGTTCTGATTGACAAAGATATTTCAACTAGCAAATTTGGCCTAGCAGTTGCTGAATCGAAAGCAACTACTGCTACTATTGAACTGGAAATTTTTGCTACTACTATTGCTGAATTAGAGATAGTTGTTGCTGAAGACCAGCCTTGAGAGGATTTCTTTCTTTTTGCTTGAATTTTGTCTGCTGCTGAACTAGAGATAGTTGTTGCTGAAGATCAGCCTTGAGAGGATTTCTTTCTTTTTGCTTGAATTTTGTATGTTTGCTTGTTTTAGTTTTTGTTATCAAATTCTTTGTAAGGATTGTTAACTTTTTACAGAAATTTATAGAAACTTTTTCTTTGAATGGGCAAATATTGATGAGATTTATCTTATTTTCAATGTGTTTCTTTCTTGTCATTCTTTTTGTTTGAAAAAAAATTCAAGTACTAAATCTTCGACTAATGTATCAATTAATTAGCCTACCAACATTGACCAACAAATCCAAACTTTGCTTCGTTCTCTATCAATAGACTCTTTTTGTAATAATCAATTTAGCCTTTTGGTAATCATTTTGCCATTTGGCTATCATTGAGATGTCAATTGAATGTGTTAGAAAAATTTGGATGACAATCATTAATCATATATTTAATATTATTAGACATATCATTGGGCAGTTAAGCCAACTATTCAATTTGTTGGACATACTAATAAGCTGGACAATTAAGTCAACTATTTAATTTGTTAGACATACCAATGAATTAGGTAGTTAAGCCAACTTTTTAATTTGTCGATCATATCAATATGTTGAACAATTAAATCAACTTTTTAATTTGTTGAACGTATTGATAAGTGAGGTAGTTAACCCAACTTTTTAATTTATCGAATATATCGATGAGTTAGGCAGTTAAGCCAACTTTTTAATTTATCAGTTATACTGATAAGTTGGATAGTTAAGCCAACTTTTTAATTTATCGGACATGTCGATGAGTTGGGTAGTTAAACTAACTTTTTATTTTATCAGATATATCAATAAGTAAAGCACTTAAACCAAATTTTTAATTTATTGGTCATATCGATAAGTTGGGTAGTTAAGTCAACTTTTTAATTTACTGGTCATACCAATAAGTTGGGCAATTAAGCCAACTATGTGACATTATTGGATTTACTGATTGGTCATAGATAACTGGGTGTCGGTCAATTATCCATTATAAAAGCATTGTTATAGGATGTGAAAAAGTAACTTTATTAAGTCACTGGTAATACATGTATAAATTTTGCATTCCATGATTGGGTGACTCAAATCCATCCAAGCTTTTAATTCGATATGCACCAAGGAGTATTACCTTGATAATTTGATATAATCCTTCCCAATTTGGAGAGAGTATTTCTTGTTCAATGGACATAAATACTTTAGCTCTTCATTATACAAGATTACCTACCAAGAAATCATAGGGCTAACCCTAGAGTTATAATATTGGATAACCTTTTATCGATAAGACACCATCCTTAGATGAGCTTGGAATCACGTTCATTCTAACAAGTCTAGATCCATTCTTTGCTATTTTGAATTACCAGATTCTTTGAAATGTTCAACTCTCATGGATGCCAAGCCAACTTTCACTAGTATTACAACTTTGGTTCCAAATGTTAAGTTAAATGGTGACTCTCCTATTGGAGTCCGAGAAGTTGTTTGGTAAGTCCAGAGTACTGAACTTAATTCTTTCTCCCAGAGTTCTTTTATCTTATTTAGCCTTATCTTTAAACCATGAAAGATTATTCAGTTTGTCACTTCAGTTTCACTATTTAATTAAGAGTATCCGACATAGGTTGATTTGTGAACAATGTGGTATTGAGTACTAAAATTTTTGGACCTTTGATTGTCGAATTACCTATCATTATCAATGATGATGGTATGTGGAATCCCAAATTGAGAAATTATGTTATTTCTAATAAAGTTTTCAACCTTCCTTTTAATTATGTGGGCTAAAGGCTCAACCTCGATCCACTTGGTAAAGTAATTGATGGCCACGATGATGAACTTTCTTTAACCAGAGATCTTGAAAATTGGACCAAGAATTTTCATTCTTCATTGAGCAAATGAAGAATAGTTGGCTAATAATATCCTTGCCTTATTATCTTATAGGTTATTTGCCCCTAAGTGATCGCTATATATGCCTTCATGTACTTTTCTAAGGGCATAATTAGTGTCTATCAGGTCCAAACAGTTTAGAAAGTGTAGGATAAAAGATCTTTTATAAAGAATACCTTCTATAATTACAGATTGCGAAGCCATCCACCTAATTTACTTAGCTTTGATAGGATCTTCGGGCATGAGTTTTTTAGTCAGATATTTGATAATCGGATCCATCCAATTAGTTTTATATTCTACTTGATATATTTTCGCACTTTTGTTAATGCTTGGAATCTCAAGGTGCTCAATATATGTTAGATTGAGAGAATTGATAGTTATCATATAGTTAGCCGAGAAAGTATATTGGCTCGAGTATTCTTGGCTAGAGAAATATGAGATATATCGAAAAAATTAAATTCAGATATGAGAATTTGTACCTTCTCTAAATATTTTGCTATGGTTGCATCTCGGGTTTCAAATTCTTTCTTTATCCAGTCAACCACTAGTTGAGAATCTATGAATGTCCTAAGCTTCCGGACTTTAAGCTCTTTGGCAATTCTCAATCCAGCAATAAGTGCTTCGTATTTGCCTAATTGTTTGGTGCATCGAAGGTAAATTGGAGAGCATATTCAGCAACAATTCCTTCAGGATTTGCCAAAATCAAACCTGCTCTACTACCTAATAAGTTAGATGCTCTATCTACATAGAGTATCCACATAGATTCTTAGCATTCTTCTTCAACCTTTTCTCAATTAACCCCTTCTTTGGTTGTCTTTTGCTTATCTTCTTCGCAGTCCAAGTACACTTAGCAACAAAGTCTGCCAAAATTTGAGTTTTCATAACTGGGCATGGTCGGTAAGATATGTCAAACTTATCCAATCTAACAACCCACTTACCATTATTCCAGACATATCAAGATGTTGTTAGTGGCTGATCTGTCAATACCATCACTGAATCTTAGATATTTTGTTGCTATCACCAGTGCATAGATCAGCTTCTTTGCCTTTGAATATCTTATCTCAGTATCATGTAGCATCTTATTAGAATAATAAATTGATTTTTGGGTATCTCTGCTCTCCTCTTTGACAAGCACTAAACTCACTGCCTCACATGAAGTAGAGAGATATAAGTATATGAATTTCTCTTTTTGAGGTTCTAAGAGTAAAAATGGATTGCTCAGATACTTTTTTAATTCTTCAAAGGCTTATCAACAATCGTCTGACCACTCAAAATTCTTAGTTTGTCTTAAGGTTCTAAAAAATGGTTGACATCTTTTGGCCAACTAAGAAATGAATCGGCTTAATGAAGCAATGCATCCGATCAACTATTATACTTCTTATCAGAGAGATGTCTCATATCAAGAATTGCTCTTAATTTTTTTGAGTTGGCTTCAATTCCTCAGTTGATGACCAAGAATACAAAGAATTTTTCGTATATTAGATCAAAAATGTAGTTTGTCAAATTCAGTTTCATCTAATGACATCGTAATGTATCGAAAGCTTCCCCTAAGTCCTTGATATGATCCGATGTTTGGACACTTTTTACTAACATATTGTTGATGTAAGCCTCGATATTTCTTCCAAGTTATTTTTCAAAGACTAATGATCTACTATTGATTAGTTGCTCTAATATTATTTAAATCGAATAGCATCATTTGATAACAATAGAGGTCTTTTTTAATTACAAAGGCTATCTTCTTTTTATCTTCAAGATCCATGCGGATCTAATTGTAACCCAAGAAAACATGCTTGAAGCTTAAAAGTCTATGCCTGGTAGTTGCATCAATTAATTGGTCTATATTCAGTAAAGAGAAGTGATGTGTGATGAAAGAGGATGATTGTCGGCGAGCTGAGAAGTCACCAATCATTAGGGTACCACTAAATTTTTTTTTCCTTTTCTAGAAGGTGGTGAAAGAAATAATGGATATGGAAGATATAAGTTTGGACTCTCATGGACTTTGGGACTCACACTCACGGAGAGAGTTCTCAATTCTAGGGCATCTCACCCATCTCGCTACATGGAGCCGTTAGGGTGAATCTCAAAGTTATTGAGGTGGTAAAGAAGATGGAATTAAAAGGGAAGGGGGTAACTAGACATGATGTGAAGCTACATATTCGAGGATGCACCTCTCATACTCTTCTTGAGGAGCGAAAGTTGGGCCTCTCACCTTCTCCATGCGGAGCGAAAAAAGAATCTCTCTTCTTTAAAAACTCATCTTTATTAACAAAATTATTTTCTTTTCAAATCTTTTTTTATTTCATTTTCCATCCTCTCATGGAGGCTTTCTAACCTTTAAATAAGCTTAAATAGCTATAACGTACAACAACTTGATAAAACCCAATCCTAAACAAACTTATTTTTGAAAAAAAAAAACAAACTAATCCTAAAATAAAACAACTGATCCTAAAAACTAACTATCCTAAAAATGCTCCAAATAAAACAAATCCTAAATAACTTATCCTCGAAACAATGTTTTATTCATCAAGCGAGGTGTGATGGATCTGCATCGAGATCTATGCTACATCGAGATCTGTGCCATATCGGGATCTATGCCGGTTGATGTCTCCATCATTCTCCTGGAGTGGGGAGAACTCGACTTTGTCAAGTCAGGCTCAAACTCCAGCTTCAACTTGACTTCAGGCTCCTGGGACTCCAGCTTAACTCGTCGATAGCCATGAGATATAATTTTTTAAAAAATATTTTAAATGCAGATAAAATGGAATTGACTCTAATCTAACCTAAACCATGCTCTAATACCAAAAATGATGCGGGATGAAAGAGGATGATCGTTGGCAAGCTGAGAAGTCACCAATGATTAGGGTACCACTAGAATTTTTTTTTTCTTTTGTAAAAGGTGGTAAAAGAAACAATGGATATGGAAGGTATAAGTTTGAACTCTCATAGACTTTGGAACTCACACTCATGGAGAGACCTCTCACCTCTAGGGCATCTTACCCATCTCGCTACATGGAGCCGTTAGGATGAATCTTAAAGGTCATTGAGGTGGTAAAGAAGATGGAATCAAAAGGGAAGGGGGTAACTAGACATGATGCGAAGCAATATATCCAGGGATGTACCTCTCGTACTCTTCTTGAGGAGCAAAAGTTGGGCCTCTATCCCTCTCTATGCAGAGCGAAAAAAGAATCTCTCTTCTCTGAAAACTCATCTTTATTAACAAAATTATTTTTTTTCAAATCTTTTTTTATTCCATTGTCTATCCCCTCATGGAGGCTTTCCAACCTTCAAATAAGCTTAAACAGCTAGAACTTATCAACAACTTTATAAAACCCAATCCTAAACAAACTTATTTTTGGAAAAAAAAAAAACTAATCCTAAAATAAAACAACTGATCCTAAAAACTAACTATCCTAAAAATGCTTCGAATAAAACAAATCTTAAATAACTTATTCTCGAAACAAAGTTTTATTCTCGAAGCATCAAGAGAGATGTGCTGGATCTGCATCAAGATCTGTGCCGATCAATGTTCCCATCAAGAAGCTATCTTTAAGACAAGCTTTTATTGCGATCTGTATAGTCACAGATTCTCCACTTTTTATTTACCTTTTTAACCATTACCACATTGACGAATCAATCTAAGTAATGGATCTCTCTGATGAATTTGGCATCGGGGAGCTTCCCTACCTCTTCATCATACCTTTTTATCGCTCAAGGGTGAAGTTCTTCTTCTTCTATTGAACGGGTTTACATCATTGGTCGACTTTTAATTTATGAATAATAATTTTTGGGAGAATCTCAGATATGTTCGTATCTGACCAAGTGAAACATAGGCATTGTGCCAAGAAAATCCACCAACTGTACCTTTGTTTTCTTATCTAAAAGACTCCCAATTTGCACGATTCTTATCAGATCTTCTTCCTTCAATGGCACAAAAATAATCTTCTTAGCTGGTTTTCCATGTCTTTCAACCTCCCTTTGATGTAGCTGTTCAAGTAACATTTTATTCACCGACTACTTGTCCTGGATCAACATGCATTGTTGAGCAAGTCGTTGGTCTCCCTTCATTTCTCTGACTCCATTTTTGGTTGGGAAACATACTAAAAGATGAAAGATTGAAACAATTACTTAAAATTTATTCAAAGTCGGATGGCCTTAGTATGATGTTGTATGCCAAAAGTGCTTGAATGGCTGTGAAGTTAATGGAGAGGGTTTTTTGTTGGGATTCTATCTCATTGGTTACAAGAAGCACAATTTTTCCTTCAACTCTAACTAAGTTTCCACCAAATCCAACTAATGGCATCGATATTTTTCTTAGTCTATAATGAGAAATATTCATCTTAACAAAAGTATCATAAAATAATACTGTTGCCGATCTCGCCGCCGCGCCTGTGGCTTCGGACCCACCGATTTGACTAGACCGTCTCGCCCCGGGGTCTCCTGGCTCTCAATCCTGCAAGACAAGGTCAGAAGCCCTGGCCGGATATCCCGGCGAGGGAGCTCCGACGGTCAAGTTAGTAAACAGTGAGAGGGAACAGAATCTCCGAGACGGGCCCCCGAAGGAGTCCCAGACTTAGAGATTGTGCTAGCAAGAAAGGTCTCAGGAAGAATAGAAATCCGGCCAAGTTCCTCCACCGAGCTCGCGCCGAAGGTCCCCTCTCGGGATCTTGGATCTTGCTCTTGGTGCTTTTCCTTTTCCCAGCCTCCGCTTCTTGCTTACCTGGTCGTTTACTCTCCCCTTCCTTTTAACTCCTCATGTTGCCTTTTCGTTTGCCGCCTTTTGGAGGCCCCCCCATCGCTTTCACCTCCTCCCCTTTATCTCTTTCCCTTTCCCTCTTGGATCAAAGAACCCGGTGGCGCCCCCCCCGCCTTGCTTGCCGGGCCTAGCGAGGAAAGAGTAAAGGGAGGGCGCCGGCCAGACCGCCGACTAGACCTTGGACCGAGCGTGAGCGCTCTCCTTCCCAAGTGCCGACGATGCCCGTTATCGGGCCCTGTTTTGTCAGGACTTCGCCTCTCGACTGCGGAACCTGTTGGGCCGATGTAAGTGATGTTTCGCGTGTTGCTGCCGACCGTACGGGTGCTTCTCTCGGGGTGCAGCGCGCACGGCTCGAGGGGCAATATCGGAGCTCGTGCTCCTGCTCCTCGGAGGCTTCACCGCACAGGTTGGCTCGACTTCGGCCGAGGTGGTCCCGTCTCCGGGCGCCACCTGGCGAAGGAGCGAGAGGGTCCGGCTCGACCTCGACTGAGGTGGGACCGTCTCAGGGCACCACCTGGAGAGGGAGCGAGAGGGCCCGGCTCGACCTCGGGCCGCCGGCTCTGGCCGAGGTGGACCCCTCCTGGGTGGACACCTGGCGGAGCGGCAGAGGGGCGCTCGACTTCGGCCGAGGTGGTCCCGTCTCCGGGCGCCACCTAGCGAAGGAGCGAGAGGGCCCGGCTCGACCTCGGTTGAGGTGGGACCGTCTCAGGGCCTTACCTGGCGAGGGAGCAAGGGACCGCCGGCTTCGGCCGAGGTGTACCCCTCCTGGGTGGACACCTGGCGGAGCGGCAGAGGGGCGCTCGACTTCGACCGAGGTGGTCCCGTCTCCGGGCGCCACCTGGCGAAGGAGCGAGAGGGCCCGGCTCGACCTTGGCTGAGGTGGGACCGTCTCAGGGCGCCACCTGGCGAGGGAGCAAGGGGTCGTCGGCTTCGGCCAAGGTGGACCCCTCCTGGGTGGACACCTGGCAAAGCGACAGAGGGGCGCTCGACTTCGGCCGAGGTGGTCCCGTCTCCGAGCGCCACCTGGCGAAGGAGCGAGAGGGCCCGGCTCGACCTCAGCTGAGGTGGGACCGTCTCAGGGTACCACCTAGCGAGGGAGCGAGGGGCCGCCAGCTTCGGTCGAGGTGGACCCCTTCTGGGTGGACACCTGGCGGAGCGGCAAAGGAGCGCTCGACTTCGGCCGAGGTGGTCCCGTCTCCGGGCGCCACCTGGCAAAGGAGCGAGAGGGCCCAGCTCGACCTCGGCTGAGGTGGGACCGTCTCAGGGCGCCACCTGGCGAGGGAGCAAGGGACCGCCGGCTTCGGCCGAGGTGGACCCCTCCTGGATGGACACATGGCGGAGCGGTAGAGGGGCGCTCGACTTCGGCCGAGGTGGTCCCGTCTCCGAGCACCACCTGGCGAAGGAGCGAGAGGGCCCGGCTCGACCTCGGTTGAGGTGGGACCGTCTCAGGGCGCCACCTGGCGAGAGAGCAAGGGGCCGCCGGCTTCGGCCGAGGTGGACCCCTCCTGGGCAACACCTGGCGGAGGAGCAGGAAGGCCCGGACCGACCTCGACCTCGACCGAGGCGGAGCCACATCTGACCTTGCCGAAAAACTCCACGTGGCTCGAATCACGCCCAGCGAAATCTGAGGTATGCCACGTCATCGTAATGGCCGTAACAAATACATTAGCAGAATTTTCATTATCTATTAGAATTCTTCTTATATCATAATTAGATATCGTTGCCGAAACAATAACATGATCATCATGGAGGATTTGAATCCCCCAAAAGTCATTATCAGAAAAATTAATAACATTATTGCTTCGATATCTCTTCGAAGCATCTTCCTTGGCTCTTGCCCCTCCTAAGCTTGCCACCCAATGTATCATGCCAACTAACCCACCAGTGGATTATTGGTTAGCAAATTCTAGTTCATCGATGATCTTCTTGGACATAGCTACTTCAGTCGGATGATCTTTGTTGCGCACATATTTTTTCAAATAGCTACATCTAATTAAGTCCTCTATTTCATCTTTCAATTTAATGCATTCTTCAAATGTATGGCCATGACCAAGGTGGAATCACCGGTACTTATTCTTGTTCCACGAAATCGGTGGTGCACACTTATAAATACTTAAATTACATTAGAAGTATGAATTTTACTTAATTGAAAATTTAATATTTTCTAGTTTGTTTGGTAGGATATTAGAGGAATCAAGTTTATAAAATCATTCTGGATGTAATTTGGCTCAATTCTGGCTTGAACCGTGTGCAAAACAGGTCAAAACCAAGCCCAACTCAATCCAAAACAAAATTATTAAGGTAACTGGTCCACCATGGACCAGCGGCCTGATTTACAAAAGCTTCGAGTGGTCCATGGAAGCCATTAACCGTGGTCCATGGGCGATCATCGTGGACCAATACAAAGAACAATGAACAACGGCTCGTTTACAGGCCATTCCTCTGGTCCACATCGTAGAGGAGGAAGATGGGAAAGGTCATGGGACTCGGTTTGCCCGGTTTCACGCGCAAAGGAGCACGGTTCATGGTTTTCAAGATGGCTCGAAGATGAGCGGTTGGTTGGATTTTGGTTGGATTTTTCATGGTCTAGGGATGCCATAGATTGGCATGATTCAAGGAGGCGTTGACACGGTTGGAACGGGGGCTGGGATCTTGGAAATAATTGAAACTTGGTTGGTTTGCTGATTGGAATGGTGGGATTCGATACAGAAGATGGTTTCCTGACTGGGATTCCATGTGGAGGGATGCTGGGATTTGGTGCAGGAAATTGGGCTATCAAACCTTGGCCTAATCTAGCAATGCATAAGGATTCACCTGGGACTTGTAGATTGGTTGGTTGGGAGAATACTAGGAGAATTTAATGAAAACTGAGCCTGAAACGACCCAAAATAGAGCATGGGAGATGGCAATTCTGTTGGTGCTAAAAAATAGATTCAGAATGAGAGATTCAAAGATGGTTGGGAGCAGGCGAATGCGATTCAGCAAAGGCTGGAATGATCATCAAATTTCTGGAACAGGATGTTGATTCACTATTGATGGAGTTCGATCGAGCGGCTAGATGCTGTGTTGAAAATTTGAAACAAAAATAGATATGCTGATCTATTGAAGATAGGCACAAGGGACAAGGCTTGAGATCCAGGCTGTTGAGGTAGAATGAATAGAGCATGGGTGAAACAGAGGACTGGTAGTGTTGTTGGCAAATAGATTTGGGATTCAACATGGAAGGCAGGTGGGTCGAGATTTGGGCTGTTGGGAAGCAAGCTAAAATAGATCAAGGCAACTACTGGGCGTTGGATATTTTGCACAAAACGCACGGTAGATCTTCGGGCGGTTGCAGAACGGGTGAAATCTTTGAAGGCACTGAAATGGCATGCAGGACATGAAGGTTGAGACAGCAGAATGGACGTGGCACCGTATGCATCATTCTTTGTCTTTAAAAGGATCTTGCACACCATCTTCCTGGAGTAGTTTATCTCAACACAACCTTCTCCACTGCCATTCCATCTTTCATCTAACTTCTACCTATTTTCTTCCTCCATGCATCCATCAAACATTTTCTCCACTCTACATTCATTTACAAAGCTTTCATCTCCAATTTCCTTTCTCCAAATATCATCTAGAGGCCTTCAATTAACCTTCTCCATGTCCTCTCCTAATTCAGCGTTCACCTCCTTTGTCATCCAGAAAACATCCCCATGCCTGATTATGCCTTCAACCCATCGAGCCTTCACCCATTTCTCTGTACTCTCGCACGACATCCTCCCTCGCTTCTCTACATCACCATTTTCCTTCCCAGACACCATTCACTATCATCCCATGCCAAGAGCCTCCATCTATCCATCTCCCTTCATCTCACTGACATACCTACTCCACCTTTCCACGATTGCCCGGGCTTTTCTCCAGCACGAAGATATCAGCAAGGAGTTCTTTCATGGAATGCTAATCTCTATCCAACTCAAAAATCAAAGAAATCTTTATAAACAGTTTATTTTATTTGATTAAATTTTGTATTCTTTATATTATGCAATGCAAGAATTTATTTTTTCAAGTTTATTTATATTATTTTTTGTTATATTTGGAAATCTTGCCTAGGATAACCTTTACCCTGGAATAATTCATGATCGAAAGATATGGGTTGTGCCCTTGAAATAAGACTACTTTAAGTGAAGGTAATCTTTGACTAACATATTCTTAAAGGATTGTTAGGATATGACAGATTTGGTGTACTTATATTGATCTGATGGAGTTTGAACTTGGTTGATCAAGTAATATATTAGCAATCAACACCTAAGAGGTGTAAAGCCGATCGATGCCAAGAGGCGAAGCCGATCGATGTCCATTGACGAGCTTGAGCATAGAAGTATTTCCTCACTCAGAGCTACAAGAAGATGAACTCAACTTGACTCCCACCCATTTGATCCAAGCTCAAGTATTGTTGCAATTTGTCTGGATACAACAGATTGGCGCGCCAAGAAGAAAAAAACTCAGCGAAAAAGTTTTTCAAGAATCTGAAAGAAAATATGATAAAAGGTGGGATCCAGAATCTTCCCGTCGAAGAATTCCTCATTCTCCAAGAGGGAATGATCCAATTATTGACGGAATGGGTGTTGTTCCTGCTGGAAACCTGGATCAAGAATGATTAGATACTCTTTTGAATAAGATAGAAGTGCTTACTGCAACAGTTCAAAATCTCCAAGAAGTCGCTGCGAGTGAACCTCGTGACCTGCTGCTTCAAGGAATAGCCGGCGGTCTTCCCAGTACGTAAGCAGATGCTCAAGTCCAAGAAGACACTCACCTTATCAACACTCTTCTCCGAAGCAACACCACCGATCTCACCATCATGCTAAGAAGCAAAACAAGGGAAAGCGCCTGTGATCTTATTCAACGTCTTTTGGTGAATCAACTCCTGACAGTGCTCAAACTCCGAATCTTGGAAGAGTTAATGATTTTGAGAAAAAAATCAAAAACTGGAACTGCAGATCGCCAAACTTGACGAGCAAAGGAAGACGGAGGATACAACACCAAGCTACGACATCTTGCCTCCTTTTTCTAAGAAAATTATGGAGGAAATGATTCCTCACCATTTTAAAATCCCATAAGTTGAGCCATATGATGGATCGGCTGATTTCTTGGATCATCTGGGCAGCTTTAAAGCCCACATGTTGATCCAAGGAGCATCAAACGCGCTCCACTGTCTTGCTTTCCCAGCGACTCTGAAAAAGGCTGCAAGAATGTGGTATTCAAGTCTCCAACCAAATACCATTCATTCTTTCGATCAGTTGGAGAAGTTATTTATCTCTCACTTCATAACAAGCAGAAGAATACCAAGAAACTCCGATAGCTTGTTCTTCATTCAGCAACTATAAGGAGAATCTTTGAGAGACTATATATATTATGAACTATTGGCCCGCACCCCAAAATATGCTCAGGCTGAAGAACAAGCCTTGAGCCGATGACAAGTAGAAAGAAAATCGGTGCCAAGTAAGAAGAATTTCAAAGAAGATGAATTTTGATCTCCTGGAGTCCGACCAATTCAATGGCAAGTTCAGAGGCGAAGAACTTAGTCGGCAGCAACTACGTCAATAGATTTGACACTTACACCCCCCTAACTCTTCTTGAAGAAAAAATTTTGATGAAAATAGAGAAAGAAAATTTTCTTCAAAGGCCAAGGCCGATGAAAGCTCCACCTGCTATGCGCAACAAAGCCAAATACTGTCGATTTCATCATGATCTTGGACACACTACGGAAGAATGTATCCAACTGAAAGATGAGATTGAAGATCTGATTAAATGTGATTATCTGGGCAGATACATCCAAAACCAAAATTAACCAATTGAGACAGCAACGCCAAGGCCAACGGCCCCAAGAATGATTACTGATGGGATGGAGCTCCCAAATCAACAACCAACCGATGGATCGATCGGAATGATTCATCAAACATATTATGAAGATGACTGGAATGCCAAGAGGCTTCGAAGAAGCATTAGTTTTTCTGATGATGACTTACAAGACGTTCAGGTGCCACATAATGATCCTGTAGTAATTTCTGTAATAATTACGAATTATGATATACACAGAATTCTGGTTGATAATGGAAGTTTTACTGAAGTCTTGCTTTATGATGCTTTTGTCAAGATAAACTTGCTAATTGATAAGCTACGAAGAATTCATATGCCATTGACTGGATTCGACGGAAATTCTGTGAAAGTAGAGGGAGAAATTATACTTCTTGTAACTCTTGGAACAATGCCGAAGCAAAGGACTTTTCCTCTTACTTTTATGGTTGTTCGGATTTTCATATATGTATACATACATACATATATACATATGTATACATACATACATATATACATATGTATACATACATACATACATATACATACTTACATACATACATATATATACTTACATACATACATACATACATATACATACTTATATACATACATACATACATATACATACATATATACATATATATACATACATACATACATATATATACATGCATATATACATACATATATATACATGCATACATACATACATATACATACATACATACATATATATATATACATACATATATATATATATACATACATATATGCATACTGATATTGCTACATCGCTGACGTGGAACGTGTGTCAGATCCAGCTGGAAGTCACAGGTACCCAATGGATTTTTCTTTCAAAATCCCTGCTCCTTCGCTAGGTGGCACCCTGAAGACGGGTCCACCTCGATCGAAGTCGAGCACCTCTCTGCCACTCCGCCAGGTGACCACTCAGGAGGGGTCCACCTCGGTCGAAGTTGGCGGCCTCCTGCTCCCTCGCCAGGTGGCACCCCAAGATGGGTCCACCTCTGCGAGGTCAAGCCAGGCCCTCCTGCTCCTTCGCCAGGTGGCACCCCAAGATGAGTCCACCTCGGTCGAAGTCGAGCACCTCTCAGCCACTCCGCCAGGTGTCCACCCAGGAGGGGTCCACCTCGGCCGAAGCTGGCGGCCTCCTGCTCCCTCGCCAAGTGGCACCCCAAGACGGGTCCACCTCTGTCGAGGTCGAGCCAAGCCCCCCTGCTCCTTCGCTAGGTGGCACCCCAAGACGGGTCCACCTCAGTCGAAGTCGAGCTCCTCTCTGCCACTCCGCC
This sequence comes from Areca catechu, assembly GCA_021397845.1. Taxonomy (NCBI): domain Eukaryota; kingdom Viridiplantae; phylum Streptophyta; class Magnoliopsida; order Arecales; family Arecaceae; genus Areca; species Areca catechu. The sequence continues at coordinate 33,039,643 of CM038047.1, read as the reverse complement.
AGGTGTCCACCTAGGAGGGGTCCACCTCGATCGAGAAGAGATGTCGGACGACGCTGGATGGATGCGGGATTGTGCGATAGAAGAATTTTGAGATGGGGATGATCGTAAAAAAATCAGATAAGGAGATCGGATTGAGATGAGGAAATCACCGTGCTTTCCACACGGACCCGACACGGTATTTGTCATCTATAAATACCTCGGTGATTCTCTTCTGCGGGAGAAGAAGAATTTTTGGGGAGGTTCCACCTGCTGTCCGTAGTTCCACCTGTTGCTGTGACAGAGAGTCAGAGTCGGATAAAAAGGGAGAAAGGGACCCTTGTTCCCTTGCTTTTCTTTTATTTTCTCTGTACCCCAATCTTTTATGGAATAAATATTTATTTGCTTTATATTAATCCATGTTTGTTTACTTTTATTTTAGTAATGCTGGAGTCATGTTGGATTAGTGTTTAAGGTAAGTCGTAGTGAATTAATTTTGACTGACCTATACCTAAGGGACGGGCCGTGATCCACGGGTACGGGCCGTACTCTTGAGATAGGTCATATCTGAATTATTTTCACAAATTTATTATTTGCATCTTTTTTTTTTTGCATTAGTTTTAATTTATTTAAAATCAAAAGAAAATCCTTTTTCAAGATAACCCCAAAGTCTTTGTGGGATCGACCCTTACTCTCGCTATTCTACCCTTTAGAGTAATGAAATTAAGGTTCTAAATCGGTGCATTACGACACGCATCATCAGGCTGCAAGTGTCGACACTTGGCTGTCAGGTGTTGACACTTGGCTGTCAGGTGTCGACACTTGATTTCTGGGAGTCGACACTTGAACATTCAAGTGTCGACACTTGATGCACAGGTATCGACACTTGACACAAAAATCTTGAACCAACAAAGTTCTGTATTTTCAAAATTCTCAGGCCTTGATCGACACTTGAAACCTAAGTGTCGACACTTGGTATCGACACTTGAATTATAGGTGTCGACACTTGGCGTGCCAAGGATTTTTGTCCATTCCAGATGCTGAAGTGTCGACACTTGACTGTCCAGGTGTCGACACTTGAGACTGAAAACATCCAGAATCAAGAGTAAAAGCCTTGAAATCAAAAATAATGTTCATGAATGCATAAACACATAATAATAAAGCAATTATAAGCCCTTTTTAATGAAGAGGATGCCCGGATATGTGAGAATTGCTCCGTGCCATTGCGTGCCATACACCATAAATATTTGGAATTTTGAGGTGCTTTCTTCTGAAAACTCACAACTTGGAATCCTCATTAGAATACAATATGTACCAATGTTTTGTTATTCATCAAAATCTCTAGGTGGAGCCAACAATCTCTCCCTTTTTGATGATGACAAAACCTTGAGAAAAAGAGACAATATAGTTCAAACTTTTATAAACATGAATTTCTAGTCACAATAGAGATAACAACTTTATAGATAGGAGGAAACAATCTCCTCCTTAATTAGATACTTCTTATTAAGGTAAACTTCAAATCAATATAATCAATATAATGCATCTTTTTCTCAATAAAGATCAATATTCTTATTCTTCATAAAATCAAATACTTGTTCTCAATAACAATTAACATCACTTTTTCTCCCCCTTTTTGTCAATCATAAGAAAATGGAATAACCTCCCCCTCACAATTAGCATGGATACAAGTAGAGAAACAAATATCATAGCTGAAATTGTGCCAGTATCAAGGAATACCAGAGTTAAAATATCCCATTATATCAGAGCTAAAATATGATAAACTGAAGTACAAAAGTTTCAAGATAACAAACATATATATATGAGATAAATTTTCAGTACAAACGAGCTGAAACATACATATATCAAACATACAAAATAAGATCTGAAACAGACATCTGTGAGGCTAATCCTCATCAGATGGAATATCAAGACTGAAAGGAGCACTAATCCTAGATCTGGTGGCTAAGATCCTAGGAGGTGCTAAAGCTCTAAGACTCCTGGTACGGCCGGCAGGACCAAAAGCGGGTACAACCCTAGAAGATCTGGTAGAAGGAGGTGAAAGATGATCAGCTGGCTCAACAGGATCCAGAACGAAGTCAACCAGTGCAGTAGAAGGAGCAGGTGTAGTAGGAGGATCTCGACTGACCACCTCATAAGCATCAGCTCCGCTTACACTATCGCTATCAGTGCCCACTACCTCAGTGGCTCGGTCAACATCCTGATCACCTCCATCAGCAAAATCAGCATGGTTGCTCTGGTGATCGCCGCCATCATCATCATCATCAGATCGAGCAAGTGCAGGTGCAGCAGGAGGTATAAGTGATCTCAGTAGACTCTCAAGGCGTGTAAATCCCTCCTCCATGGATCTGCGAATCTCAGCATGCTCCGAGGTAGTCTATGCTCGTAGAAGCTCGACCTCGCTACGCAGCTGAGTCACCTCACCTCTGATCTGTGTGAACTGTGCTCTGGCATGCTCCTCAAAAGATAATCCAGTAGATGGAGGTGGAGGAGCTGAAGCGTCAGGCGACAGGTGCTCTGCCTGTGTCGATGGCATATCTACTGGAGGAAGAACTGCTGGCTCAGATGGTCCAGCCTCAGCCTCTCGAATCTCATCCTCCTCATCTGGCTCCTGGCCAGACTCTCTCCGAACCCATCGACCTCCAACCATCCTGAATCCCATCCGGTGCAGTGACCTCTCATCATATACATCCGTGTGTAGTATCTCTTTGGGGATCTCCCCCTCCAATGATACTCCACAGGCTCTGAAAAGACGGGTCAGTGCCATCCCGTATGGCAAACAGTGTCGGTGCTGAGTGGCAGCATCATGCATCTGTGACAGCATCAATGCGGGTATATCAACCGGTCTCCTCTCGATCAGACTGGTCATCAACATCAGCTCTCTCTCTGTGATGAAATCGAATCTGCCAGTCTTCGGTAGAAGGATCCGTGCGATAATGTGGTGCAGCAGTCGCATCTCTAATGATAACTGGTTCGCGGTAACCACTGAGATACCGCGAACATCCTCTCGCTCAAGGATGCATCTGAAAGCCGCCTCTCTATCATCAACTGAAAATGCACAGACTCCTCTCCGGGGTATCTCCCATACTCGGCTCAGCAACTCATCAGTCAAAGAAATCTGTGTACCCCTGATGGATGTCGTCCATAAAAGTCATCGACAGTCCAGTGCACCGTAGAACTCCCTCACCAGGTGAGGATTGTATCTCTCCTGCATGGTGCAGAAGGGTACTAGTCCTGCATCTGTGAGTATCTCCCTAATGCCAAAATGGTGCCTGTCGAAACACTGTAGATCAACTCTCCTCCCTGAAGCTACTGACTTCCCTGCCATCCTCTCTGCAGGGGGGAGCTTGGAGTGGCTGTACTGCTCGGCTGTGCGGGATCAAATCTGGCCTTCGACCTCCTCTCACTACCCTGACTAGGCCTCGCCCTAACTGCAAGTCTCTTCCTAGGACCCATATCAGCCAACTGACCAGGAAGAAAGAAAAAGGGGTTTAGAACAAAGGACTGGCTATAGGTTGAGATTAGAGTTCAAATAGGTTTCGAAAACCAGAATCAATAAGTTTTGATCAAATGGCAAAATTTTTGAGTAAAATTTGTAGGAAGAATTTGTGTTAGGTGGAGCACATTTGAATCCCAAAAAGAATTATTTTTGTAAGGTCCAAAAAATCAAAGAACCATGGGATTTGGGTTTTAATCACTTAGGGTTTTTGCAAATAGGCGAAAATGTTCAAAATGTATTACTAAAAATCCTTCTAAATCATCAATAAAAGGATTCATTACGCTTAAATTAGATGAAAACCCGTTTTATTTTGCCCAAGATTGATGAAACAGTGATTTTTGTGAAAAAGGGTTGAAAAACGCCCAAAAGATGAGGGAAATCCGAGAAAAACAAATCTAAAACATGATTCCCTCAAATGGAGTTTTAGAAATTCACTAAAACACGCAAAAATCTGGTTAGATTCAAGAAAAATGTTCAAAAAACCTAAAACACGATCGTTTGGTTTGGAAACAATAAAATTAAAAACATAGAAAAATAAAAATGAAATTAGAGAGGGAAAATACCTGATTTGTGAAGGATTGAGGGGTGAAAGGACGGATTTGGACAGGGGGGACCACTGTTCCAAGAAACCTGGGGGGAAGAAAATTTTCAAAAACCCTTTGTTCGGTCCGTATAAAACATTTCAGATTCGCAAGTGTCGACACTTCGGATTTGTCAAGTGTCGACACTTGGTCAGGTGTTGACACTTGACACTTTCCAAGTGTCGACACTTGGCCAAGAAAATTCGAGAAAATCCTGAAAAATTAGGAAAAAAATTTGACAAATTTCTTGGGGTTTTAAACAATAAGTTTTGAGCTTTTTGGACTAGTTAAAATGATACTAAGAGAGTCCTAAGAGAATGGATCAATTACATTAACTCTCTTCTAATCAGACAGAACCTATCCTCACTCAAAGGCTTTGTAAATACATCAGCTAACTGATCATTAGTGCAAACAAAATCAAGAATTATATTAGAGTTTTGTACATGATCTCTTATGAAATGATGTCTTATTTCAATGTGTTTACTTCTTGAATGTTACACTGGATTTTTAGATAGGTTGATTGCACTAGTATTGTCACATCTTATGGGTGTCTTAGTTAGTTTAATGCCAAAGTCTTCGAGTTGTTTGATCCAGAGGATTTGAGCACAACAGCTCCCAGCTGCTATATATTCGGCTTCCGCCGTAGATAGAGCAACAGAGTTCTATTTCTTGCTACTCCAGGAGATCAAATTTACTCCAAGAAACTGACAGGTTCCACTAGTACTTTTACGATCAAGTTTACACCCAGCAAAATCAGCATCAGAATAAGCAATTAAATCAAATGAAGAATCTCTAGAGTACCATAACCAATTTCAATTGAGCCAGATCTATATCTAAGTATGCGTTTAACAGCCAAAAGATGAGACTCTTTAGGATTGGACTGATATCTAGCACACATACAGACATTAAACATGATATCTGGCCTACTGGCAGTAAGATATAATAATGAACCAATCATGCCATGATATAATTTTTGGTCTATTAACTTACCTGATTCATCCTTGTCAAGTCTACATGTAGAGCTCATAGGGGTACCTAATGGCTTAGTGTTCTCCATCCCAAATTTCTTGAGTATTTCTTTTGTGTATTTTGTTTGGTTGATGAAGATCCCCTCTTTGGTTTGCCTTATCTAGAGTCCGAGGAAGAAATTCAGTTCTCCCATCATGCTCATCTCGAACTCACTCTGCATTAGACTTGCAAAATCTTGACAAAGAGATTCATTAGTAGCACCAAATATTATATCATCAACATAGATTTGTACTACTAAGAGATCATCGTTCTTTTTCTTTAAAAACAATGTTTTATCTACATTACCTCTAGTAAAATCATTTTTCAGCAGAAAAGAACTTAAACGATCATACCAAGCTCTTGGAGCTTGTTTTAATCCATATAAAGCTTTATGAAGTTTATAAACATGATTTGGAAATTCAGAATTTTCAAAACCAGGGGGTTATTCAACATAAACTTCTTCTTCAATTAATCCATTTAAGAAAGCACTTTTAACATCCATCTGATACAGTTTAAAGTTCATGAAACAGGAAAAAGCCAACAATAGCTAATTGCCTCAAGTCTAGCCACAGGAGCAAAGGTTTCATCAAAATCCATCCCTTCCTCCTGATTGTATCATTTGGCAACTAGTCTAGCTTTATTTCTAATTACTATTCCATTTTCATCAAGTTTATTAAAATCGGCATTTTCAAATTCAGTTCCATGATCACTTCTTAAAGAAATTACTGAAACACCTTTTTCATTTAAAACTCTTTTGTGAAATCTTATAAATTCAGAAAACGTTTCATCTTTATGTGCTAAAAATATGACCAAGTAAAATATGAGAAATCATCTACAATGACTAGACCAAACTTCTTACCTCCCAAACTAGATGTTCTAGTAGGCCCAAAGAGGTCCATATGAAGTAATTCCAAAGGTCTAGATGTAGAGATTACTCCTTTAGGTTTGAAAGAAATTTTGTTTGTTTTCCAAGTTGACATGCACTGCAAATATTATCTTTTTCAAAATTAAGTTTAGGCAAATCTTTTACTAAATTCTTTTTGCTAAGTTTTGAAATTAAATGTATGCTAGCATGTCCTAGTCTACGATGCCAAAGCCAACTAGTTTCATCGATCTTGGCTTCCATTGCCACTAGACATTGACCTTTCTGAATAGGGAGATTATCAAGATCAACCATATAAATATTGCCATGCCTATGACTGATGAATTTAATGCCATTGTCATCTAGACTAGAAACAATGCACAAAGAAGATTCAAAAACAACTTTAAAATTTTTGTCACAAAATTGACTAATACTAAGCAAGTTATATTTTAATCCATCAACATATAAAACATTATCAATATAAGAGATAGGGATGATATGGATTTTGCCAATACCAATGCTTTTTCCCTTTCCATTATCACCAAAAGTTACATTACCACCATTTTGATATGTGAGTGATGAGAACTGCTCCACATCTCCTGTCATATGCCTTGAGCAACCGCTATCAAGGTATCACATTCTTTTCTTGTTGGTTGCAAGGCATACCTGCAATAAAGATCAAGTGGAGACTTTAGGTACCCAAGCCATCTTGGATTCTTTTTGGTTAGTGGCATTGGTTCCTTTTGGAACCCAAACTTTCTTAGTTTTTCTTAATTTTCTTTTGTTGCACATGTAAGATTTATGCCCTTTAACACCACAAGTATAGCATGTAATTGATGAAGATGCAGGCACAAAAAATTTTTAAGGAGTTTCTGTTTCTTATGAGTTCTGAATCCTAATCCAGCTTTGTCAAATACTGCTCTTTGGTTATTTAACAGTAAATTTAACTTTTCGGAACTGTAAGTAAATTTTTCAACAAAAGGCTTTAGTTTATCGATTTCCTTTTTATATCTTTTGTTTTCCATTAAAATTTCTTTGTTTTGTCTTGACAATTTTTTATTTGAAAGTAAGTTACTTTTCTTTTCAAGTATATTCTTTTCATTTTCAAGAGCCATTATCTTTCATTTAAATTTTTATTTTGTATTAGAAGGTATTCATTTTCATTTGAAAGGTTGTTATTTATTTTAGCTAGTTCCAGATTTTGCTTCTTTAGGTCTTTATGTTTTGACTTTAATTTTTGAAATTCTATGACTAGTTCATCAAAAATTTCATGAAGCTCATCAAAAGATAATTCATTTTCGGTTTCAGAACATACCTCTTCTTGATCGGCCATTAGACAGAAATTTGCTACTTCCTGTTGTTCTTCCTCAGAGCTGGAGTCTTCACTTTCACTCCAGGTTACCATCATGGCCTTCTTTCTTAGCTTTCTTCTGCTTTTCTTTAGTAAGGGGCAGTCTACCTTGAAATGCCCTGGCTTTTTGCATTCAAAACATGTGGGCTACTCCTCCTTCTTTTCCTTATCTTTTTCTTTACTGGACTCACCTTTCAGAGGTTTCTTTTTGTAATTGAATTTTTTTTCCTCATAAACCTTCTGAATTTCTTGCTAACATAGCAGTTTCATCTTCTTCGTCATCCTCTTCAGAGTCTTCGCTCGAGTCTTCTCTGGTAGTAGATTTGAATGCTATTGTCTTTTCTTTTTGTCTACCTCTCCGTTCTTCTGTTTGAGGGATAGTTCATATGTCATCAAAGAACCCAACAGTTGTTCCAGCGGGAGAGTGTTGACATCTTTTGCTTCTTCGATTGCAGTGACCTTTGCATCCCATGAAGCTGGTAAAGACCTGAGAATTTATTCACAAGTTCACTGTTAGAAATTATTTTTCCTAAACTTCTCATGTCATTCACAATGTTTGTGAACCTAGTATACATCTTACTGATAGACTCAGTAGGTTCCATTTTAAACATTTCATAAGTGTGAATTAGCATGTTAACCTTGGTGGTCTTCACTTGGTGTGTACCCTCATGGGTAACCTCAAGTGTATACCAAATCTCCTTTGCGGAGAGACAGTTTGATATTCTGTTAAACTCACTAGGATCAAGAGAACAAAATAAAAGGTTCATTGCCTTAGCATTAAGCTCAATTTGCTTAATGTCACTCTCATCCCAATCATCTTCCATTTTAGGGGTGAGAATGCCATTAATCATCATTGTAGGCTGATGAGGACCTTTTACTATTGTTCTCCATAAATTATAATCAAGAGCTTGTATAAATATGCGCATGCGTGTCTTCCAGTATGTGTAATTTGTGCCATTAAAAAGTGGGGGTCAGTTTGAAGCTTGACCTTCAACAATACCCATGCCTATTGGGGCTGTCATGATCTTTTACTCAAGATCCTTGGACCTACAAGAGAGTACCGGCGCTCTGATACCACTTGTTGCCCAGAAATGGAGCCCAAGAGGGGGGGTGAATTGGGTCTTTAAAAAATTAACACAATAAAGTGAAGGTCTAGTGGTGCTTGTGAGCAATAATAAATTAGAGGCAAGATGATAGCAATTAATTAAAGAGTACGAGAGGAAAAGAGCAATCACACATAAACACAAGGTTTATAGTGGTTCGGTGCAAACCTAGCACCTACATCCACTCCCAAGCCATCCTTGGGAATTTCACTATAATCCACACCAGATTATACTTGACTTATTTTTACAAGGCTCACAAGTCAAAACCTAAGTTGGTTTTATCACCTAGGCTCACCAACAAACCTAAATACTTGTTTTGTCTTCGGGCTCACAAGTTAACCCTAGTTGGTTTTAACACTTTGGCTCACCAACAAACCACAATAACCTTCTTTCAAGACACCCTTGAAAGCAAGGTTAAAGCACAATAAAACAATATGAAATTTAAAAGCTACAACAAACTCTCTTCAAGAGTGGATTGGAATCTTTGAAGCCCAAAGGATGCTTTGACTTCACTCTTCTTCAAGTTGCCTCCTTTTGGAATGTAGTAAAGTTGAGCTAGTAGGCTTTTTCAGTGGAATCAAGCTAGAATAGGCTTTTGATTTGAAGTTTGGAGAGAATATTGGCTTTTGAGTGGACTTGAATGCTCTTGAATAGACTTCTCTCTTCTTTTCTTTTCTATTCTTCACTTCTCTTTTTATCTCCTCATTTAAAATGAGGTTGGTAGAGATTAAATACACCAAAAACCTTCTAAAAAATGGTTTGTGACCGTTGGAGCATTGGAAATAGCCGTTTGAAGCTTGAAAACCAGTTTCTGCAAGCCAGAAAAATAGATCCGTTAGAGCTGTCAGGCTGCAAGTGTCAAGTCAGGTGTCGACACTTGGCGTCAGGTGTCGACACTTGGCTGTCAGGTATCGACACTTGATTTCTGGAAGTAGACACTTGAATATTCAAGTGTCGACACTTGATGCACAGGTGTCGACACTTGACACAAAAATCCTTGAACCAACAAAATTCTGTATTTTCAAAATTCTCAGGCCTTGAGTCGACACTTGAAACCTAAGTGTCGACACTTGGTGTCGACATTTGAATTATAGGTGTCGACACTTGGCATGCCAAGAATTTTTGTCCGTGCCAAATGCTAAAGTGTCGACACTTGACTGTCCAGGTGTCGACACTTGAGACTGAAAACATCCAGAATCAAGAGTAAAAGCCTTGAAATCAAAAATAATATTCATGAATGCATAAACACATAATAATAAAGCAATTATAAGCCCTTTTTCAATGAAGAGGATGCCCGGATATGTAAGAATTGCTCCGAGCCATTGCGTGCCATACACCATAAATATTTGGAATTTTGAGGTGCTTTCTTCCTGAAAACTCACAACTTGGAATCCTCATTAGAATACAATATGTACTCAATGTTTTGTTATTCATCAAAATCACTGGGTGGAGCCAACAGGATAGCTCCCGCGCTCGGCCCGAGGTCTCACCAGTCTTCCCCCTCTCGTGACACACAGCGGACGAGGCGGGCTGGCCACTTAACTCCTAGACTCGAAGGAGAAGGGAGAGGAGAAGACCCAGAGATCTCAGGGAGCCCCGCATGAGGAGACATGGGCTGAAGGCGGTCGGTGGTATAAAAGGGACGGTAAAAAATGGACGGAAGGGTAAGTGGAAAAAGGGGAGAGAACATAGAGAGAATGATCTGGGGACCCCAAGAAGTTCTCAGACGTGAGCTCGGTGAACCCAGCGCAGGAACCCGGGCCTCAACTCCCCTCTTTCCCATGCTTTTTCATTTACATCTTCTCTAAGCACGGGAATCCTTCGGGAACCCGCCTTAGAAGGCCTGTTCCATCTTGCTGCTCTCTAACTTGACCGTCGGAGTGCCCCCGCCGGAAACCCCGGCCCGGGTCTCTGAATTTGTTTTGCAGGTCTGGAAACTTGGAGATCTTGAGGTGAAAGAGTCCGAGAACCGGCGCCCAGCTCACGAGCTACAAGCCACCGCGGCGCGATCGGCAACAGATTGGTGCGCCAGGTAGGGGGTGCAGAACAGTAACCGCTGTACAAGTAAGCTCTCCGTGGGTGAAAGCATGCTTCGACCATGGTGGTGACTCATGGGCGCGAAACATCCACTAGCCAAGCAGGAGAGGTTCCTTCCCTCCAAGGGCCGCGCAGCTCGGAGAGGGAACTTCTTACTCCACCTCCTCTTCAGCCATCCTCGGTGGACGTTCCTTTCGCAGCTGTCGTTCAGCAGCTGTAAACTTTGACTACTGCTATGCGGCAACTGCAGCACCAGTAGCTCTCCCTAGCCACTCAACCCCAGCTAGGGACCCTCGTGGCTTGAGCCACGGGCCCCCGTGGAAGCCTGCGCTCCATCCAAGACAGGCCCTCCCATCCGCGGGTAGTTTCCAACCCCCGCGGGAGCCACCAGACTCCCGCAAAGAGGAACCACTCCGGTTCAGCGGATCACGAGAGTCGATCCCCGGCTAACGATGCTGAAGCAGTGTGGCGCAGCAGGCACCATCGGGGCAAGGCCCCTCACCGAGATCGTTCGGCACCCCCTTCTCCAGCGGCCTCGATGGAAGATTCCACCGACGAGGCCATCAGGCGCTAGGCCGAGAGGTGCCTGGAGGAGCACGAGCACAAGCTGGCAGAGTTCTCTCGCTGCTTTGCCGACATGCAGAGCTCCCCGATCGATCCGGCGGCTACAACACCCAGCCACCCATCTCCCGAGAAATCCAAGAGGAACCGATCCCGAATCGATTCTGTATGCCTCAGGTGGATCCCTATGATGGGACCACCGACTCCTTGGACCACCTAGAGAGCTCTAAGGCTCTCATGAGGATCCAGGGAGCGACGGATGCTCTTCTATGCATTGCCTTCCCAGCCACTCTCTGGAAGGTTGCTCGAGTTTGGTTCACCCGCCTAAAGCCAGAATCCATCAGCTCCTTCCATCAGCTGGAGGGAAAGTTTGTGGCACACTTCAATGCTTGCCGGAAGGTGCCAAGGGAGGTGGATAGCCTCTTCTCTATCCGCCAACAAGACCAGGAGCTGTTGCGGGACTACGTCACCCGCTTCAAGACCGTCGCCCTGGAAATCTATAGCGTGGACGAGCCCGTTGCCATGTTGGCGTTGAAGCACGGGCTCAAGACCTCCTGTCTGACGTATTTCCTAGACAAGAAGCACCCCAAGACGTATTCCGAGCTCCTCCTCTGCATCCACAAGTACATCCGAGCCAAGGAGGCTGACCATACCAAGCGAGAGCTGGACGGGAAGCCTTCGAAGAAGCCTGCCCCAAGGGATGTCCCTGGGACCTGGAGGCCTGGACCACCTGCGAACTTCCGTCTGGGCCTGAAGTCGAAGAATGGTGCTATCCCGGAGTGGACCTTCACCCCTCTTCTCGCTCCCAGAACGAAGATTCTCATGGAGATTGAGGGTGAGCACTACCTCCGCCAACCTCCTCCTCAGAACCCAAGAAACATCCGTGACAAGACAAAGTATTGTCAATTTTACCGTGAGCACGGCCACGACACGGAGGAGTACCGCAATTTGAACCAGGAGATCGAGGAGCTGATTAAGAGGGGCTACCTCAGGAAGTTCGTGAGGAACGAAGCCCCGGCGGAGGGTCAACCGCTCGCAGCCCTTCCCCCCATCCCTGTAATTGACAACCGTCCAACGGAGAAGCCGGTGGGCATGATCTCTTGGGGGATAGGGCATGCGACGAAGAGAGCCCGGGAAGCAGGAGACCTGGAGAATGTACTCCCCTTTAAAAAGGGAATAAAATTGAAAATATAAACAATGATGCAGTGGTGGTCGAAATGACCATCGCGAAGCATCATGTACATCGCATTATGGTGGATAGTGGGAGCTCTACTGACATACTTTTTTACGATGCTTTCTCCCGAATGAATTTGTCTCATGATCAATTAAAGCCGGTGCACACCCCTCTTGTGGGCTTCACCAGAGATTCTGTGGGGGTCGAAGGAGAGATCACTCTCCCTGTTACCGCCGGATCCCCACCTCGACAGAGTACGATCATGATGACATTTACCGTTGTCAGGCTCCCATCACCTTACAATGCTATCCTCGACCATCCATGGCTCAATCAGCTGGACGCTGTCATTTCCACTAAGAGGTTGCTGGTGTAGTTCCCTACCGCCTCTGGGACGGGAGTGATGAGAGGGACGGCCCAACCCATCCCGCATTGTCTGGAAATGGTCCCAGGGGCCCGGAATGCTGAGCTCGGCTTCGACATCGACGACCTCGACCTAAAAGAGCAAGATCCCAAGGGAGGGCCCGTGGAGCGCTTGTTGACGTTCCCCCTCGGCTCGGACCCTCAGAAGACAGTGCAGATAGGAGCCCAGCTCCCGGAAGAAGAGCCGGCTCGTTTGCTAGACTTCCTCCGGGCGAATGCTGATCTGTTCGCCTGGTCTGCTGTAGACATGCTTGGTATCCCCTCGGAAGTCATCACCCACCAATTGAAGATTGACCCAAGGTGCCGCCCAGTCCGCCAGAAGAAGAGGAGCTTTGCCGCGGAAAGACAGAAGGCCATCAACGAGGAAGTAGAGAAGCTTCTTGCCGCTGGCTTTGTACGAGAGGTACAGTATCCCAGTTGGCTGACGAACGTGGTCATGGTGAAGAAGAGAAACGATAAGTGGAGGATCTGTGTGGACTACACCGACCTCAACCGAGCCTGCCCGAAGGACAGTTTCCCTCTTCCAAAGATCGACCAGCTCGTGGACACTACTTCAGGGCATCACCTCCTCTCTTTTATGGATGCCTTCTTCGGGTACAACCAGATCCGAATGCACCCGGAGGACGAAGAGCACTCTGCCTTCGTCACCGACCGTGAGACCTACTGCTACAAAATGATGCCGTTCGATCTCAAGAACGTAGGTGCCACATACTAACGTCTGGTCAACAAGGTCTTCAAAGACCAGATTGGCCGCAACATGCAGGTGTACATGGATGACATGTTAGTGATGAGCAAGCCCACGTCAGACCATGTCGGTGACCTGGCGGAGACCTTTAGTAACCTCCGACTTCACCTAATGAAATTGAACCCGGCAAAGTGCGCTTTCAGCGTGTCCGCAGGGAAGTTCCTGGGGTTCATGGTGACCCAGAGAGGGATAGAGGCCAACCCAGAGAAGGTCCAGGCGATCCTGGACATGGAGCAACCCACCTCCAAGAAGCAAGTGCAGCTACTCACCGGCCGGATAGCCACCCTGAGTCGATTTATCTCAAGGTCCACTGACCACTGCCAGCCCTTCTTCAAGGCGCTGAGGAAGATGAACGACTTTACCTGGATGAAGGAGTGCCAGGAGGCATTTGATGAACTGAAGAGGACACTGGCATCTCCGCCACTGCTTTCCAGGCCAGAGGAAGGAAAGGAGCTCCTCCTGTACCTGGCGGTCACACTAGAAGCCGTCAGTTCGATCCTGGTTCGAACGGATGATAAAGGAACGCAGAGACCGGTGTACTACACGAGCAAACTCCTCCGCGATGTGGAGATCAGGTATTCTCGGTCCGAGAAACTGATTTTTGTGCTAATCATGTCTGCCCAGCATCTCAGGCCTTACTTCCAAGTGCACCCCATTACAGTCCTAACAGATCAACCACTGAAAGGCGGTGCTCAGCCGACCTGACACGTCTGGATGCCTGGCAAAGTGGGCGCTTAAGCTCAGCGAGCTCGACATCACCTACAGGCCGAGGTCGGCCATGAAGGAATAGGTACTCGCTGATTTCTTGGTTGAGTGTGTAAGCCTGGGCGATGGGCCGGAAGAAAGCCCTCAAGACCGGCAGCCGGAACCAGGACCGGTGGAGGACGTCTGGATCCTTCACATGGACAGAGCCTTGAACTCCGATGGGAGCGGAGCTGGACTCATCCTTGCCAACGGTGAGGGGGTCGTTGCCGAGTGTGCGCTCCGCTTCCAGTTCACCGCTACAAATAACCAGGTAGAGTACGAAGCGCTTCTCGCGGGGCTAAGAATGTCCCACGAGCTGGGCGTGGCCTGCCTTAGGGTCTTCACCGACTCACAACTGGTGGCCGGGCAGGTCTCGGGAGAGTACGAGACGCGGGACCCCCAAATGGCCAAGTACATGGAGCTCGTGCGAACGAGCACGGCGGGATTTCAGTGCTTCAGCATCTCCCATATACCTCGCAGGGAAAACGCTCGCGCAGACGCACTCTCCTGCCTGGCACCCTGCCGGACTCATCACTGGGCCGCGCCTACATCGAGCATCTCAAGGCCCCGAGCTACGAGACACCCATGGAGGTCCAGCAGGTCAACCAAGAGCCAGCTGGATGGACAAGTATATCTAGTACATCACCAACGACACCTTGCCAGAGGATCGCGTGGTGGCTGGCCTCATTAAGAGGAAGGCCGCACGCTTCGTATTGATGGACGAGCTACTGTATCGGAGATCCTACTCCTACCCACTCCTCAAGTGTTTGAGGCCCGCAGAAGCCGTACTCATGCTCGGGAGATCAACGAGAGCATCTGTGGGAATCATGTGGGGGGTAGGATGCTGGCGTATAAGGCCCTCCATCAAGGTTATTTCTGAAAAATAATGAAGGAAGACGCAGCTGACTTCGTGAAAATGTGCGACCGGTGTCAGCGGCACGCTGTGGTGCAACGTAAGCCCGCTGCCCCACTCACCCAGTTCTCCGCCCCATGGCCATTTGCTCAATGGGGCATGGACCTCCTAGGACCTTTTCCTCCGACGTCCGGGCAACAAAAATTCTTGATCGTGGCTATCGACTACTTCATGAAGTGGGTCAAGGCCGAACCCTTGGCCCAGATCATGGAGGCAAACGTCACCAAGTTCCTTTGGAAGTCGATTGTCTGCCGCTTCGGCTTACCCCACATCATCATCACCGACAACGGATGCCAGTTCGACTATCAGGAGTTCGAAGAGTTTTGCAACGACCTCGGCATCCACCATCGTTTCACCTCGGTGGCACATCCTCAGACAAACGAAGAGGCCGAGTTAACAAACAGGACCATCTTGCAAGGCCTCCGGACAAGACTGGACTAGGCCAAGGGGAGGTGGGCAGAAGAGCTCCCGAGCATCCTTTGGGCATATCACACTACCCCAAGGATGGCTACAGATGAGACCTCATTCAACCTTGTCTTCGGGGCGGAAGCTGTTATCCTAGTTGAGCTTGACCTACCAACCCTACGCGTGGAACAGTATGATGAGGCGGAGAACCCTGCCAGGATGCTGCTGAACCTGGACCTCCTTGAAGAAACGAGGGACAGGGCGTGAGTTCGGATGGCGGCTTACTGGCAACGAGTGGCCAGATACTACAACTCCAAGGTGCGACCGAAGTCCTTCCGCCAGGGAGACCTGGTGCTACGCCGCGCTGAAGCTTCCCGCCACGGGAGTGCGGAAAGCTCTTCCCAAATTGGGAATGCCCTTACAGGGTGGCGAAGGCACTCCCCCACGGGGCATACTACCTGGAGGAGCTAGGCGGATCCCGGTTCCCTCGGACCTGGAATGCCTCAAACTTGAGGATGTACTATCAATAGTGTAAGACCCCTCAAACTTTAGCAATAAAATCTTTTTCATCAAATGCCTACTCTCGTCTCGTAGGACAAAAGCCATCCAGCTCTAAGTTCGGCGAGCATGGACAAGGCGGAAGATCCGTGAAGGCACGAGGTCCCTCTCATAAAAATCCCGAAGTTCAGTCTGGAGTGTCGCGTGGAATTAAATTCTGAAATGCGGACCCGGAGTTCAGTCTGGAAGAGATCCCGGTGACTTAGGTCCCGATCCTATAAAATCCCGGAGAATAGCTCGGCAAGCTGTGCAAGGCTCAAATTCAACCTGCGGCCCCGGGGTTCAATCCGGAAGTTTGCAAGGAACCTGGTTCCAAAACAAAGTCCCGGACTTCGGTCTGGAAGGTAGAGCAGAACCCAGTTCGCCCACGTAATCCTGGAGTTCAGCTCGGAACGCATTACGGGACTTAGTCCCAGTAGCTGGCACCGGGACAAGTCGATGGAAAAAAGGAAGATGCATAAAAAAAAAAAAGAAAAAAAAAAAAAAGAGAAAAGAAAAGAAGAAGAGAGCAAACACGTCAGAACAAGTCGATGGAAAAAAGGATTTTTCATTGATATCAGTTCCTTACAAAAAGGGGCTCCGACAGGTCGGAAGACCCCAAAGAAAAAAAGGAAAACATGACAAGGAAAAAGAAATGAAGCCGCGGGGCTACTTCGGTGCGGCCGCATCCTCCTCGGGCTGGGGGGCACCCTCTCCACCGGCGTCGTCGACTGGAGCCACCACCTCATCACCTGCCGCAGTCGAGGCTCCTTCGGTGGGCTCATCCCTCCGGCCGCCTAGCACGACTCTACTAAGGTCGAGCTCGAGATAAAAGGAACTTACCTTTTCCCGACATATCTGGAAGCCCTTTATAAAGGAATCCACAGATGCCTCGTGCACCTCCGCGACATACTCATCGGAGGCCCGGAACTTAGGCACGGCCTCCTGTGCCTCCCGCTTGGACGCCTCCAGCAGCCCGTTGATGTAAGAATTCTTCTCTTTGGCTGCGCTCAGCTCCTTAAGGACATCTTCGACCCGGCGCTCCAATGACCGGGACTGAGCCCTAAGGCGAGTCTGCTCCACCGCGTCTTCCTCCGTGCGGCGCTGGCTCGAGATCCTCTCCTCCAACAGAGAGGTCTCGAGCTCCTTCACGCGCCTCTCGGCGCGGCCTAGGTCCGCCCGAAGGGCCTGATTATTCGCTCGCAGCTCGACCCCCTTCTCCATGAAGTCCTTGACGTCGGCTGCGAGTTTGCCAAGCTTCTCCTCCTTCTCAGCATCCTTCTTGGCATAACCGGCGAGGAAGTTCCTCAGCAAGAGAACGTCTGTCCCGATCTGCATCGAAAAAGACACAAGATGTTAGTAAAATCCAACTGGAACTTTAAAAGACTGGAGCTCGGAACTTATTGTAAAAAGCAGCGGGAGAATCTCGAGCAGCGCCTCAGTGTAGTCCCGACCGCCTCTCAGACGGCGGTCCCGGGAGGTGCTCGCAAACTCCATCACCCTCTCCGCGAGCCCTTGATCACGGATCATGGAGGAGCGGATGGTGATGCTCGACGGTGGAATGAGGTCATCCATAGCAGGCTGGGCGGCCGCCCCTTCGCCAGGCGGTGTGGCCGTCGGTGGAGCTGCCGCCGCCCTGGTGGCCACCGTGGAGATGACGGGCGCAGCAACAGGAGCAGGCATCGCCTGGGGAGGTTCCGGCCTCCTCTCTCCCCCGACCCTGTTGAGGTCGACGACAGGGATGTCGGGCTCCCGGGCCCGAGGCAACCTGGGAGCAGGAGCCATGCCCCAGGACCGGCGATGGCTGAGGTGGGCGCAGGCCCACGGCTCGCCTCAGTGCGAGCCCTCTTCGCTGGGGGATCCTCAATCCCTTCGGTTGCACCCTCTCCATGATGCCCCCCATCAAGCTTTCTACGGAGAACTTCATACCTGAGAAAAAGAAAGGGGGGGTCAGTTTGGCCGGCATAAAAGAAAGGAAGTGCAAAGCAAAAATGAGGTAGAGGGGGAAGATCCGGTGGCCTCACCCAACTCTCGATGGGACTGATCCCGCCTTTCCATGTCAGCATCACAATTACTTCCCTTCGGCCCGAGCGCCGTGCACTAACGAGCCTTGGGAGTGGGGGGCAAATGATGGGGCGGGATCGCTGACATGGGAGAGCTGACATGCGCCATGCCAAAGGAAGCCGCAACGTCAATTCTCCTGCCCGGACTTTCCTGCCGAGCTAAGCTCCCTCGAGGTAACGAGCCGATGAGCCGACGAGCCGCTCCGTCCTCCGCCAGGTCGGTCCCGCAAGCTCGGGATGCCTAGGCCGGACCCGCCCTCTATCCTCTAGAGTGAGACCCTCGGAGATCGAGCCCTCTGGTCGGAGTCAAGCTCAGCCCTCCTCTTCCATGTGGAGCCTCTCCGAGCGCGCGCCCTCTGGACCGGGCCCGCACTCTACCCTCCAGAGCCGACCCTCGGAGATCGAGCCCTATAGTCGGAGTCGAGCTCAGTCTTCTTCCGCCACGTGGAGCCTCTCCGAGCGCGAGCCCTCTGGACCGGGCCTACATTCTGTCCTCCTCCACCAAGGCGATCCCGCAAGCTCGGGGTGTCTAGGTCGGAGCAAGCCCTGCCATTCCAGTTTAGCCCCAGCTCGGACGTTGCACCGCCATCCCAGGACACCGGCGAGCTGCCCGAGGACTACACTGGAACGCTTGCCAGATCGTACTGACTGCCTGCAGCGCCGCCAATTACACTAGAAAGGGAAGAAACACACTGATCGAGGCGCCACGCTCCTCACCAACCATCTGGACCATCCAAGAGAGGAAGCCAACCAGGAGATTCGAATCCCAAGGGCGGAGGCCTACCGATCGAGGCACTGCCAAGTTTCCCGGAATGAGGCGACCAAGGGGAATGTCATAGCACTTGACAGCTTTCTTTATCACGGATTGGGAAAGGCTCCATCGGGACACCGCCGCCCGATCCTGACAGCTCGGTGGAGATCCCAAGACGAACACCCAACGGTAACCTAATCCATAAAAACTTGGAGGTAACAACCATAACACAACAGAAGCAAGGGCACAAGCCATTCCACAAAAAAACACCAGTGCGAGCTCCACCAAGAAGAGGAGCACGGCACCACCAGCATCCTCAAGCAAGGTCGGGTGGAAGGGCCACACAGAGACTCTCTCTAACTAGGCCACTTTTTTCCTGACACACTTGCATCCCACTCTTACACTACTCACTCCTCCTAGTGTTAAGTCCATCAAGAGGAGCTCGACCAGGGGATCTGTTCCCTGGATCATCACTGACTTGACCGTCGAGTGCCCCCCCTTCGGAACCCCGACCTGAGTTACTAATCCCTGTTTTGCAGGTCCAGGACCCCGGATAGCAAGACGGCGAAGGAAGCGCGCTCCGACACCGACAGCAGCTATGGACCACGACAATCTTTGCGGCAATACACATACATACATACATATATATATATATATACCATATATATATATATACATATACATATTACATATATACATATATACAATACATATATACATTATACATACATATACATACATATACATACATACATACATATACATATTACATATACATACATACATACATCATACATATATATATATATATATATATATATATATATAGATATACATATATATATATATCTATATATATACTATATACTTTCATGTGTTTGTGTTTATATGATTGCTAGCCTCCATCATGCGATGAATCTTATCTCGTACTGTATCATGAAAGGTCCATGCTCTTGTTCTTAGCAACCCGGTCAAAATCGATAACATAATCACTTGCTGATGCCCGGCAACTCTGTGAATGCCAAACGCCCATCCAATTGATCTGTGGTGGAGCCATTGTTAGATGGTGACGGTTGCCATTGCCGGTTTGATTATATCTAGCAATTAGCTAGGATTGCCACCAAAAATCGACGACCCTTAGGTGATTAAGCTTTTTATGGTCCTTCGGATGCCCAACTCTTTATTTAATTGTTGCTGGAGCTGCTGTTGATATTGTTGTTATGAGGGTGATCGATGGAGCTGCTGTTTACAGCGGTCAAGATGGTGCTTGTTGTTAATTGTTACTAGTTAGGGCTGCCACTAATAATCAATAAACACCCTTAGATCCTTCAGATGACTACTCCAATGCAATTACTAGCGCATGGTGGAGTTACCATCGATAATGATGGCACGTAGTTGCTGGTGGTTGGGATGTCATTAACAATTTGTCAGGTTGCCCTAGCCAATAAAGGCTATAACAAGCAGTGAACAGCACCTGGTGCTCAAATATAGGCGTGAGGTGACCTTTTGCTTGCTTGATTATAGTCAATAACTAATGGACTTGCTATTGGTAGTGGTGATGGTTGTTTGGATTATTATTAGCAATCTCGCATCGAATATTACTTGATAGGATTGGAACATGCGAGATAGCTACGCCTGGATTTATCCCATTTCATCTTTGTAGTATATATATATATATAAAAAAAAAAAAAAAAGTAGGGGGGGATAGGTTGCCCTCATCCATGAATAAGCATGTAGTGATTGGGCATGGATTGAACACCCCACTCCCATTAGAATTACTACTTGTCGACGATAAGGACAACCAGTCAACCATTAGCGTGTAACCGGTGCGATGCCACAAGTGCTCGTTTATTTTTCAGCTGGTCTTTAATGCAATATAGAAATTAAAAATCTAATTAATAATAATAAACAGAAGAGTACTTCCATAAAGAAAGTATGTACCAGTTGCCAATACCAACATCTATATATAAATAGGTAACTCTACAAAATCATATGAGCCGAACATTATAGAATATCATATGGAATGGGTTTTATAGTTTGCAATGTATCTCTTAACATCAATTTTAAAGAATAAATCTAAAAGTTATACATATTTTTTACTACACAGTTACTAGTTTCGTAATTATGACATTTTCTTTCTTCCTCATGTTAAATATATTTTTAATCGATTTATACTACATGATCATATGATATATACTAAATAATTTAATTATCAAATAAATCAATATACATATCTGAATAAATTAATATATAATTTTAAAATATAGTGCACACCAAATATATAGCTTATGATCAAACGATACAAACTTGATGGCTTCTTGATACATACCGTAAACTTTTTGATACACACTCGGCAACAACCCAATATATACATACAAGTAAATTGATATATTGTTTTATGAATATAGTTTTTTACCAAATATAATATATGGTCAGTTGATACATATCTAGAAAGATATTCAGTCGACATTCAAATATACACATCTAGGTAAATGCATACACAATTTCTAAAATATAATACTTACTAGTACATAGTATATGATCGAATGATATATACTTGGGCTTACTCATATAACTATAAGATTTTTTTTTGATACATATCTATAGTGATCCAATTATACTATAGATAAATTAATACATAATTTTTTGAACATCGTATTCATCAGTGTACAATATCTGATCAATTGATACATACCTAGCAAAATTCATTCAACATCTTAATACATATTTTTAGATAAATTGATATATAATTTTTAAAACATGTTGTCACTAATAAATATTATGTAAGTAAATGATACATACTAGCTAAATATCTTATTTATCATACTATGTATCGGTAAAAAGTATATACTAAAAACAAGAAAGAAATTAATGTTATAATTATAGAACTAATAATCCATTAGTAAAAAAGTATTTGATTTATAGACTTATTTTTTAAGATTGATACTAAGAGACATATGACAAACTACGAAGCCCGCCCCATATGATATTCTATATATAGTGCCCACCCCATATGATTTTGGTTCACACAAACTAAGCTTGATGGAAAACTCTTGTCATTAATACTTTCATCACTAATATTGACCCTAATACTTAATATCAATTATATAGGTATAGCTGGTACTTATATATATATATATATTTAAATATTGATAATAGTAAGATATCATTATCTATCACTTATACCACTTATGATTAAAGAAACAAAAATATAATCCTTAATTATAATGGATATCTATCATAAATAATCATTGTAGGCCTATTTTCCCGGCTATAAAAGCAAATAACAATCATGCATTATTTCTTAAAAAATATTTATTTTATTAGTTTGATATTTAAATTATTATTATGGCTATTATAATAGTAGTAGAAAATAGTAAAATAATAATAATAGTATTTTAAATCACCTTTCACTTGATAATAAATATTATTTGTCAAACTATATAATTTCTTTTAGAAAAAAATTGAAGTGAAATTGGATTTTCAAAAACATTTATTTAAATAATATATATTATTGACATAAAATCATTATTATAGAAAATAATGTTTTTAAAAGATTCATTTATCAAAATAAAAAATTTATTTATTAAGATGGATACTATTAAGATCGTATAAACTTAATAAAAGCAAAGATGCTCAATGAATATGATTACTTCTAATTAGCAAGAAAATTTAACTAATCTACAATCATTATATATATATATATATATAGATATTATATATATTATATATATATTATATATATATATATAGATAATATATATATATTATATGTGTGATAGATAATCCAAATAAAAGAATCAGATTAAAATAAAAATCCTACTTATTTTCTAAAATTAAAAAATATATTAATGATATTGTTAATATATATGGTTAATTATATTAAATGAGAATCCTATTTATTATCTAAAATATAATTTTTTATCAATAATATTATTAATATAATATTCATATGATGAACGAAGAGTTTTAACTTTTGATGGGTTTCCATTTTAGCTATATATATATATATATATATATATAGATATAATAGATAATAGATAATAATATTTGAAATGAACATCCAGTTGGTGATTAGCTACTGGGGGTAACCCTTTTAGACGCCAAAACTCTTGGTCCATTTCTTTTTTAAGAACTACCACAGCTAGAAACCAATGCTGTAATCAATCGTCGATACACACAACTTTTACATCCTCCTTCCGGCACACCAACCTTGACCGTCCATTTTCTTTCTTTCTTAACAATACATATTTTTCACACAATTAATCTTGACAACATTTAAATATGCGAAAACGCCAGCCTTTTTATACACCTTCCGATCCACGTTTTTGGTAATCTTGATGATAGCTAAATTACACGTCATCATGCTTCTTCCACTGGCGGGTTCTCAATGCAAGCAGCGACTCTATTATTATTATTATTTAATATATTTTTTATGCATGGCCGCCGGAGAGCACCGAATTTCCTGCCGTTGGGCTCCCGCCACCCCATCTTCACGGCCGATATGTGCCCTACGAGCCCCACGGTTGACCCGTCTGAGGTCTTATCTTTCGGGCGAAGGAAGGATCAAGTCCTTTCGCGCGAACGTACCGTTGCACCGACGGTGGTTTCGCTTTCAGAGCTGTGCCGCTGGTGATCCAACAACGGTGGTTTCGCCAATTTTAGCTGAGCCCTTCTTTTGCGCGAAAGATACAACCCGGTCCCTTCAGAACCACGCTATTCGCTCGCCAAAATTACGTGTTTTTTTTTTTGAGGGGCCTTGCTTGTAGGAGAATTCGTCCCAATTTATCCTCACATTTACCTGACGTGCCAAGCTTTGCTTTTAATGTCCCTAATTAACAACAAATCTCTCTCCGTGCGTGTATATATATATATATATATATATATATACATGTTTCAGTTTCTCTGCTGTTACGAACAAAACACCAAAATCTTAGCGCTAGAGGCCATGTGTAGGTTAAGGTGGCATCCCACAACACTCGTCACGGTACAATCCTGATCACAGTTTACTCCATTAATTAATTAATTAATTTGAGAGGATCAACATAAATCCTTCGTTCTAACTGTGGCGCTCGGGTAGCACCTCCTGTCCGCAGCACCTTCCCCTTTGGACGCGTGTTTGACGCTCGCACTTATCGCTCCCCCCCCCAGCCAGCACCTCCGCTGCACCCCCAGCTCACCTCCTAACTCTCGTCGCCGTAGAAAAACGGACGGTCTAGATTCCCTGACTTTAAAAGATGAAACCGTCTTTCACCTCATGTCCGGCGACACGAGAATCATAATCGAAAGCGTTCGCCCATGTTTGCTCGGGAGCCTCGACATGCAAAAGTGACGAAAGCCGGCGCCTTTCGAAGATGACAAATTTGCCCTTCTTTACTCTTTCCTCGATTCTCTTTCTTGTTTGTAATGTAGTGTATGGTAAAGGGTGGTTGCGGAAAGAGGGAGCGAGAGCTGCAGCGGTTCGGAGGCCTTCGCATCTGGCATGCTATTAACGGGGTGAAGAAAGCCGCAGAGGACGCCAGAAAAGGCAGAGGCTAGCGAAGCTTTGAAAGAGAAAGAGAGTAAAAGGCTTGGAGCGACGAGGAGAGGGAGAGAGTACTGGAGAGAGCGTGTGAGTCGTTGAGGCGGTTTCGGTTCGTCTAGGATTCGCGTGGCGTGCGAGCAAGCCCTTAATTTCCTTTATATATATTATATATATATAGACCCTCTCCTCTAACCACAGACGACAACCCCCACCGCAGCACCCAATCGAGGTAAGAACACCAAAGAGGGGAAAAAAAAAGAAAAGAAAAAGAAAGCAAGGGAAACATATGGATAAATGCTATTTCTTCTATTTCTGCATCGAAAGCTTTTTTTTTTTTTTTTGTTCCTCTAGAATTTCTTTCTTATAAATCTTTTATCTAGCTGATTTCTGACCAATTTGGGGAGTTCTCATCGAGTCATTTCCCTTTATATATTCATTAATTGCACGCAAGCATCGATTTATGTTCCTTTTTGCATGATCGTAACGAATTTTAGCTTGGATCTTTGTTTTAAAAGGAGACATGGATCGAGAGAGAAAGAGGAGAGGGAGAGAGGAGCCGGTGGTTGTGGTGATGGTAACGCCGGAGGAAGAGACGGGAGTCGTTGGAGGGGCCGCGGTGGAGGCGGAGATAACGAGGAAGAAGGGGAAGAAGCAGGAGATATCGGAGTCGCCGTCGTCGGACGCGATATTCGAGGTGGGCGATATCTTCGAGATCTCCGACGTGTACCGCCCGCCCGGGCTGTTCGAGTTCCCGTGGCACAAGGAGGAGGATGGAGGGCAGATCGCGGCGGCGGTGGAGTCGGACGGCCGGGATCTCCGCGACGTGTTCTTCTCGTCGCTCGTCGACGGGTGCTCTGCAGCCATCGGTTTCCCCGGCGACCGCCTCTCGCCGCCGCTGGGGCCGATCGCGCTCCCCGGGATGGCGAAGACGGATCATGGCCGTCCGATGGGGACGCCGAAGGCGTGGATTGCATCTGGAGCACCGCGCTCCGCCAGCCGCTCACCACCGTGTACAGAAAGCGCTCCAGCTCTTGACAAACCAAAGAGAGGGCCATCTTCTTTTCCTCCGGTTTCCAATTTTATGTTTTATTTTTTTTATTTTTATTTTTTATTTTTATTTTTTGTTTTAATCCATCCTTGGTTAGATTCTTAGCCGTTTAGTTGTAGTTAAAAGTTTCTTACATTAAAAAAGTGGTTTAATTTTTTTAAAAAAGGGGGCATTTGATTTAGTTGCAGAATCTTTTATTTCACAAAAGTTCAAGAATTTTGTTGGTAAATATTATGGACTCTATGACTACTTGGGATGGCCAGGAACTTTTTATTTTCAGTAAGCATTTAAAATTTTTGACATATAAAGATTGCCATGTTTTTTTGATTGAATGAATCATTTCCATATTATAAGCAAGTGCCATGCTTAATATATGTACACATAATATATGGGTCATGCTAATGTTCGAAACCCTTAATAAGTGTGCACGCTTGTAAGAAGTCAGTAATCATGTTGGTAGGCTACGTGGCCGGCTGTCCCTTGTTTCCGTGTCAATTATGTGTATGTTTGTACCTTGCTTATACTCATGTGGCATGCATAGCTGGCACGAGTAAAGATGTTACATCATGCTTTCATCAATGGAATGTATAATAACATGATTTTCATGTAAAATATTTTTCAAAATATCATTTTGTTGATTAAGATATTTTATTTATGAGAATGAGCAATTTAGGAAATGAAAAATGCAACTTGGATCAATGAGGACCGCCCCCCCCCCCCCCACCCACACACACACACGCTTTTTTTTTTTCCCTTTAATTAAGAGATAAGTTGACTAATGATTGTTGGAAATTTTTTGTTGAAACATAATAAAAAAACTAATATTTTTTTTCTTCTAGGGAAGCAGGAAGCTTGATAAATTGTTCCATGGTAGTAACATGACGGCATAAATGATCACAAAGATGAATAATGCCATGTATGTATGCCCCATTAGTTGACTAATAGTAACTAATAATTATTTAGATGTTGTGCATTTCTTGGGTTATTGACATTGAAAGTGTCATTTCATGAATGTTCCTGATATGGCGAACCGCTGACATGGAGTCCATATCAGACTCAGCTGGCAATTGAGGTGGTAGGTGGGGCCACCAGGTGAGCTTCCATTCGAGATCGAGCTCCTGCTCGAGGTGAGCTCCCGACCAAGATCGAGCTCCCGTCCGAGGTGAGCTCCTGACCGAGGTTGAGATCCTGTCCGAAGTGAACTCCCGATCGAGGTCAAGCTCCCGTCCGGGATGAGCTCTTAGCCGAGGTAAGCTCCCGGTCGAGGTCGAGCTCCTGTTCAAAGTGAACTCTCGTCCGAGGTGAGCTCCCGACCGAGGTTGAGCTTCCGTTTGAGGTGAGCTCCTAGCCGAGAAGAGTTCCCGACCAAGGTCGAGCTCCCGTCCAGGGTGAGCTCCCAGCCGAGGTAAGCTCCTAGCCGAGAAGAGCTCCCGATTGAGGTGAGCTCCAGAGTGAGCTCCCAGTCAAGGTGAGCTTCCGGCCAAGGTCGAGCTCTCGTCCAAAGTGAGCTCCCATCTAAGGTGACCTCCCAATCGAGGTCGAGCTCCCGTCCGAGATCGAGCTCCCATCCGAGGTCGAGCTCCCATCCGAGGTAAGTCACTAGTCGAGGAAGGTCGTGGCCAGATAGAACCCTCGATCGGGCCAAATATTAAAGGTGACAAGGATCTCCATGGTCGCGGGGACAGGATCGACGGGGAAAAGAGGGTCATGCTCCCTCAAGGAGCGGTCGCCGAGTGGATCGGATGGTGACCCCAGCATGCAACATCGCCATCTCCATCGAACCCGTCGTGACTCTCAAGGAGTCCAACCTTCTGCAACGGAGGTATCTCACTCGGGCTCCAGACCCTGTAGCACGCCGCATGTATCCTTTGTAGAGGTGTTCTCCACCAGAGCTCCAAACCTTGTAGCACGTCGCCTGCGCCCTCTATAGGGAGTACTCCATCAGGGGTCCAAATTCTGTAGCACTCCACTTGCATTTCCCGCCAAGACAGTGCTCCTCCACGCCTCCGAGCTTGGCAGCATGTCGCCTGCACCTTCTGAAGGAGCGCCCAATCTGGATGCCAGATCCCGTGGTGCACCACTCGCACTAGTTGCAGTGGACATCCCACTAAGAGTGCAGATCTTGTAGTACGCCGCCTGCATCCATTACAGGGCCTCCCTTCGAGAATTCTGAATTTTGTCCCTGCAGCTCTGGAAACGAGACAGTCCTGGGAGACAGAACCCCTTGAAGGGGGGAAGGAGAGAAGGGATCCTAAGCTTGGAAGAATAGAACTAACTGCTATAAGAGAGAAGAGGGACCTCCGATGAAGGGTAAGCAAGGGCAAGGACCAGACAAGCGTCAGAGGACTATCCCAGTCACCTGCATTTCTAACCCTCCTATTTTTTCAAATCCCCTAAACACGGGGGCCTCTCTAAGCCCCACTAAAGAGGATCTATTCTCCTTGATCGCTCTACTGATTTTATCATCGGAGTGTCCCCCTGCTGGTGCCTGGACTATGCGGCGAGAAGCCTAGCCCTCCTGCAAGAGCTCAACTCCGACCGAATCCTGCTCGAGCTTCAGGCCACGACGATCCAAGCGGCAACAATTCCAATGTCACATAAATCAAAACAACCCTATTTGAATTAAATGTATCCACCAATACCATGTTATATGGAGAGTGTCGTGGGTAATGCATGGCTGCTCTTTAGCATCACTAGTTTTTTAAAAGCAGTTAGTAATAATAGGTGATTAATGTCTTTTTTTCTTGGGTCCTGCAATGGTCTCTCGGTCATCCCTCACTGAATTTTAGCTCCCTAACGAGGGATACAAGTAGACTAATTAGGTTAACCTACTTTTAATCGATTTGGATTTAGACTAAAATTAATTTGATCTAATCCAAATCGAAGTTACTTGGATTAGGTTTGAATAGAAAATATTGACTTGTTTTAAATGTAGATTGGATTTGGATATCTAAGTTTATATTCCAAATGCAAACAAATCTGAAGCGAACCAAGAGTTGTGCACTATATATCTCAAAACCCTTAATATGTTCTGTTGACCACAATTTATATGTGGATATCAATAAACTCTTATACAGAATATGTTGTTGACGATATACACATGTTGCTTAGTATTGGACTTTTAAACAGTATGTTTATGATATAATAAGATAATCTATACATACATGTTTATTATGATTTATGTTTGGATTTGTTTTTTTATCCATGTTGTGTTGGACCAATGGCACCTTAATATCCGCGCGCAACTTAGAAGGAGACAAAAACGCGCGTGGGGCCCAGCAGAAACCAGGAAAAGAAGGAAACCCATGCGTGCGACGCGCGTGGTACGATTCTGGCATAATCTACATGGATTTCAATGCGATTGACGGTCATGAGTAGTGTTGCGATCAAATTGTAATAGGGAAGACATGACTCTAATTTGGACTATGTTCAGACTGTTGGATTCCTTGTGAGATGCTCTATGCAGTGGAGGCTACAAATTCGTGGCAGTGACACAGACAGAGAGAGGGAGGACGAAAGAGGTGAGAGGTCTCTTGTAGAGGGCTGATTGAGAGCTTGAGAGAAGATTTGGGATTCTTGTTGAGAGATACTTGTACAGGGTTGAGAAAGAATTCAATCTGTAAGTTTATTTTTCATAGTAAAACCTTATTGCATGCCCGAAAAATTATATTTATTATCTTTTCTTCTTTCTCTTGTGGTATTGACATCGATAATCGATGATCCCGTTCTGCTTCCACAACAACCGTATTAGAGCGAGTTGATACCGATCCCAACAACTGGTATCAGAGCCCAGGTTGTCTGTTGTTGATCGAGATCGAAGAAGATGGAGAAGACAAGTGCAATTAAATGAAAATCAGCAGGTTCGATGGAAAGAGCAACTTCTCTCTTTGGCAAGCGAGGATGAAAGACGTGCTTATCCAGCAAGGACTGATCGACGCTCTCATATGCGAGGAGAGACATACACCATAAAGCAGAAGACCTGGAAACGGCTCAGATGCAGATGGTAAGCACAATCCGCTTGTACCTAGCGAATGATGTGGTGATCCATGTACTAAATGAGTCTTCCTCGACAGTGTTGTGGGAGAAGCTGGAGGAGCTGTACATGGCGAAGTCTCTCACCAACCCTTGTTCCTTTGGAAGCAGTTCTATCAATTGCGGATGCCGAGGGACAGTGTGCAGGAGTACCTGAGCAATTTCCAGAGGATCTTTATGGATCTTCTCAATGTTGGTGAAAAGGTTGAGAAGAAGATCCGGGCACTTGTATTGCTATCATCCTTAGCGCAGTCCTTTGAGTCCTTGGTGACTGCTCTTCTAGTGGAAAAGAGCACCATCAAGATGGAGGAGGTGACATCGGTGCTACTTCAGAATGAGGTTCTCAAGAGGGAAAATCAGGCTTCAACTTCAGGTGAGAACTCAACGTTGGTAGTTTCTGGAGGTATAGGAGACCAGAGGCGGAGTGACAAAGGATCGCGAGGAGGATGGTTCAAGTCAAAGGATGCCAGCAAGATCAGGTATTTTCGGTGTGATGAGTTAGGGCATCATGTCAGAGATTGCCTGCAGCTCAGGGATTGGATGAGGGCTGTTACGACGGTGGCCGATAGCGGCGACGATGGATACATCAGCGTTGTATTCTCGGTATCCGACGAGGTATCCCCTTCTTTCAGTGGGTTTTGGATTCTTCCTATCCTTACCATATTTATTGCAGGGAGGAGCTGTTTGACTCTCTAGACAGTAAAGAAAGTTCTGTCCATATAGCAGATGGATCGAGCTGTGCGATCACGAGCATCGAGACAGTCAGCTTGAAGGCACATGATGGGATAGTAAAGAAACTGGATGAGGTCCGATGCATATCCAATTTTAGCAAGAATCTAATTTTTCTTAGCAAATTGGACTTAAGCGGCTACATGTGGAGAGCCAGTGATGGAGTCCTAAAGGTCTTGCATGGCAATAGAATTATTCTACAAGGGAAGAAGCGTGGGGATCACTATCTCTTTACAGGGAGTCCAGTATGAGGAAGAGTCCCTGGTGCAGACAGGAGTCCAGTGTGAGGTGGAGCTCTGACAGTAGGTGGATCGGGCACGGGACGTGAGACTCGGGAGGATGATAGGCGACGTTGCAAAGTGAAGTTCCTATTGCCGCAGGAGACTTTATCAAGCAGGTCTCAGGTCGAGGTGAGCACAGCACATGATAAAGATGGGATTGAGCAACCAGGCTCGACTCCTATGTTTGCCCATCCATGATCAGGCGACTGTCCCAGGGCATGGGGGCATTAGAATCCTTAGAAGCTCTCAAGTCAGGTGAAGGTGGTGCATTGAGTCGAGGTGGAGGTTGTTGGACCAATGGTGCTTCAACATCTGTGCGCAACCTAGAAGGAGACAAAAACACGCGTGGGGCCCAGCAGAGAAACCAGGAAAAGAAGGAAACCCATGCGCGCGGCACGATTCTGGCATAATCTGCATGTATCTCAATGCGATTGACGGCCATGAGTAGCATTGCAATCAAACTGCGATTGGAAGAGCTACGGGACTCCGATTTGGATTCTTTTCAGACCGTTGAACTCCTTGTGAGATGCTCTACGCAGTGGAGGCTACAAATTCATGGACAAAGATACAGATAGAGAGAGGCAGGATGAAAAAGGAGGTGAGAGGTCTCTTGTAGTGGACTGATTGAGAGCTTGAGAGAAGGATTCGGGATTTCTTGTTGAGAGATAATTGTACGGGGTTGAGAGAGAGTTCGATCTGTAAGTTTATTTTTCATAGTAAAACCTTATTATATGTCTGAAAAATTGTATTTGTTATCTGTTCTTCTTTCTCTTGTGGTATCGACATTGACAATCGACGATCCTGTTCCGCTTCCTTAACAACAGGTATCAGAGCGAGTTGATACCGATCCCAACATATTAGCCCCCAAAATTTGATGGATTGATAAAATAAACATCAAACTCCATCAATCCAAATCGACTAGAAACTGACTAGGCTTGAGTTCAAATTTTTGACATGGATCAAATATGAATTAGTTTTGAGTTGCATCTATCCCTTATCAACTTGATTTACCGGTAGCCTTGTTATAGACCTAGCCATGAAATTGCTTAGGCAACACTCTTTTGACTTAGAGCATTGTGAAGCTGCGGGTTCTAATTAATTCATTGAAAAGGATGAGATCGGCCCCCCTTTTTTTTTTTTTGTATAGACAATGTAGAATAAATTTGGAAGGAATAGACCGATTAAAGTTGTTCAGGTTCTATCAAAGTGATAAGTGCATAAAGTAAAGTATATTGGATTTTGCGATAATTATGAACTTGTCTTTAGGATGAAATTGCCCTCTCACCCTTTCTTTCTTTGTTTTTTTTTTTTTGGTAGATAGAGGATGGGGCCAAAAATGTAATTAGAGAAGATAACTTGTCTATATTCCATCATATAAGTGTATTCCATTAAATAACAAAATAGAATTATAACAATTTTGATATTTGATATGGTTTAAAATTTATTTAATAAAATTTGTTATCTATTAAATCTATTAAATTTATTATTTTAAATTTATTTTAAAGTTTTGACATTTGAAATTTTTTTTTCAAAACTAAGTTAGAGAAGTCTGGTGCAAGTTTTGAAGGAAAAAAATTCTCCAAAACTAAGCCAAATTTCTTTATAATAAATTATATAAAATATGTAATTTTAAGCAAAAAAAAGATAAAAATTTAATACTTGGAAGTCATTGAACCTAGATAGTATTATATATTTTAGTTATATATAATAGATTTTCCTCGTAGTATAATTGTATAAGCGTATTTTGGATGCTAACGTTGGGTGTTTGGTAGGATAAGCTTTTCCTTTGGGGAGGTATCCTCTACTCATACCAAATATACTTAAATATTTTCTAAACATAAATATCTTTAACTAATCAGCTTGAAAAGACAACATATAGATGCAGAATAGGATTAAAGACTCTCTTAAGCAGACATAATTGTGCTTATAGAAGATAAAAAGAGCCTAGAAAAGGAACTATTTGAGCAAACAATCCTTTTGCAAAAGTTGATTTTGAAAAACATCCCTACAAAATTAGTGCAGTTCTAGTGAGCATCGATATCGATAGCTTACTGAATCATGCATATTTGATACTATTATTATCTCTAGCCTAGGACCACTAAAATGCTTTTTTTTTTTAAAAAAAAAGTATGAATTACAACTTTTGGTAGTTATTGTTGGAACAGTAAAGCCGAATTTATTTTATTCATATTGAATCATAGTATATATATAGAACATATACAGAGTTTAAGAGACAGAAAAGTAAAACTAGGAAGAAGAATATTACAGGCCTTAAGAAGGCAGAAAAGTAAAGTTAGGAAGAAAAAAAGAGGTAGGAGATCAGGTATATGAGGACTATGAAAACTTTCCAATACTCCCCTTCAAGATAGGGTGAAGATATTTTGAAGACCCATCTTGCTAACAAGAAATGAAAATGAAGATTCACTTAGTCCCTTTGTTAGGATATCTGCCACTTGATTAGCTGAGCGGATAAAAGGGATGCAAATCTATTTGCTGATCACCTTTTCTTTGATAAAATGTCAATTAATTCAATATGTTTGGTATGATCATGTTGTACTAGATTATTCATAATTTTAATTGCCACTTATTATCACAATACAGCATCAAGAGGAACTTACTCAGAAGGTATAGCTTTGGAGTAATTTTTGTAGCCAGAGAAGCTCACATATTTCCTAAGCCATTGCTCTATACTTAGCCTCTACAGTCGATCTGGCTACAACATATTGCTTTTTGCTTTTCCAAGTAACTAGATTGCCATCAACGAACGTGCAGTAACCAGTAATGGATCACCAATCATCCAATGAACCTGTCCAATCTGCATCAGTGAATGCCTCTATCCTCAAAGAGTCATGTCGAGGAAAGAGCATTCCCCGTCCAGGATACATTTTCAGGTAGCGTTAGATCTGAATAGACTGCATCCCTATGTTGCTCTCATGGATCATGCATAAACTAGCTGATGACACTGACTGCAAAGGCAATCTTGTTGGTTTGGTATGAGAGAAAAATAGATCAGTTTCCTTACCGTTGATATCTCCCATGATCCACAGGGGCTCCTCCATTTACCATTAATTTGTGATTCTGGTTTAAAGGTGTATTAGCAAGCTTACATCCCAACATTCCAATCTCACAGAAGGTCAAAAGTATACTTTCGTTGAGTCAAAAAAATGCTGTGAGATGACCTAAAGACCTTGATATCCAAAAAATATCTCTACAGTTTCAAGTTCTTAACCCCAAACTTGCAAGCCAGATTTTGTTTAAGCCATGCAATCTTCCTGAGATCATCTCCTGTGATAACTATATCGTCAATATATATACTATCAAAATAATTCTCTTCCATCAGTATGCTTGTAAAATAGAGTATGATCCGCATTACTTTGTGAATATCCCATTTTGAGCACTGCCCGATTGAAACGTTCAAACTTGGCATGGGGAGATTGCTTAAGACCATAGAAAGAGCGTCGTAATCTACACACCTTCCCTGTTGTGGCTCTGCTCGCAAATCCAAGAGGAATCTATATGTAAACCTCCTCCTGAAGATCTCTATGAAAAAAGGTATTCTTCATATCTAGCTGATGCAACTTCTAGCCACAGTTAGCAGCACACGAGATTAAGATACGTATCGAGTTTATTTTTGCCACTGGGGTAAAGATCTATTTATAATTGATATCGTATGTATGTGTATACCCTTTAGCCTCTAGGCGAGCCTTGTACCTTTCAAGTTTGCTTCGAGATTATGCTTGACTGTATACACCCATTTGCAATCCGCTAGTTGCTTTCCGTTAGGTAGAGTGACCAGATCCCATGTATGGTTCTTTGATAAAGCATTCATTTTCTCCATCATTGCTTGCCTCCAGTTTGGATTATCATAACCACCTCCAATCAGTAGGAATGCCCACAGATTCTAATGTAGATATAAAGGATTTATAAGGAGATAGGGACTCAAAGGATACATAGTTAAAAATATCATAGGATAGCGAGAAGAAGGGACGATCAGGTGGAAACCCTTTTATTTAGCAATAGGAATATCTAAATCAGAAAAAATAGGGTTGTTACCATTATTCATGGAGGATGAGGACTCAGAAGACCTGAATGAAACTATACTTATGGTAGAAGCATGGATGACTGGAGAATGCACAATAGCCTCACTTTGCTCTCCTTGAAAACCATCACTATGTGCCGTACTAGGATCGTCTCGAGCATCATCAGTCTCTACTTCCTTACTTCCATCACTACTATGCTCCCCCTCATACCCAGGGCATCACTACTTCGAAAGGTCACATCCATGGTGATGGGCATCTACTATGTAGGTGGATAATAACATTTATATCCCTTCTTAGTGTCATAATAACCTATAAAGATGCATTTCAGAGATCGAGGATCCAGTTTATCAATAGATGGTGCATGGTCTCGAGCAAAACATACACAGCTAAAAATATTGGGTGGGACAATGTATTCGGTCTTTCCTTATAAACAATTCAAGTGAAGACTTAAAGTCAAGAACTCGGAGAGGCATACGGTTGATGAGATAAGCTGCAGTCAGAACAGCCTCCCTCAATAAAAATTAGGAACTCGCATAGAAACATAAGAGCATAAGTTACCTCTAGCAAATGTTGATTCTTCCATTCAGCTACTCCATTCTATGCAGAGGTATTGACACAAGTCGTCTGATGAATGATCTCATGATCATACAAGTAGATATGAAATGCATGATTCTTATACTCCGTACCATTGTCAGATTGGAGTATTCTAATCTTCGTCCCAAACTGAGTGTCTACAGTTTATGAAATTCTTTAAAACAAGGAATATCTTATGCTTGCTCTTCAATAAATATAAACCAGGTCACCCGACTATAGCAATCAATAAAGGTAATAAATCACTGATGTACTATAATAGAAATAGTACTACAAGATCCCCAAACATCCGAATGCATAATATCAAATTTATGGTTGCTTCGATTATTAGAAACAGGATACACTCGATGAGTATATTTTGCAAATTCATAATCATCACAAACTAAAATAATCTTCTTGTAAGAGTGAGAAAGAGCAGGAAACAACTGACATAAAATAGGAAAGGCGATGTGACCGAGTATTCTATGATGAAGCAGAAGCTTAGAAGAAGTCATATTTGCTGACAAAGCATCATGAAGCCACTTTCCTTCATTTTTCAAGTAGTACAGGCTATTGTGCATTTTACCATATTCAAGTACCTTCCTTGTTGTCAGTTCCTGAAAGATACAATGAGATGGCCAAAAGGTGATAGAACATTTTAAATCACGAGTAATAGAGCTAATAGATAACAAGTTCATGGAAAAGGTAGGGACATGCAAGATGGATGATAATTGAAGAGTAGGTGTACAATCGACGGTTCCCTTACCAGATATAGCTGAAGGGGATCCATCGGCCAAACGAACTCGATCATGTCCTGAACTAGGAAAGTATGCACTAAAGGAGGTAAAATATCTAGTCATATGACTGGAAGCACCATAATCAATAATCCAAGAAGAAGACGTATCCAGACAACCAAATGCATAGCCTATACTACAAGTAATACCTGACTGAGCAAAGTTGGAAATGGGCGATGGCTGGCTAGTCGAAGCTGGGGGAGGTAAGGAACTTGAAGTAGATTCATATTGGTCCATCAACCACTTCATGGTCTGATAGTCATCAAGGGAGATACGAGCAGAAGACTCCTCCACTTTCTCAGATAGATATGTGGTTTGCTGACCACGACCTCGACTTCGACCATGCCCCCAATCTTTTCACTTAGATTGAGAGGGACGACTATGTAGTTCCCAACAAGTGGCTTTGACATGACCATGCTTGTGACAGTAATTGCAGATAGTAAATGGATGTGCACTAGATCGAGGCAATAATCTAGCTGTGAGGGCAGAGTGAACAGGCTCAATAGAAGTAATGACTTTAGTCCTCATCTCTTCCTGCAACATAGTAAAGAAGGCCTGACTCAGGCTTGGCATATCATCCCGAGCCAGGAGTTATATCCGAACTGACTCAAACTCAGAATTTAAGCCATACATAAAATCCTGGACTCGTTCCTGTTCCAGGTTTCTGTGGAATCAGTACATCTGTAGAGCATTTCAGATGGAAGGTATGATGTGGTTAGCTTCAGCCCATAATCTTTTTTAGTTCTATAGCATAATTCGTAACAGAAAGTATGCCTTGACGAAGTTGCCTCGACTGGCACCGAATCTCATATACCTGTGTAGGATTAGCCTTCTAAGAATATATCTGGACCATTACCTCCCATATCTCATGTGCGGTCTCCAATAGTTGCATGCTCCGTAAAACACTGGGGACCATAGTGTTGAGTAGAGTCATGACCACCGAATTTTTCATATCCCACTGAGCCACTCCTAGTACTCCATCAACAGGTCATGATACTGTGCCGATGAGATATCCCTCCAAACCATGGCTTTTGACAAATAGCTGGGTACTTCTAGACTAGGATAAATACGTGGCTGGTCCATCGAGCTTGATAGCAACTTAGAGTGCATTGAGGGATGCACTCTCTCACGAAGATCCTCCCGATTGAGTTGCTGGCTGGATAGCTGAAACCCGGATTGCAAGCAACCTACTAAGAAGGTTCTCCAAGTCTTGAGTGGTAACTGGATTAGTCATTCTGGACCCAGAATGTTGCCTTTCACAAGAGCCGACAAAGATTAAAAAATATTCTTCACCAAGTTATTCAACAGAGGACAAGAAGAGTCAATTTTCTCTAACCATTCATATGTTGTCACTCGCACTAGCTTCTCATCTTGTCTACCAAGATGGATCAAGGGTGCTCCCCACTGATCATCGCCGTTCCGATGCCCGGTGAGAACGCCCTCAAAGTCGGCCAAGGGATCAATCATAGTGTCGGATCCACCTCCAGATCGTCGGAAGGGAGGGGTAAAGCACCGTGACACCTTACGCCTGGGTTCGCTGGATCATCAAAGGTGATCTTACCCTTAAGGAGCTCCTTCAATGGCTTGAGGGCAAAAGTCTAAAGGTCAACAACATCTCCTGTGGTACTTCAGTGGCGAGGTTGACGACGACGATGTGGAGGCAGAGGTGAGGCCAACGAGGTGGTGGTTGGTTGGAGCGAGGAGAGGCAACGGGCGCGACGGCGTGAGGGCGGGAGGTCGGAGCGTAGGCGGAAAGCATGAGGCGACGACGCGCGAGGGCGAGAGATGGTGGCGGTGGTGGTGGTGGAGGTAGGGTTGGTGGAGATGGTGGTGATGATGTAGGCGAAGAACTTGGAGCAGGAGGCCCAGAGACGAGAGTCGACGAGGGAGATGCAGCAGAGACCCACGATGACTGGAGGGGCGATGGTGGAGGCGAGGACGTTGACATGGAGGCGAAGACGAGGATGGCGATGATGGAAACAGGTGGCGACGATGCGAGGTCATGGAGGGGCGATGATGTGACGGGGCCGGCGATCTTGACAGCAAGGCAGAGGGTGTTTGCGGGAGAGAGAGAGAGGGTTTGGGGGCGTTGGTGACGGTTTTGGGGGCGTGAGGAAGTCGGGAAGGGTTCTGGGGAGTGAGGGTTTTTTGGATGTGGGATTTTTTTTTGAGAAATTCTAGAGAGATGATAGAAGGGAAGAATTAAGGATTCCTAGAAGACTTTGATACCATGTTGAAAACGGGTAAAGCCTCTGAATTTATTTATTCATATTGAATCATAGTATAAATATATAACAGATACAGATTTTAAGAGGTAGAAAAGTGAAACTAGAAAGGAAATATTAGGGGCTTAAAAAGGTAAAAAAGTAAAGCTAGGAAGGAAAAAAAAGTAGGAGATCAGGCATACGAGGACTATGAAAACTTTTCAGTAATTATAGACTTCTAAAGTTTGCGAAAGATATGCGATCTCTGTGATCCAACAACCTAAGTTTAAACATGAAGATGAGCTAGAAAAAAATGAACTTCTATTGTTTTTACGTGATTTACTTATTTTATGACTTTTATTCATTATGTTCTGATAAGAGACACCATTATTTAAGGCTGATAAATATCATATTGAACTTCGTTTGCAACTAAATAAGGATGAATCTTATTCTTCATTGACAATGATCAGAGAACTTAAACAGTCCATACAATATAATAGTCAAGTAAAAATTGGTACATCTCAAAGATTTTCAAGTTTTGTATATAGAGTGTTTTCAGTAATTAATGATATAATGTACAAAACCTTGAGATTATGGAAGTTATTAGACCAAATGCCAAGGATTGTAGGCCATGTGAATGGATAAGCTCAGGTGCTTTCGTATGGAAAAAAGGAACCGAGCCTCGCGCCCGACGAAGCACAAACTACAAACCCCACGCGGTGCATCGTCCCCGCATATCCCGCACTTGCCATCTTGACACATGCCTACCGCGCGGTGTTGCCTCGCACGTCACTCACATCCATTGCTTCAGTCCGAACACTCGAAAACACCATTACTCATCTACACCACCTACATGATACTTCATGGATTGAACGGATTT
This sequence comes from Areca catechu, assembly GCA_021397845.1. NCBI lineage: Eukaryota > Viridiplantae > Streptophyta > Magnoliopsida > Arecales > Arecaceae > Areca > Areca catechu. The sequence goes on along the minus strand of CM038047.1, from coordinate 33,000,793 downwards.
TTAGAGTTTCGAGAAGAATTGTTATGCGCTCCTTAGTATACAACAGTGTTTCACAATTTGAAATGCACCATACATGGAGCATGGCAGGTAGACAGCAAATCTAGGTGCATTCTTACCGAAAAATCCAATTTAGGTATACATATTTAATATACAGATTGGGTTGGATCGAGTCGGATTAGATAAATAGATTATTTATTTATTAAACATGTTAGATCGGATTGGATTGGATAAACAGGTTAATCAATTATTAAATGAATTAAATAGACCAGGCCGGGTCGGGTTATCTATTTATTAAATAGATCAAGTTCAGGTTTTAAATTATAATTATTAATATAGATCAGATTCAGGTTGAGACTTTTTTCACTTGATCCAAATATGACCCGACCTATATATGCCTGACCCGATATGATAGCCGCCCCTAATCTGACTATATCCTCGATGAATAATCCCTGAATGGAAAGACTAATGTCCAATGGCCAAACGAATGAACTTGTGTTAGAAATACAAGCCCTTAGCAATTCTGAAAGTGAAAAAAACTGCTCCAAAGAGGAAGAAGTTGATGTGCAAAATCTAGGCAATAAGAAGGCAATGTCTTTTTCTATTTTTGATGTAAAAGATGGCAATGGATTCAGAAATTATTTCTATAGCATTCTTTCGTACCAATAAATGTTTAACTACCCCTTGGTATCCGTTAATCACGCGACAACCGAAAATGTCCATAATAATGGCTATGGCACCATTGTTAACCAAAATGTTGACGCATGTTTTGCAATTGAAAACTTCTCTACCGGAGCAACCTTTATTTGCTGTCATAACACCTTGAACCAATGAAAAAAAAAAAAAAAAAAGGATCATTATAAAAAATCTACAATCTATTATCTATATATATAAGTAAAATTATTATGATTCAATATTTGCCGGGCGTTAAATTTTTATAACACTTTTCTCGCTCAAAATTAAAATTTTTTTATATAATCTATTATGTATAAATGCAAAAGTCCGAGTGGCTTAAATTTGGAAAAAAAATTTCGAACATCAAAACTTTAAAATAAATATAAAATAATAAATTTAATAGATATAATATATAACAAATTTTATTAAATAAATTTTAAATCATATTAATTATCAAAATTATTATATTTCGTACTTTTTTTTTTTTTTTTTTTTAAAAAAAAAGAAAGGGCTGTGCGGGGGTTCGCCTAGAGTGCGCAACTCTTTGCTAACATCAATGTAATATATATATATATATATAAAAAAATGTTGAAATAATTACCTCAATTGGTAATTATGGGGGGTAGATTTTTGCAATATCTTATCTCGATCATTTCCTCCAACCAACAAAAACGATTATGCCAAGGCATCTCGGGAAAACAGAGCAGGGATATTAGTGTTCGTTAAATTTAATCAGGAAACACAAAGTGGTAATGATAGTGGCATCATACAAGGATGCTATGTAAATAATGCTACATTATCAATTCAGTGCTTCGCAGAACGAAACTGGCAGTTTTCCTTCTTACCTTGGCTAATAATTAAAAGGGAAGGATCATTGATTGTGAGAAGTCCTGCTTCCTGTCCTTCGAACATTTAATCACTTCAAAATCAGAAAGAACATGTGAAATTCGATGACAGCACTTGTGAAATTTACGAAGCATCTACTCTTGCCGTATGAACAAATTAACAGATTAGGATTAGGTACATCAGCTGCTGGTAATTAATATATAGGCTATGCCCAATTCTCTCGGTGATTCCATTGATATTAATCCGGAACTGTTGACTTTATAGATGTTTTAGGAAATGCAATTGGAAACCCTTTAATTTGTTACTTCTTTTAAGGAATATTTTGACTCTATGCATGCGAGTATAACTTAAGATAACAAGGATATGCTGAAACTTAGAGCATGTTTGGATGCCTGGGATTATCAGGATAACATTCATAATGGGATGTAGGTTATTTTGATCTAGGATTATATATAAACTTCTATTGGAAGAAAAATCTCGTGCTAGTATTTCCCTTTCTTTTTCCCTTCCTCTTCCCCTACTCTCTCTCTCTCTCTCTCTCCTTCTTTCATCCTTTTCAACATTTACAAAAATTAAAAATAGAAAGATGCCTCGATTTGATATGATTTTAAATACCAAAGTTATTGCACAAGCTATATATATAGGAGAATGTTATGAGATACAAGAGAAATAAATTTAATTTGCTAATTATTGAAAAGTCTTTAAAATTATTTAACTTAACAGAAAAAAGTTTTGAATTTTAAATATTCTTTCACTTATTTTCTTGAAATATCGTCCGTTATGTTATTTCCTAATTTTGACCTCATAATAATAAGTGCGGGTAGGTGTTTCTAACAAACACGAACAGGCATGTCCATGTCTCTTGTATAACCGAGCAACATGGTATACTTAGTTTGTTCTTAATATCTGTTATCCTCATTTTTCTATTGGAAAAATAAAAATTCTTGGCTACTCTGCAAAATGACTTAGATGAAGAAAAATGGCATATTAATAATTTTAAAAAAAATGAAAATAATTGGATGGTTTTGTTCCAACCAGTATTATATTCTATGCTATTTATAAAAAAAATGTGTGCATATTTCATTTCTTAGAGATACTTGTCGATCAAATTAAAAAGATTCTTGAAGGATGTAAAGATTGCTGTAAATTTAAATTTTGTATAGCTCCATATATTTGCTAATTAACACTAGCAAACATTTTATGTCAAAAGGATCTTTCAAGTGAAACCAGAGGTGTGACAATGGCAGAGCAACTTCAAACTTCCATATGCGTGCTAGATTTAAAAAGCATTCTTAGATTTTAAAAACCAGAGGTGTGACAATGGCAGAGCAACTTCAAACTTCCGATATATTAAGAATTGCTTAAAATTACTGATGAATCATCTCGCTGCTATGTTAAAAATGCTCCTGCAATGCTAGATTACTAGTAGTTTTGAAAATGCATTCATAAAGATTCACGTTGTTCTTCTACTATCACACTCATACCATCACTTAAATATTTATTTGCTATAAAAGGTTTTCAAGTGTTTGGAAAATATATAAACCCATAAGAAAATCAAACTTCCAAAGATCTTTATGCCATCAAGAATTTCTTCAATTTACAAAATACCAATAAAAATTGAAGTATGGATCGGTCCTTTTTCATAAGCCATTATAATATGATACAGGTTCAAATAATATTATCCAATCATCTTCATCTTTCTCCTTGTTAACATGAATTTTTTAGACAAAAGATATTAAATACACACTGATGATATCTTACTATGTCGGTTAGTCATGTATGATACATGCTTATTCATATTTATCGTAAGTCCCTGTTCGCACTTATTATCGTGAGGTTAAAAAATTGAAAAAATAATATCTTACCTTTGTGGAGAGGAATTTAGGAAAAGAGGCAAAATACTAAACTTTAAAAAATATTTAAAATTTAAGATTTTTTTTAATTAAGTCAAATAATTTTAAAGGATTTTCAATAATTAGCAAAATAATATTTGATTTTCAAAGTAGTTCTATCTTTCTCCTATATATCATATGCAATAATTTTGGTATTTAAAATCTTATCAAACCAAGGCATCTACCTATGTTTAATTGTTAAAAATATTGAAAAGTATAACAAAAGGGGAAAGAGATCAGAGATGTTGGGATGTGTCGGTTCAAGTACGAGCCAGCCATCGGTTCAACCGGCCGGAGATATTTTTTCCGAATCGTAAACTTCGAACCAGGTATTCGAAAAAAATCAGGCAATCAACGGGCAAGCCAAAACTCTTAACAGGCCTACGGCCCTTGAAGATAAGGTCCTCAGCCTGGACCGAGGAGTGACCTTCACTGACTCCCGAAGACACGATCTTTGGTTTATGTCGAAGACATAGTCTTCGGCCTACGTCAAAGATCAAGTCCTCGATCTATGCCGAAGACATGATCTCCGATCTGTCTCGAGAGGGTCCGAGGACAAAGACATTCCCTGATTCAATTACGGGAATCTCCCTGAAAGGGAAGTCTGAAGACGGACCCTCGATCTGTCTCAAGTCTCTACGAACACGACAAGCAACGGTTATCATCGACTATCTCCGGAATACAATCATAGCACGTAACTCCAGCGGCAATGCCTCCGGTCTGTCCGCCGGAACCGTTTAATAACTACCCATGATTCCAAATTATGGGAAAGGAATTAACTCCCCCATTGTAACCGCTGGAGGAAGAACGGAACGGTAGGCTGGACAACTCTTTATAAATAACGGTAAGAGGGAATGCTCTAGGTAAGGCACAAGATACTCCTAAAAATCTCGGAGTCTTTCCCTTCTCTATCTGATCCTCCTCAGAATCTTCCACATTCTGTGGCTGGAGCCCGCCTCCGACTTGGGCATCGGAATGTCCCCCGCCGGAGCAATTCCGGTCAGGAATTTGTTTTGCAGGTGAACCAGGAAGCGGACCTGTGATCCAGTAGCTCCGTCTGGTCGGAAAAGGGATTCTACGCCAATAAGAGACGAAGGAGGGAAGGGGAGGAAATGCTAATTTATTATTCAAACATGGGAAAAGATTAGTTATTCATCTATATGATCTTATAGGATCAATACCTACATTTCATCATCAATTTTATCCTAAAATTATTCGTCCTAAATATCCAAATAGGACTTAATCTAAAGGAAAACATTTTTTATTAAAGTGCAAATTTTGTTCATCATATGCTTCACAACGTAGATTGACCGGTCAACCATCCGTATAGCTCCAAATCTAGCTTTCTTTATAAAGTAAGCTTGTGGTGGTGGAAAGAGAGCTTCCAACAATAAAGTCTATTGCCTATATTTTCTTGCAATAATCAAAATGGTGCATGTAAACTTGATTAATCGCATATTACTTTTTGTAAAAATAAGCAATAAAAAACATAAAAATAAAAATACAAAAATAAGAAAAAATATTATAATAAAAAATTTCTATAAGTAGGTAAATGTGAAATAAATATTAAAAAAAAAGCTCTAAACAAGAAAAATCTGCTAAATTTTAATGTTATTTTAATACTTTATGCATATAACAATTCAAAATTCTATGTTATCTTTTTTCAAACATGCAAAGCATGTGACTAGCAAGTAGTTTGTTTAATATATAGCACGTAATGAGAGGTTTTATTGTAAAGCAAACATTGCCCTCATGTTCATTAGTAAAAACTTTTTGTCTTTATTATTTCCCTTAGAGATAACAGTTTTTATTGAAACCTATTTATTGGTACATAATCCATCATAATTAACCTGCTTGCAACCATGGCAAATAAATCCTCCAAAGTTCTCATTCACTCCAGTGGCAAAAAAATAAAAAATTCAAAATGGAGGCCACAAATTAAATAGATTTATATATAGAATTCAATTGTTTTTCTAGAAAGTTTCTTGGTATGTTAGATAAGGATATATACTCGCTTAAGATGCATGATTACCAAAAGATCTTCCTTCCTCATTAAGGAATGATTTTATAACTTTTTCCGTCGAAGCACAATGCATGAAGCGTTGAAAAACGCCAACGAACAAACATAGACCTGGTCGTGCCCTAACATAGAGATTTCATAGAGCTTTTGCCCTTCAAGCTGGAAACAAAAGGAAAAATAATAAAATAACAAAGAAATTTCGCATGGAGTTAAAAATTAAGCAGTGCAACTTTTTTACTGTTGAGATCTTTACCTGTCCGGAAGACAAATAGCAAGCAACCGATCAAAAAAAAACACAAAAATATTCGACATAAACTACTTCCTGGAATCAAGAAACAAGAATCATGCATAAAATAGAGAAAAAAATAAATATCAAGAGAAATGAGAGATCGTTCTTTTATTACTCGAAGAAAAAGTCCTCTTGTCTGTTATGGACTCGGAAAATCACACCCTTCCTCCATACCAAAAATGCCATAACGGACCAAAAAGGAATCTATCAATCACCTGCGTGGCTCTCCTGGATTTTGAGTGCGAGCCTACGTTTATGACTCTCCCAACATTTCAGCATCGCCATATCACTCATCAAGAAGAAACAACTTGTCATTTTCCTCGTATTATCATCACCTCGGGTGCAAGGATGCGAAACATCATTAACCTCACCCGCTCTTTGGTCAACTCCAACGGGGCCACACTTCTCAGCTTAGTCTACGGCATTTATCGTAAGACTTTAAGCCTATCTAATAATTTTTCACTCTAACGGGGCCACACTTCTCTTAGCTCTTAAGCAAACGCTTCCTGAACCGCCACCTATTGATTGGTCTTTATATATTATAGATGGTGCGAGAGTGGGCTCTTCAAGCAAGGCTGACGTTCTTTTTTTTCATCTATTCTGTAGGAGGAGGAAGGAGAAACAAGCTTCGAGCTATGGCCCTGGAAGCTATGTGGAGTGATGGCTACGGAGGTGAAGCCTTGTACTGCGTGATCGTCTTGTGGCTCTCCATCATATCTTGGATCATATTTACTAGCATAGATGATACCGAGACCTCTCGGAAGCGTCGCCGGAGGCAGGGGAAGCCGGTGTTCATCGGGGCTACCGGATTTTGTGACGGAACATGCACTGGCTGTGATGGGGGCTATGGAGTTTGTGATACTTGTGTTTCTTAGATCGATGGTGCATGCTTGAGATAGGAGTGTCTCTCAGGTATGTCTTCCGTGTGAAAAATAGAGAGGATATATAACCGAATATGGTGTTTTGATTGGCTTTGCATGCGCTCTCTTCTCTCTCATCCTGATTTTTTTTTTTTTTTTTTTCTGTTCTTTTATAAATCAATTCCTAAAAGGATACTTACAATATATTGATATTGCTCACCGTTTGTTGGTAAATTGTTATTAAACTTTTCTTGTGAAATGGCACCAGACGTTGCATTATTTGTTAAGGGCCTTCTATGTGGCTGGGCACGGAAACAGGAAATAGATATGCGAGAATCCGGCAGATGGAATGGGCTGCAAGTTCTCACTTTTGAGCTCTTTATTTATTTATTTATTTTGGGTAAAATAATTATTCTATTTTATTATTATTATTATTATTATTATTATTATTATTATTATTATTATTTTTCAGCGCATGGTGCTTTAACAGACCACAGGATAATAAAGATATGTGCAGAGCATGAAGATTTTTATTTAATTTTTTTTTAAAAATACTACCATCCCAATCTTTATCCTCCTCCACCCCAGGAAAAACAAACAAGGAAGCATTGGACGCCGATATTCTTAAAACCGACCGAGGAATTAAATAGCAGCATTCAGAAAGGACGGGGTGTCGAATTTCTCAAAATGCTTTACTTTAGTTGAATAACGGATATGGATGGGATTGTCGACTGGACTTGCACTTGGACTGCCAAAACTACCCCTCCGGGGCCTCCGGCAGCATGACGTCTCGATGAGGTTGAGGGCAGGTTGGCCCAATCTCTTCACGTTCTCCAAGTTAAGCTCGGGACGGCTTTCGGCCTCGCCCAGCCAACCGATCCGGGCCCGGTTGTTACGGTTAGTGATGATCGGGCCAAGCCTCCTAAAGTGGAAGTTGAGCTCAACACTGCTTTCGGCCTGGCCCGCGGCAGGAGCGGCACGACCCGCCGCAGGAGATCCGTGGGTGCTACACCGATAAGAAGGGAAGGCGGTGACGCCCTCGAAGGTGAAATTATTAGGGGGTACGGCCATCGAATAGATGCCCTCTCAGACGCCAATCAAACCGTTCGACGACGTGGTCTACAACAGTGCCGGCGTCCGGTTCTTTGATGCTAGCTACCCCGGGACCAACATTGCTATCAAACACGAATGAAGTTGAGGAGAATGCTTCGGAAAAAAATAAAATATTTAAGGTATAAGCGTAAATTATGAAAACTTGAGAGATGTTTATTCAGTTGTCTCCGTTGCGTGGAGTTCCTGGATCGGCCAGTCGGAGCCGCTGCGTCGCAGGACCGCTTCCTGGTTCACCTGTAAAACAGGTCCGTTGCCGGAGTTGTTCCGGCGGAGGATACTCCGATGCCTAAGTCAGTGGCGGATTCAAGCCGAGAGTGGAAGAGAAAAAGAGTTCTTGAAAATTAAAAATGTGTATGTGCGTGATTATTCACGCGTACTTCTCGAGCCATCCTCCTTACCCATATTTAAAAGATGGCCTCCGGTCTGTGGCCTGCTCTTTTTCCGGAGTTCATGGGAAGCCATTCACTCCCATGATAGTCGATCATGGGTTGTCAATGAACGGTTCCGACGAGATCGGAGGCGTGGCTGCAGGAATTGCGCGCCATGATCATGGCATGATGAGTGTCGATTGTAACCATTGGTTATAATTTTCTTTTTGGAACAGATCGTGGTTCAAGCTTCGGATTTTCCCTTGTCTCAATTAAAAACCCTGATGAGCTACTGCATGTCATCACGGTGATCGACTGGTCATAACACTCAATATATACAGCACCGGTGGGAGTGCCGAGAGACTGGATTTTGGAGTAACTGCATCTACTTCACCGTCGACTTGGACGGGACAAATCTTTTTCTATCGACAATTTTTCATATATATGTTTTCAATACGGGCGATATGTAAGCTTCTGGCCCATCGATCTGGGATGCTCGATCGTCCCCCGCCATGGGCCGAGCCAAACATGAAAAACTTCCCCAATGTCTCCTCAGAGACATTGGATAAAGTGGGAACCGTGCAAAGAAGATTAGCATCGTAGAAATGCTCCAATTCTTTTCAACTTTTTTCTCAAATGGACAAGCAACCTATCAATCAAATGATAGCAGCTGAGAGTCACATGAAGAGCCAACATACAAGCAATCTCCACGCTCGTACTATATCTCCCATCCCTTCATCTACTACTTTCCTTTTATTCGCTACTTTCATTTGGTAAACTTTTGTATAACTTTATTTCATTCACTTAACACAATCTAGGTCAGCTTTGCCTTCCTTTTTTTTTTAAAAAAATCTATATATATTAAGTACAAAAAAAGAAAGTTTCGGTTTATTCTACTATATAAAATCACAACTAAGTGTGCGAATCAGAGGTTCTGAGCTCAAATTTGGTGTGATCGCTTCCAAAATTTTAGGCTAAGGTAGTTAAAATTAGTGATAGTACTCTTAATTTTTATTCTTGAAAAACTGCAAGAATCACAAAGTCTATTCCTTTTGAACATGTTTCTGATAGGAAAAACGGCATTTTTAGCCTTTTAGGTGGTTGAATATATGGCATGGTGCATATAATGTGATCATGAATGCTGTCTTATTCTTTAATATATTTCAATTCTCGATGACAGATTATATGAAGGATTACATAGTAATTAATAGTGTTTTTGTTGTCAATACTCCATACGGTGGGTATGCATGGTCCTATATTTTCAAGAAATTTTCTCTACGGGAGACCGAGCTTAATGACCATCGACTTTATCAATACTTGATTGCTTATTTTTTTATTAAAAAGACAAATGATGTCTAGGTAATGAGGTGATCATCATGAATTTCCTTCGACAAACATTAATGCGATGCATCTTTTAGGACCCAATCAAAAAAAAAAAAAGGAGACATATTATGCATGCGAGGTCCCCACGAGCTATGTAAAAACAATTGCACCCATCTCCATCTTACCTATGTATGGGCCCCACGGGAGCTACTTCCAGGATTCTCTGCAGATCTGCTGAACCAGCTTCCAAACTCCCAATTGAATTGATTATTTTTTGTTAGATATTTAGCTCATGGAATTCTACTTCGAACACCGTAACAACTGTTTAGCCGGTGCTCCTCGATAAACAAATTATTAGAAAAGCGCATACTCACAGACATAAATAATAAATATAGATAAAAAAATTATGTGAATCGACAAATATCAACAGCACCGGAGATCAAACATCCGCAACCTTAATTGTCTTCGAGCAAAATTTAAAACCATTATAATTCATAGTTTCATATTCAGTATTTACAATCAAATTCCGAACCAAATATTTTTACATCTTCTACGGTGCACGGCTTGCACCACATAGTTTTTTTTTTTTTTTTTTTTTTTTTGCAGCACTCGATGGCCACCATCAAAAGATGGATAGCCATCAAACAAGATAGCTTAATTATATGTCATACATAGCCTGCCTTGTTTGATGGTTATCTATCGATGGCCATCAGGTGCTGCTAATGGCGCATCACAGGATCCTCGTGGATCGCAGTCAACAGGCACAAGCCATGGGAGGAAGATCTCCCTTGGTCCCCTCGGTCGTCAGCTTCCGCGTCCGGAACACCGAGCTGCCAAAAAGAAAGAAACCCAAGGCATGACCCAGTATCGCGGCGATCAACACACCGACGTTGAAGGACATGACGGCGAGCATGACCAAGTAGGCGAGCCCGACGCGGATCGCATGCGTGGCCGTCTGAGCGAGCCCGGCCGCAGTATGGCTCCAACGGGGCCTGACCACACGGCAGAAGCTGAACCACTCGACGATGACGGCGAGCAGGAAGACGACGATGAGGGCCACGGCGTACATGCCCCCCCTGGTGCCGGGCCATCCCTTGAAGAGAATCTCCGAGTTCTTGCCCCAGAAGAAGGTCATGTGGGTGTAACGCTTGTCCAGGGCCATGTTGCCCATCCCCGAGTGATCCATGGCGGAATACTATGGATATACGCCTCGGTTACAAGGAAGAGGTCGAGGTTGCTCTCCCCGCTGTTCTTTGCCGGCGTTGGATATGGAGGTTCGGTGAGAGGGAAAGGGCGTGCTGTACTTTTTGGAAGGGAAGGGGGGCGGCGTGCTGTACTTTTTGGAAGGGAAGGGGGGCGGCGTGCTGTACTTTTTGGAAGGGAAGGGGGGCGGCGTGCTGTACTTGTTGGATGAGGGCGATCGAGTTGCTTTGCGGTGGGGCCGAGGTTAGGTTGTATCTTCGCGTGAAAGAAGGATTCACCTTCCTTCGGTCGAATTCACCGTTGCATCGTACAATAAGTCGCATTAAGATCTGATCAGCTGATGAGCGATGTTATTCGGACTGCTTTTGAGAGCTGGGTGTGGAGCGATCTAACGGTCAAGAGTGTGAAAGAGGATCGATCATTCTTTCGCAAGAAAGATACAAACCGAACCGGCTGTGCAGTACGAGTCGGAACGGAGATTGGTACTACACGGCCGGAAATAACGGATGTGGCAGGATGAACAGGTTTTAAAACGACTGCTGGTATAACGCCACGCGGCCTTGACAGTGTTTTCAGGGATTGATCGTTGAAAAGTCCAAAGAATTCTTATCACGAAAAAGGTTATTAGTTTTCTTTTTAACCACGGGTTTGTGGTGCAATTCTCGCCACTCCGGGCAACGATTTGAGTTTTGATTTGGGCATATATCTCGACGAAAAAATTTAAAAGTAATATAAAAAATAAAAAATAATTTAAAAATAAAATTAATAAAAAATCAATAAAATAATTCTGAAATACCTATTGGTCGGTGATAATAAAAAATTTAAAATTTAGGGATATATATAATAAATCCCGTTCACTTGGCTGGCACCAGTGATAGTCAGGTTGACATACTCATTTTGGATGGGAAAACGACTGCGAAAAAATTAATATGTACCGTGTATCATGTTGACATATTCACATTCGAATAGAAAACAGCTGCGAGAAAATTAATATGCACCGTGTATCGAACATTTCTTGATTGGAATCGGAAGACCGTCTGGAAGTGGCCTCCCCTTCCCCCTTTGGTTAAAAAAATATATATATAAATTTTTTTTTTTTTTTTTGTATGCGTAAAGCACCAGAAAATTATATTATAAGGAATAGAGAATAAAAGTAAAGATGGCTGAAAGGCAGCCCAGAAGGGGAAAAAAAATAAAACCGGCTGCGGGACAACAACCAGGCAGCCCAAAACAAACAGCCACCACGTAAAAGGAATCACCCCGCAACAGCAACAACCTCAAAAAGAGGAAGCCTTTGTACACCGCACAAACGTCACAATTTAATTAAATCATATAAATTTTATTTTTTAATATATATATTTAATATTTTATTTTTTAAAAAAATTTTAAATAATAAAAATACTCTTTTAAATAATTATAATATCACTTGATTTGTATTAGAATATTTTATAACTTAGTTATGATATCCATGTATTATAAAATCAAGAAATATTTGTAAAAAAAATTAAATTTTTTTAATGATGAAAATATTTTTGATTCTATATGATATATTGTGAACATTATTATGATGCTTTATTCATAAAAAGATGTGATAAGGAAAGAATATTTTTATCATTCAAATACGAATTTAATTTTTTCAGCTTATTTTTTTATTAAAATTTTTGAATGATAAAAATATCCTTCTTTTATGATATTTCTTTGTAGTTCTAATGTTATTGGATGTAATAAAATTGAGAGTATTTTGATTATTGAAAATTTTTTATTTTTTTAATAACAAAAATATTCTTCAACCTTATATGATACTGGAATGTCGTAATCTAAATACAGGAAATATCATAATTCAAGCTAACTGGTATCATAATTTTTTATAAAAAAAAAATATTTTTGTTATTCAAATATTTTAACTAAAAGATAAAGCTATAAATATTAAATATGTATTAAAAAAATATGACTTACATGATCTTTATATGATTCAGTTATATTTGATGATGTATTCTTTCTACGCTACCTCTTTATTCATAAAAAAAAAAAAAAAAACTAAAAATATCACCAAAACAGCGTACACAGCAAAGCCCACTAAAAGGAAGTAGAGCAAGATCGAGATGAAATAGGCGATGGAAAACAATTTTTTTTTTTTTTTAACAAAAAGTAAAGCCCATGAACTAGACTTCTTATCAAAAAGGAAAAGAAAAAAATAAAGTCGATGAACTAGCAGTTATTTTATTGTAACAACTTTTACATGATGGATTCCTTAAAAAAACAAAAAAATGTTATATGATAGGAAATGATGAGTTCCCTGATGAAAATGAGGAATGATAATTATTCGTACGAACATGTTTCACTCTTGAGTTGAGTGTAAAGTATAAATCTTTGTATTTGTCAGAAAGATAACTTTGGACACATAATGCTTTTTTTAAAAAATTATCAGTCATTATTTTTCGTTATAGCATCGATAGCAATCATTACAGCAGTCTTTATGTTTTCATAATTAGTAATCTCAGTTCAGATAAATTAATTAATTTGTAGAGGTAACTGCTAAATAACAATTAATAAAACTTTACCAACCAACCGTAACTCAACAAGTTGCCGTCCCTCCCCACTTGAGAGAGATCCAAGATTGGACAATGACATGCAGTGGTACTCCTGCCACATTAATCCAAAAAATAATCAATAATGCTTTCTAAATACATCTAGTTTTAATATGATTAGGACATTGTTGAAATCTTGATATAAAGTTTCTACCCACACACGTGCATCATATCAGTGCTCATAAAATAAAAACTTTGTTCCATCTATTGCTTGAGGGCTAGGCGGGTTTGAGTTATTTAGTTAATTAATTACATCGTAATAGCAAAATTCTAGTAGTAACATCCATATCCCTAAAGATTATATATATAGGCTGCTGCTTTTTTTTTTTTTTTTTTTTGGATAAGATGGTGCATTCATTCAAGGCAAGGATCTAGTATAAGTATAATTCAAATAATCGAAAAGAATTATATCACGAAATGGCCATATGGCATTTCCAGATCGGTGCACAACATAGAGCAAGAGTGATGGGCAATATAGGAGGCTACCCAGTTCACCACAGAATTCGCCTCCCTGTAGACATGCCTGATAATACAAACGGAGCAGTCCCAAAGAAAATAACAATGTCATGAAAGAGCGGAAGTAGTACCGTAGATCTCTGGGCCTCCTGAATCCATGCTATGATAGTAGCAGAATTCCCCTCAATAATGAGATGCTCAATCCGTAGGATCCTCCGGGCATAAACAATGCCAGCCCTAGCACCCCGCAACTTAGCTGCCGGGACCATTGGCTGATTAAAATAGTGACCTCTAGCCACGTGAATCCAAAGGCCTGGGTCTCGAATAACAAAACTAGCACCACCATGAGTACCCGCTACACTCTCGTCAAAATTGATGGTGAAGAACGTTGGAGGAGGGGGCTCCGAAGCAATGAAAACCCGGTGGGGCAGTGAAGTAGCAGTAGTGAAACCTCAGTTCTCCGACGTTAGCAGAGATGTCTTCAAGTACTCCTCAGCATGGGTCCGAGCTCTTTCCACAACCAATCTGGGAGAACGGTCAGAGGCATTGGAGATAAGATAATTCCTGGATAACCAGGTATGGTACGCAATATAGGTAATAAGAGTGCGAGAAGAGTGTCCAGTTGCTGGATGGAGCAAATCCAGCAAGGTACACATATAATCATTAACATACATAAAGAGGGCCTCCATGCCAGTAAGCCTCCAAATCCGAGCAGCCCGTGGGCAAAGAAATAGAACATGGAACATGGTTTTCTCCTGTTCTCCACACACAGGACAGAAGATGAAGGGACATTCACTTCCCTCAAAATAAGGAGAGCTCTAGTAGGAAGTCGACTCCATGTCACTTTCCACAAAAATAAACTGACCCTGGGATGAACCCGAATCTTCTAGATCCAGCCAATATGAAGAGTACACTGGGGCCTTTGTGCATACAAGTGGTACATATCGGACATCACCACCCTAGGAATAGTAGTGGATATCCACACCCTAGTATCAGAGCAATGATAAACAAGTAGAGGGATAGATAAGACCCTGGCCCCCAGGATATCACCGAAGACTCGATGAACATGCAATGAATCCTAGCGAATACCATCCATACAGATTAAGTTTGAAAAGGAGAGAGCATCACTGGTATCCATGGCAACAAAAATCGGCCACTGGGACAAAGGCAAGTCTTCAATCCAAGGATCAGACATAAAATTGATAGATCTACCATCACCCAGCAGCCATCTGGTATGGGGAATAACTAGATGAGTTGTAGCGAGCATAGCCCTCCAAATAGCGGAACTATTCTGGCCATAGCATAGAATTTCCCCGTGGCCTAGAGTACCATATTTGGCCTTCATCATCAAGGTCCAAAGGCTATCAGGCCATAATAAAAATATAGCCAAATGTCTAGCAAGAAGGACCTCATGCCTAGTCACCAGAGAAGGAATGCCAAGACCCCCCTCCTGCACCGGCTGGCAAACCACGTGCCAGTTAAGAAGATGAACATCCCTCCACCAGATGGCAAACCCCAAAGGAAGGCTCGAATGAATTATTCTAGCTTATGAATCACTGATTAGGAAGAACATTATTAGAAAGCATATAAACTGGCAAGGATGTAAGAACAGACCTGATCAGAGTGATTTGCCCCATTAATGAGAGGGTTCGCCCCTGCCATCCCTCCACCCTATCTCGAATTGCCTGGATCATCCGGGTACACTCAACCTTTAATAGTTTGCCTCCCGTGATAGGAACTCCAAGGTAATGAAGTGGCCCCCCATGCTTATAAATCCAAAGAATGTCATGAATCACCCACTGAAGCTGGATCAGAGTTTTGGGGCTAAAGTGAATTGCAGACTTAAGAGTATTAACTCTCTGTCCAGAACATAAACAGTAATCCTTCATAATCTTCTTGAAGCTATGTGCACAAAGGGTAGTAGCTTGGCCCAAAAGCAAGCAATCATCTGTGAACAAAAGATGCGAGATCGATGGGCACCAGGGGCCGGAACATAGCGATGAAGAGTCGGACCCTGGGTCGTAGCCCACAAAGCTCATGAAAGAGCGTCAGCACAAATAATGAACAGGTACGAGAAGAGATGACAACCTTGTTGCAGACCAATATTAGAAAAGAAGAAGTCTGATGGAGTTTCGTTAACAAGAATAGCAAAGGAGGGTCTGATAATACAAGCCAGGATCCGAGAAATCCAGATGGGATGAAAGCCTAAATTGAATAATGCCTTCTGGACAAATCCCCACTGCATGCAATCATCGCTCGCTCCATATCAAGTTTAATTGCTATCAGGCTGTGCAGGGTGTGGCCCTTCAAAAATCATGCATAAATTCCTGAGCAATAAGAACATTATCAGAGATAGATCATCCTTCCACAAATACCCCCTATTCAGAACAAATCAGATGCGGAAGGATAGGCTTCCTTCTGATAACAATAATTTTGGAACAAATTTTATAAGTGGTATTACATAGATTAATAGGCCTAAAGTAAGCAGGCTCAGAAGCATCCTAGCACTTAGAGATTAGAGTAACAAAAGTTTATTTCCAGGATTGAGGCATTGTACTAATTAAAAATAACTCCTAAATGGCCTAAACCACCTTGGCACAGGCAATGCACCAAAACCATCTGAAGAACATAAGAGAGAACGCATCCAGACTCGGAGCTTTGTCTTAAGCCATGGACCACAAAGCATTCCTGATCTCATCCTCAGAAACACAAGTGATAAGACCAAGGTTCTCTTGATCTGAAACCCTAATCACTGGACGGGGGGATCAAAGTGAAAGGATACCAATGATGAATTCATCCACCTGGACCTGAAGTACTGCAAGACTTCCTGTCTGATATCTTTATCATCCTCCACCCAATGGTTGTCACCGGTCTGAATTGTTTTGATATGGTTGAAATGCCATCATACCATTGTGGCCTGGTGAAAGAACCTAGTATTCCTGTCTCATTCCTTAACCCACAGTACCTAGAATTTCTGTTTCCAAAAAGTCTCCTATTGAAGAAGGAGAGAATGATAAATGGATAACCAAGTCCTTAGGAAAACCAAATCCATCTCCGAAAGACACCTTTCCATCACCTCCTGCTCCTAGAAATCAAGGATAGCCTTCTCCACCTCCTAGATGCAGGAGAAGATATTACCGACCTCCTCCCTATTCCATCGCCTAAGCTTCCTTTTGACAAGCTCCAATCTCCTAGAAATATGATATCTGGCATCTCCCCAAATGGGCATCCACCACACCTCCCTTATAATATCCCAGGCATGGGGATAGGCAAACCAGATCTTCTTGAATCTGAAGGGGGGATGACAAGAATGGACGCATTCGTAGAGAGTAACATCAGGCAGTGATCTGACCCAATTCTTGGCAAATGCCTTACCATGTGCTCGGGGTGTCGCTAAATCTAGCTGGGAGTTGCTAAAATTTTGTCAATCTGCTCTAGAACCCTTGCCCTACCTGAGTGATTATTGCACCAGGTAAAATACGGACCAACAAATCCAAGATCCACCAGGATATTATCCTGCATGAACTACACAAATTCCCTGGATCCAATATCCTCAGCATAAGGTCTCCTCCCTCTCTTATCTTCAGGTCAATGGATACAGTTGAAATTCCCAGCCACAATAGAAGGAAACCCCTGATCCACCAATGTAGTGATCTCCTCCCAAAGTTTCCTCTTCTCCTTATAATCAGTGCTAGCATAGACCTCGGACAAAAGCCAAATCTGTCCACTGGTCTCAGTAACCACTATAGGTACATGCTAGGAAGAATGATGGAAGACATCAACTCTAACTGCCCGAGGGTCCCACACAATAATGATTCCACCAAATAAGCATGACTCAATGGCATAAAAATCCCAATTTGGCAGAAATCGATGGCAAACCCTTTCCAAACTAGCACTATTAAGTCTTGTTTCAAGCAAAATGCATAGACTAGGGTTATACAACTGACCAATTCTACGAAAATTAGAAAAGGAGGGTTTCCCCGCCCCCCTAACATTTCAAATTAAAACTTTCATGACCATAGGCTATATCAATTTTGATTTATCTTTGTGCTCATCGGCCCCTGCAGGACCTTCCACCTTTGAGGATTTTGACCCTCTTGAAGCCCCAGCAAACAAGGCACTCTTCAGTTGGCTAGTAACCACCTCATGCCCTCAGTTAGGATCTTGACTAGCAGACAACTTGGAAGTTGGAGGGAGGACAAGGTCTTTCCTAGAATGCTTCACAACCCCATGGACACCCAAGGCAACCTTTGAGCCAGAAAGATGTTCTCCCCCACTACCTGGAACCACATTGATTTTGCCCACAGACACATCGAGAACCCCCCCACCTGCACCCAGCCAGGATCAGCTAGAGGAAGGTTGGGACACCCGCCCTCCCACAGTAACAACAGAAGGCGAATTCCCTCCCCCCTCTATGCCAGAGACCACCGGGCCTTTGCCCAAAGAGTCACCCTACACACCCCCGCCCACCACTGGTTGAGGTGATACATAGAAAGAGGAGGGTAGCCACTGTCCAATAGCATAAACTGAGGGTGAATTCCCTCCCCCTCCAAAAGACCCTGGACTCCATCATCACTCAAAGTTTCCCCAACTCCTCTCTCCCTCCTTGGTTTGACCCTTACAAACTTAACAGGATGATTGCCCTTCTCCCCTGAAGAACCCACAGTAAAAACAGAAGACCCATACTCCAGAGCTGGAAGAGTAGGAAGAGCAGAACCCTTATCACCCCCGGCCCTCATCCATACAAGGTTTAGAAGAACTGACATGGACAATGGCAATATCAGCCGAGGAAGAGAAGACCTCGGGGCTCGGAACACCCGAAGAAGCAGTGGTCAGCACCTTAGAAGGGCTTCGGGCTCTCTTCAGAGACATCACCAAAGGATTGGCCATGATGGCATCCTGTGGGCCTTGTTCCTTGTCTAGGCCCAGGTCCATATCAGCGTTCAATGGACCTATGGCAGAAAACCCAACTCCAACTGCAACAGCTTCTCCAACAGCATCATCTAAGCTAGTACCAGACGACCGGAGTGGGCCACTTTGGTAGGCTTCTGTCAGCCATCGGAGTCTGGCAAAGAGTTCAAAGGAGAGGAGGTATTCCTCGGAGAGCTCAAGGTAGGGGAAGAAGAGTAAGGGTCCGACAAGTCCGGGTAAGACTTCTTGTCCTTCTCTGGTCCCCCCTTGCTCTTGTGGGAGCTCTAGGTGTACGGGGCTATCTGATGTAGGAAGTGACGAGCCACTAGCCAAGCCTCGGTTGTCCATCACCATCAGCAGTCTTCCCTTCTGCAACCGAAGGAGATGGACCATCTGGGTGAAGCTCTCCACCCACAGCCATGACATTATCAGAAGATATATGACCATGACTGTTCCCAAACGAGGGGTCCCCTTTAATAAACCGGCACCCTTCATCTACATGACCGATTCATCCACAACGGTAGCAAACCGTCGATAGATTTTCAAAAATAAATGGTTGCCAAAATTTAGTGTTCTTACCTTGTATCAACACTCCTAGAGTTAAGGATTTGGTGGCATCGATTTCAACCCTAACCCGGGCATATCTGGTCTTCTAGAGATGATCCGTGAAGTCATCTATGTCCAACGGCTTCCCTACCTCCACCGCGATTACCACGATAGCATACTACACCTAGAACTCCATCGGAAGGCCAGGTAATCACAACCAAACCATAGCCGACTGCCACCCACTGCTGGAACTCTCCGACCTAAGCTCTTGACGAAGATGGACCAATTTTCCCACCAGCACCGAGCATCATCCTTCACCAAACAAGGGAGCTCGAGGACCTTGGTGAAATAGCCTTGAAGCCTCTCAATCTCTTCTTCAGTTATCCTATGAGAAGTCCAGGATGGACCATGAGGAGCCCCTTGAACCACTCGAGCCTAGGTGCGACCACCATCGCCATCGATAGAGTTGGAAGACACCCGGCCATCACCCTTCTTTGAGTCTCTATCTCAGCCCAAAACACCCCATGGAGCCCCCTCTGCCTGAAGCACCACAAGGATACCACTCAGTCCAAGACCAGTTGTTGTCAACAGAGTCAAAGGATGCCGATGAGCTACTTAGCCAAGCACCACAACCATTTAAAAAAGGACACACAGAGCTCAGGAAAATGCATGAACTTCAAGTCACAACCCACTCACAACTATCGAAGCGAACTAAGGCTAGGCTGCTCTTTTACTACTATCACTTTTTTTTGGTGGTACAATTATTATCACTTTTTTTCGATGGTAGAAAACAAGTGGACAGAGCTAATATGTTTTCTTTAGCAAATGATGATGTAAATATGCCTTTGATAATATCTTCAAGAATTTGGCCCATCGTAATCAGGATATCCACTTATCTTTCTTAAATATTTTCTTTCATAATTGTATCAATTATTCTTATCAATTCTAATGACTATCCTTTAAGAAACTTTTATTATTCCAAGACCCTTTGAATGATTTGAAAAATACCAAAAATAATATTATTTTCAAAAATAGATTTGAATAAATAATAGATCCAAAATTTTTATAGAATAAATAATATCTTTAGATTTGGGATGCATACATGCATTTGTTATTAATTTTTAAATTTGTAATCATGGATGCTCATATGAACATCAAAGATCAAGTCCTTCTCTCCAGCATCATCTCTTAATAGGCAGCTCTTTAATGGGACAAGCCATGAGAATAAATCTCATGATAAAATATTATGAAGAGTGGAGAGAGGACCTAACCTATTTATAAGCAAATCCTAACAAGCCCTTCCATCACAAGTTAAGTTGGGCTAAGGCCTATACTATGTCACCTCAACCACACCAATCAACATAAGGTGCTCAAAGTCCAAATATAAGGATCATACACAATATTAAGTTATACATATATCTATCAATATAGATCATATAATCAACCCATTTTTTAACAAACCAAAATAAATAATATAATAATTAATGGTAGCCCATAATTAAAAAATTATATTATTTTACTTAGGCAACATTAATTATAATTTTAAAAATTTTTTATTTCAAAATGACTTTCAGGTTGAACACAATACATGGCTATGAAAATAAATGAACCAAAGATAGTATCTTTAAAATGGCTTGATCCAACAGTATCAATTATATCAAATTATAAATATAATTGCATCCTTATTTGATACAAGACTTATCCATGGTTACAAATATCATCAATACTATCGATATGAGTCTTGGTATGGTAGTGTAGCAAGAAAATAGCATTGAAAACTGATCCAAAAAATATGCTATTTTTATTGTCAATCCACCAATTTTTTTTCAACATGCTTGAATACAAAATAAGCAAGAAAAATATTGATTGCTTCAAAATAATAAGCTATTATGACTTACATACTCAACATGGTATCAATGACGAGACAACATAATATATCTGAGATTCAATACCTGATCTCAAAATTTTATATAGCAGGTATATAAAAAAGAGAATATTATAAAAATACATAACAAAAGAATTATATAAATATCTCATCAAAAATAATTTTTCTTTAATCACATACCTTATTACAAGCTAAAAAAATTTTATGACTTCAAAAGAAGCCTGTATATCTCCAAACAAATATATCGAGATCTCAAAATAGTAAATGAGACATCCATATAACTGCCATTGTCAAGATAAAGATACATTCTCGAGATACCATGTTATATTTTATTTCACATGCATACATATAAACCATATAGAATTGCAATCCATCAACTATCATGTCAATAATGTATATACATATTCATGAAAAATATATTAAATAAAATAAAGGTTTATAATAATAAAGTACAAATATAAAGTCACTCCCACTAACTAAGCATAACAAAAAAACTTAATATGCCCATATTTTTAACAAGCTTTGTAAAGCATATGGGCATCAAATCCTTGGTCAGAGGATCAACCAACATGGACTCTATATAAATATACTTAATAGTTCTTTATCCTTAGATTACAATCTATCAATACAACAATCAATGATAAATAAATTTGTTTATCAAGTAATATATAAATACATCAAAATATATCAAACTTTTATTAATCCAAAAAATCAAAAGATTCTAAAATATCCATATTCTAGATATATTTCATGAAAACTATAGATTTTATTCATTCAATTAGGAGATCAATAAATATTGACTATGTACAAATGTATTGTATAATAAATTTGGAGTAGTTTTTAAGATAGAATCAATAATTATAAGATCTAGGATAAAGTTTCATATCAAAATAATATGAATTATGATTTTGCAATATATCACAAGCTTTACATGTATATCTAAAAATATTACTAGTTCTATTTTCATGCCTTTCTACAAAACAAACTTTCCAACTATTCATATTTTAAGAAACCAAATTATCATAAAAAACTACATGTTTCCATTTTCTATTTTATGATTTCTTTACTAATATTATATCAACTAGTAATTGAGGTACTGTATTAGTTCGTGTACTAAATATTGCTCTCCCACTATCCTTCAATAAAAAAAATAATATTTTTTAAATAAAAAATAAAAGTAATAACCTATTTTTTCTCTATTATCATATTTCTAGTATTGGAGCATCCAATATCATTAAAATCAAAATCTATAAACATACCATGATTTGACTCAATATTCTTTATATACCTATTAGAATAATAAAATCTATATTTATTTAGAATTATTTGGATAGCCAAATAAAATAACATGTTATTTTAAATCTAAAATTTATTCGATGATAGTATATTAATCATTAACTTTTGTAGGCAACCCCTAAACATAAAATTGAATAATATATGGCTTTCTTACGATCTCCAACTCAAGAGGCATCTTGTATAACTATTTTACCAAGAACTTTATCTAAAATATAGATAGCAGTTTTTAAGATTTTATACTAGAGATATCATAAAAAAATTGTATCCACTCATTATACTTCAAACCATATCCTTCAGAGTATGATTTTACCTCTCAATCATACTATTTTGCTTAAAAGTTTTAGGCATGGTATATTAAACAACTGTCTTATACTTATATAAATATTTTATAATATTATTTATTTATTATGTATGAGATCATATTATATAACTAATACAATAGATCAATACTCTTTTTCTTTTTTTAAAAGTATCAACATTTT
Source organism: Areca catechu (assembly GCA_021397845.1). Lineage (NCBI taxonomy): Eukaryota > Viridiplantae > Streptophyta > Magnoliopsida > Arecales > Arecaceae > Areca > Areca catechu. The sequence continues at coordinate 32,978,043 of CM038047.1, read as the reverse complement.
TAAATAAAATAGGATAAAAATACTAATTATTTCACTTATATGATTTGAAGTTTACTAAACTGCATAACAGTAAATTTAAAAAAATAATGAGTAATCAACGTATTAGAAATAGAGATCTTATAATACTTAGTTTAGGTGTAATACTCTCTAGTTTCATAATATAAATTCTAATACCATCATGCTATCATATCTGATATTGATTTATCTATCCATCAAGTATCTAGATTCTCTTTTTATCAAATTCTATATATTTTTTATAAATAAGGTCAAAAATTATATTAGATCACCATTCTTAGTTACAACATCAAGAATGGAATTAATTATATATATTTTATAGATGAAATGATTCACTTTTTATCATTTTTATAAATAGCTTTTATACTGGAGTACTCTTATAAGTCATCCAAAGATGGAAGATTATTATATAATATAATATCCATAATCTATTTACTTAGTGCTAGTATAATTTCAGTATTATATTTGATAATTTCAGTCAGAGTCATCATAATGGAAGTATTAACTCTATTAAATATAAATATAATTATTCCTAAATAATCTTTATGCAATTAACTAATAAAAAAAAATTGATAATATATATGCCAGAAAATCTTTATAAGTATTATTTTAATAAGAGTCCTTAGTCCAATGCTGTAAAATTTTTTAGAAAGAAGTAACCTATATAAGATATCTCTCTTCAATATATAATGCTATTCAATCTCTTTTTAATATCTTAAAGAATGATCTTATAAATCTTAGTGAATAGATCACTTTGATGATCACCATCTATCAAAATTCATAAACCTTTCAATCAAAGATCATCAAACCATGACATTTAAGGTGGCATAAGATACATAAATGATCAATCAAGATCATACACAGATACAGATAGACAAACTTTCTAGGCCCAATATATATCTTTTTTTAAAAAAAATAAAGGACAACATAATGAGGATACAAGATATTTGAAAATCTATCCCCTTTGGATAGATATATTTTCTAAGCATAATATACCTTCATCTTTGATAATTTAATTAAATTAAGACCTCAACAATAATAATAATATTATTAACATAAAATGAATATATAATCAAAAGATAGTAGGAATACAAAATATTAATCAATGGACATAAATAATATACAAGAATCCAAATATAGTATTATATATTTTCTTTAATAGAACATATAATATATATAAGTACTCTTTACACGAAGCCATAAGCAAATAAAATATTCTAACATTTACGAACCTATTCTCTTTGGAGAGACAGATCCATGAATGCTAGAGCACCCTTACAATACAATGCTCCATGTAGCCTTTTTCAGTTAAAATGTATAACTATCCCCTTTAGGCAAGCAATTATATCCCATAACTAGAAAATATTCCTTTTATGATGAAAAAATTTATGGACCGACATAAATAAACTACTTTAGGGATAAATATTTATGCAAACCTGTAAAGTTATTCATATAAAAAAATAAATGTCCAATCAAACATAAAATAACATACTTTAACCATATGTATGTCATAAAAGATTAGTCCAGAATGCGATACATAACAATATGCACCCTACTAATCAATCATAATATAATATTATATTTTAACTGCCACTTTTATCAATATCACCTACTATACAACTATAAAATATTTTTGGACAAGAATTATAATATATAACAAGTGTCACAACTAATTACAATTATTTTTGATTAAATGCAATAGATATATCAATATGTAATTTTAAAATATAATGAAAAAGAAAAAATCATTAATTCTTAATAACTTAGCTATTCAAGATCCATAAAGTACTTCAGGTCCTTTGGGACTACATAAATATACTTGAATAATACAATAGTAAATAAAATTATATATAAATAAATTAAAAGTTATTTAAATATTTTATTATGTATAAAGAACTCAATCAAAAAGTTGTTTAAATCATTACAAGTCCAATAATCCAAAAATTACTCAAATCGGATGTAAAATGAGCAAGTCAAAGTGATTTTATTAAAAAATTAATAATAGAGAACTAAACTATAAATAATAGATACTATAGGAGCCGTTTTATAAAATAACAGTTTAAAAATAAAATCAAAATGGACAAAAACTTAAATGTAATTTTAATTTGGACTCATATATAATTTAAAATCTAGAGGGGCTAAAATATAAAAATCTTCTTAACTCAATTTAAAACTAATCCAATATGACTGGATTTAACTAGTTCTTCAATTAGATTAACTTTTAATTAATGGATTAAAACCTGAAATCCGTTAACATAAAATCCACTTAGCCTCTTTTTCTTCCCTTTCTCCCAACGGATCCTTCCCAAAAACTTCATTAATGGAGTCTCAAAATTTGGGATCTCTCCTAATGATGGTTCACTAGCCAAATTGAAACTCCGGTGGCCATCTCCTGGCTGTCGATAATCTTCTCATCGACACACAATGGCTAGGAGCCACCAAAGAAAGAAGAGCCAAATCAATTGGCAAAGGGTTTCTCAGCCTCTTCCCTCCCTCCTGACCATCGAAAGAGGAGGATCAGGAGGGTGATGGACCACCACCATCATCGAAGTAGCAACAAAAGCTCCACTGCCTCTCACCATAGTGGCGAACATTGCTATTATCGGGTGGCATGAAGTTGCCATGGGCACCAGTGCTTGCCATTACCATCATGCCTTATCAAGTCATTATCACCTGCCTGATCTGTCGCCGGCCATGAAAGGTGTCTTCGGCCCATCACTAATCAATTGTCGATGATGTAAAAAGGAAAACAATCACCTTGTCATGTTTTTTTTTAATGCATAAGATCCCCAGCAACCGTCGATCCACCATGGCCATGCACATCATGGCCATGGCCTCATGATGACCATCGAAGAAAGCCTAGATCATAGATCTCTAATCTAATCTCCCAATCATGAAGAACTCAGCTACTAAAGGAGGAGAAACAGAGTCCATCAAAGGAGGAGGACCGTCCGACGAGAAGATTGGAAGATCATGATACCGACCAAACCTTTTGCCCAGATCATCACTGTTTCCGAACATCGATGACACCATCCAGCTTCGGGATGGGAGGAGAAAGAGGGATCGACAAAATTAAGGCCCTATTTTTGTTTTTTTATATTATGGCAGCTGTCAATTTGCCATCTGATTTCTTTAGAAATCTTTGGCGATGCTCCATGCCACCATCTGATCTTCGGCACGATGACGATCCATTCAAGAGGGTGGCTAGATGGGGAAGGAAACCAAAAAAAAATTAAAATAAAAAGTAGCTCTAGATCATGTATAACCTGCTTTGATACCATTTATAAAATAATTTTATTATCCTAAGATCCTTTGCATGATTTCTAGAATACCAAAAATAATATTATTTTCAAGAATGGATTTGAATAAATAATAGATCCAAAAATCTCATAGAATAAATAATATCTTTAGATTTGGGATACGTACTTGTATTTGTCATTAATTTTCAAACTTGCAATCATAGATACTCACATGAATATCAAATGTCATGTCCTTCTCTCCAGCATTCTTTCTTAATAAGTAGCTATTTGATGGGACAAGCCATGAGAATAAATCTTATGATAAAATATTATGAGTGGAGAGGAGACCTAGCCTATTTATAAGCAAACCCTAACAAGCTCTTTCATCACGGATCAAGTTAGGCTAAGGCCTATACTGTGTCACGTCAACCACACCAACCAATATAAGGTGCTCAAAGCCTAAATATAAGGATCGTGGACAGCATTGGACTATATATATGTCAATCAATACGAATCATATAATCAACCCATTTTTAACAAATCAAAATAAAAAATATACTAATTCATGATAGTCCATAATTAGAAAAAAACTCTTACATATACAATATATAGTGGCGAGAACTATGTCACTTGTTGCCCAGGTGGCTTTTTCAAGAGGGGGTGAATTGAAAATTTTAAAAAAAGATTTAAACAGAAATGTGCTCTTGTAAAACTACTTTAGTGTTATAGTTCTTTGATTTAAATAAATAAAAGCGAAAGCAGATGCAAGCAGGAAAAGGCACAATACAAACATAGCAAGTTATAGTAGTTCGGAGCAACCCAGATCCTACGTCCACTACCTAAGACATCACTTGAAATTTTTACTATATTCACCACCGGAATATAGTCGGATTGTTTTACTAGGCTCACAATCCAAACCAACTTGGTTTTTCAACCGGGCTCACCAAAAACCCAACACTTGGTTTTACACAAGATCACCAAGAACCAAACTTGGTTTTAAATAGGATCACCAAGAACCCAATACTTGGTTTTGAATAGGCTAACCAAGAATCTATTTGGTTTCTAAACCGGGCTCACCAATAACCTAACAACTCACAAAAAGAGTTAAAGAAAAGAAGCAACAAAATAATAAACTAATATTATCTGATGGTTGCCGATGTAGCTCAAGAGAAGCCTTTTTAATTACACTTTAATGCTCTTCAGCGGCTTCTTCAACTTCTTCAATGTAAGCTTCAAGCTTCAAATTAGAGTTGGTGAAGTCTTAAAGACTGACTTGAATGCTCTCTTTAGTGCTCTTTTGCTCACAAGCTCGATAAATATTCAACTAAGCATTTTCCTTTGAAAAGCTATCCCAATCCTTCATTTATAGTCTTGAACTCTTCTTTAGTGAAAATAGTCATTGTAGACCATTGGGATGTGACATTTGACCGTTGGAGCACTTTTTAAATTCAAAAATAGAGTTATGGAACTAGCCATTATCTGCCTGGAATCGACCTTCGAGTCAGCTCGAATCTCTCGAGTCGGCTCGGATTTTCAGAGAAGTTCTGGTCGAGTCGCCTCATTTCATTCGGGTCAGCTCAGTTTCATAGTGGTCTTAATTTGTTACTCTGGATGAGTCGACTCAGCTTTGTTCGAGTTGGCTCGGATTCATAGGTCTTCAAAACTGTACTATGGAAGAGTCGGCTATTCTCATTAGAGTTAGCTCACCTTGCTGTTCTCTCTGAACTAATTCTTCATGGACTCTGGAGGAGTCGGCTCGGATCTCTGAAGGGTCGACTCAGATGTTTGACTGAATGTTTGAGTTGGCTCGGACTTCTTTCGGGTCGGCTCGCCTGTTTGAATCAGGAAATGGTACTTTAGATGAGTCAGCTTGGGTTCCTATGAGTTAGCTTGGATCTCTGCATACTAGAATCCTTCATGTGTGCCATGAACCGAGTCGTCTCCCTTTACTCGAGTCGGCTTGGATGAATTTTTCAGAGAATCTTTCATTTCTTCTTCAAATTACATCCAGAAATATTTTCAACATTCAAGAAACTTTACAACTCAACTAACAATTGAATCTAAGAGATTTAAGCTTGAAAACACTTAGAAGTAACCCATTTTCGAGAATTTTTCTTTAATTTATCTTTTGAGCTCTTCTTTACATGACACATTTACAACACAACTCATAACACATAATAAGATTGTAGGAGTTGCAATTGGGCATATAGATCATCCTACAAAAACTTGTAATTTACTTGAGGAGTTGTTAGTACGACAAATGCATGCTCCAATATTTTGTTATCAGGGGTCAACAATCTTTCCCTTTTTGATGATGACAAAATATCGGGCATAGAAAGCCTTTATAGTTACATGTGTAAAAGTATATTTGAAAATAAGTATAGACATGTATGAGTTGTATATTAAGAATGTATTTGAAATCAATGTATCAGAGCTCGCATATAAATAATGTATCAGAGCATTTGAAATATGATCAATATGTATCAGAGCTTTCAGGAGTAAGTTTAATATTTATCAGAGCTTTCATTATATACCAGAGCTTGTTCATTTTGCAAAGAGTATCAGAACTAAATCAAATTAAAGCTTGTTTAGAGCTAATAATGGATAGCCATTGACACTATATTAGAGCACAACAGTCAGAGCAAATTTATCAGAGCAAATATAAGCAAGTTTCATTGCAAAAGTGATGTCAATTTTTCAAAATTCTTCCCCTTGTATATTTTCCATGCATTGACAATATTTATATCATTGTTCTCCCCCATTTTGTCATTAATAAAAAAGGTGGTCAATTCAATTCATTCTCCCCCTTTGTTAAGTACAGAAAGCATAATTTTTGAAATAGAATGAGAAGATTAAAAACATTGTTTAAGATAATATTACTTTTAAAAAGATTTGATAATCTACTAAAGCAAGGATACCATTGCAAACATAATAGGAGAGAAACAAACACTTTCATTTCATTCAATGATTTTCAATACACATTACAAGAAGTTGAAAGCAAAAATACAAACATTGGTCTATTCACTATCACTAGGCAGTTCTACAATAGGTTCTACTGGTTCTACTTTAATGTTTGCACTAGTGCTAGTGGATGGTCCAGGTGGTGGCATGGAAGAGATAGGATCAACAAGGTGGTTGAGTGGACTGAGGTAGAGTCTGTCTAGGGTGTGGTGCAGGCTACCTAGGGTGAGGTGCAGTCTAACTAGGAGGAGGTGCCTGCTATATGGGAGTAGAAATGTAGGCTACTATAACAGTAGTGGATAGCTGATAAAGGGTCACCCAGAACGAATTAAGCTCTTCTTCCATCTTCTTCATCCTAGTGTTGAGTGCAACTAGCTCACTTGCTTGGGCATTAGCAAATGCCTCTGCAGATCCTCTCAGTCTCCTAAATTCACCTTTAAGAATGCCAACCCCTTTAGTGTAATCATCTTTTACTTTCTTTCCTTGCTCCATAGAACCCATCCTATAACTCATCTCTCTAAGTTCAGTTTTGAACTCTTCAATGCTGTGATCAACATATTTTTTAATTTCTTTAGAAGTTGCCTGGAAAGAGTCTGTGACAGGCTGTAAATCCACCTATGGAGTAGGTCCTATAGACTGAACATTGTCCACTCTAGAGTGAAGATGTCTGATCTCACCATGTATGTCATCAAGTTTGGTTTCGATTGTTTGACGAAGGTCGCCAAACATCGAACCAAAAGAACTAGTCAAGGACTCAGTAAGTAGTCTCATCTGATCTGCAATGAAGTCCTGAGACACTGAAACTCCTGATGTATCAACAGATGGTCCCTGAGCAGAAGTCACAGAAGGTGCAGGTGGTGGAATCAGTGGAGATGAAGGTGCTGGCGGAGAAGCTGGTGATGGAGAGATCTTGGGACTCCCATACTCTCTATGCTCTGTCTCCACAATATCATGAGTAATAGGCTCAGTAACAGTAGCAGGCTCAGTAGCAATAGGGGCAATGGTAGTGGTAGCAGTCTCCTTATGTGTGGAAGGGCCAGTAGTAGTATCAGTGATATTGTCCCTGGGTAGCTGCTCATCATCATCATCATCATCCTCATCACTGCTGGATGACCTAATAACCCTCAGATCTGATCCCTTTTTCCTCCAAGCTCCTTTAGTTAGTTGATATCTCATTCGTTGTAAAGGTTTGGAGGAGTAGGTATTAATGTGGTTAAGGGGCCTACCATCTTCACCATCAAGGTTCACTCTGGAGGCCTAGAAAAATAAGGTAAGAACCATTCCATAAGGCAAACATAATGTGAGGTAAGTTGAGGGCCTCTCCCTCAATTGCATGCCCCATAAGGCTAAGATCCCTCTCACTTATCCAATCAAACCTTCCAATTCTCGGGAGAAAGATCCTGCTAATAAAATTATGCAATAGTCTCATTTCTAGGGACAATGTATTGGCCATTACATTGCCAATACCACTCACATCTACCGTGTTTAAAATTGTCCCGAGGGTTTTCTCCTTATCTTTCAGAATTAAGTGTCTCAAACCCTCGTTAGGCATTTCAAGTAAGCTACACAGTCTTTCTTCTGTCACTATGATCATCCTTCCTTTAACTGTAGACTCAACATGCTGTTCTTCTAATCTTAAATTTTCATAAAAACTTCTTACCAAATTTGGATAGGTTGGCACATTCAGTAAACAAAAGAAGCTCCAACCCTGATCTTCAATTAAATCTCCAATCCGTAGCCCTAGCTCTTTCAGGAATGAGAAGATGATTCTTCTTCCACTAGTCACGGGTCGATTGGACAATGAAACGAGTTATCTCGGAGAAGGAGTTGCAATTGGTTCCATTTCTTGTTCTTCCACTTCAATTGATCGAGTCAGCTCTTCTTGCCGATGCTTCATCCATCTTTCCATTTCAATAGAAGGTATGGCTCTTTTTGATCTCTTTCCAACAGCCATTTTTGGAGCCATTGCATGAGCTCCAGGAAAATACAAGTGAGCAAGCTAAAGAAGGGAGTTCTTGAAGGTAGGAAGGGATTTTCATGTCAGAAGCAAGGGTTCTAAGGTAGTAGGAAGTGAACTCTTAAGGCATAAGATCCTAGACTAAGTCCTACGGTCCTATTAAAAAATAGCTTACCTGACATCCGAGTCGGCTCGACAAGCCCTAATTTGCTCGAGTTAGCTCGAGCAAAGATATAAAGGACTTAATCTGGATTTCGAGTCGGCTCGACTTGAGCATAGTTACTCAAGTCTACTCGAACCAGAACTCTCTATAAGAGTCAAAAATTTTCAAAATTGAGAATTAATGACAGAAATTTACAAGGAGAGATGGTCGAAGGTCTTCGTTTGATGTAGGAAGCTTTCTAGATAATGTTTCCTTAAATTTTGAAGAGATTAGGTTAGGTTTTCTAAAGAGGGTCACAAAGTCCTAATTCTTTTCTAATCATTTCAAATCTATCTTGATTGAGAGGTTTAGTAAAAATATCAGCAAGTTGATTTTCAGTAGGAACAAATTCAAGCACAATGTCAGCATTCAAAACATGATCTCTAATAAAATGATGTCTAATTTCTATGTGCTTTATTTTAGAATGCTGAATTAGATTTTTAGACAAATTTATAGCACTTGTATTATCACATTTGATGAAAATTTTAGATTGTATAACACCAAAGTCTTCTAGTTGTTGTTTAACCCATAACACTTGTGCACAACAATTTCCAGCAACAACATACTCTGTCTTAGCAGTAGATAGTGCTATCGAGTTTTATTTCTTATAGTGCAATGAGATTAAATTCAACCCTAGAAATTGGCATGCGATACTAATGCTTTTCCTATCTATTTTGCATCCACCATAATCAACATCAAAAAATCCAATCAAATTTAATGAAGAATGCTTTGAATACCATAGACCTAAATTACTCGTTCCTCTTAGATATCTTATACTTTTTTTACAGTAAGCATATGTGATTCTTTTGGATTAGATTGAAATATTGCACAAACACATATGCTAAACAAGATATCAGATCTACTAGTAGTCAAGTACAACAGAGATCCAATCATACCTCGATATAGCTTTTGATCAATGTTGGTGCCATCTTCATCTTTATCCAATCTACAGGTAGAGCTCATGGGTGTGCTCATTTCTTTGCTTGTCTCCATACCAAACTTCTTGATGATTTCTTTGATGTATTTGGCTTGGTTTATGAAGATCCCTTTCTTTGATTATTTTACTTGAAGTCCAAGAAAGTAGTTTAATTCATCGATTAAACTCATCTCAAATTTATCCTGCATCAACTTAGCAAATTCTTCACAAAGTTATTCATTAGTTGCTCCAAATATGAATCATCAACATAGATTTTTACAAGTAATATATCATTATCTTTCTTTTTGATAAAACGAGTTTTGTCTACATTTCCTCTTGCAAAATCATTTTCAAGCAGGAATTTGCTTAGTCATCATATCAGGCTCTAGGTGCTTGTTTCAAATCATACAATGCTTTATTGAGTTTAAATACATGATTTGGAAAAGTATGATTTTCAAAACCTGGTGGCTGTTCTACAAAAACTTGTTCAGAAATAAAATCATTCAAAAAAGCACTTTTCATATTTATTTGAAAAAGTTTGAAATTCATGTAGCAAGCAAATGCAAGAAGCAATCTAATAGCCTCCAGTCTTGCTACGGGTGCATAGATTTCATCAAAATTTATACCTTCCTCTTGGTTGTATCCTTTGGCTACTAATCTAGCTTTGTTTCTAACTACATTGCCTTGTTCATCTAGTTTGTTTCTATAGACCCATTTGATTCCTATGATAGGATGATTTGAAGGTCTCTCAACTAAAGTCCACACATTGTTTCTTTCAAACTGGTTTAGTTCATCATGCATGGCCATCATCCAGTTTGGATCAAATTCAGCCTCTTCTAAGCTATATGGCTCTATTTAGGATACAAAGGCTAGGTAATCATATGCATCTCTATGTGATGATCTAGTCCTAACACCTTGAGAAGGATCACCAATAATTAAATCTCTTGGATGAGAAGTAACATACCTCCATTCCCTTGGTATATCAGTATGATCCTTACTTACCATTTTTTCTCCTTCTTGAGTTGGTCTCTCTTGAATGCTCATATCTTCCATTTCATTTTGAATTGTACCTACATCATGTCTATGCACTCTTATTTCTTAGAAGGTGAGGGGTTAGTTTCATCAAAAATAACATATACTAATTCTTCCATAGTCAATGTTCGTTTATTAAATATTCTATATGCTTTGCTATGTATTGAATAACTAAGAAAAATTGCTTCATCATATTTAGTATCAAATTTTCTCAGATTATCCTTATCATTATTCAGCACAAAGCATTTACAACCAAAGACATGAAGTAATTAATATTAGGCTTATTTTCATTCTAAAGCTCATAAGGGGTTTTCTTTAAAATTAGATGAATCAAAACACGATTTAAAATATAACAAGTAGTGTTCGCCACTTCAGCCCAAAAGTATCTTAGAAGATTGCCTTCATATTACATTGTTTGGGCCATCTCTTCTAAAGTCTTATTCTTTCTCTCTACAACACTATTTTGTTGTGGTGTTCTAGGAGCAGAGAATTTGTGATCAATGCTATTTTCTATGCAATAATCATCAAAAAATTGATTTTCAAAATTTGTGCCGTGATCACTCATAATGAAAATTATTGAAATGTTTTTCTGATTTGTAACTTTTTTATGAAATTTTTGAAAAACTTTAAAAGTTTCATCTTTTTGAGCAATAAACAAAATCCAAGTAAATCTAGAGAAATCATATACTATCACAAGAGCATATTTCATACCACTTAGGCTTGTAGTCTTAGTTGGTCCAAATAAGTCCATGTGAAGTAGCTCAAGAGGTCTAGAAGTTGAAATCATAATTTTGGATTTGAAACTCCCCTCAGTTTGTTTACTTAATTTGCAAGCATCACACACATGTTCAAAATCTACTTTAAATTTAGATAAACCTCTGACAATATTCTTGGTAATTAACTTGGCAATAGTATGCATGCTAGCATGGCCTAATCGTCTTTACCAAAGTAAACAAGACTCCTTGATTTTAGCATTCATTGCTACTAGACTGGAACTACTAGACATAGCTAGATCATTAAGATCTACTACATAAATATTTTCAAGTCTATGTCTAATGAATTTATTGCTAGAATCAAGAGAGTTTATAACAATACACATAGATGATTCAAAGACAACCTTGAAGCTTTTATCACATAATTGACTAATACTTAATAAATTATGCTTCAATTTATTTACTAGCAATACATTTTCAATAAAAATATAGGAGTTCAATTTGATCTTACCAATACCGATTATTTTTCCCATGCCATTATCTCCAAAGGTTACCAAACCTCCTTTTATTTCTAGGATAATAAATTGATCCTTGTCACCCGTCATATGCCTTGAACAGTCACTGTCGAGATACCATCTTTTCTTCAATTTTTGGGCTGCTGGACATTCCTGCAAAACAATCAACAAGTTTTTTAGGTACCCAAGCTACCTTGGATCCTTGCAGGTTAGCAGAGGTGGTACCTTTGGGAACCCAAATTTTTCTTACTTTACTTTTAGCATTTCTAAAAATATTGCATTAGAAGGCCTTATGTCCTACCCCTTTGCAATCATAACAAACAATTCTAGAATTTTGAAAGGATGTAAACTTAGAAGTTCTAGGAATAGATGCAGATGCATAAACATTTGACTTCAAAGATTTTTAATTTGAAAACTTAGGAATATACTTTGAAGTTCTAGAAATGGATGTTGAAGGATTTGAAACAAAAGCTTTTTGAGATAAACCTTTTGGAATGTAAGCTTTTGAAGGTATAAATTTGGTAGCTGAAATTCCATTTGCATTAGAAGAGTTGTAACTAATTACAGCCTTATTGTCAGAAATTTTTTGTTCCTTTAAGATTAACTCAAGCTTATTTGAACTTAATGTAAGTTTTTCAACCAGTGACTTGAATTTTTCAACCTCCTTTTTCAAACCATTGTATTCAACAGTCAAAACTTTGTTTTTCTCAAGACATGCATTTTTCTCAATTTTCAAAGCTTTGGTCTTTCCAGAAAAAACAGATAAATCTTTTTGCAATAAATTGTTCTTTTCTGAAATCTCTTCCTTTTCTTTTAGTAAATAATCATTGATATTCTTTAAAGCTCTAATCTTTACTCCAGCCTTTTTAAATTTAGATAATAAGTCATGAAATACATAATTTAATTCATCAAAAGTAAATTCTATTGGAGGTTCGGGGGACGTTACCTCATCTTCGAGACCCATAAGACATAGATTTATAATTTTTGTGGTATCTTCTTCTTCCGTTGAAGTCCACTCCTCGCTGTCGCTCCAAGTAGCAACCATCACTTTCTTTTTCTTTTTTCTCAATGTCTTCTTTAGTAAAGGACAGTCAGGATGAATATGCCCTGGTTTCTTACATTCATAACATGTGGGCATTTGTTCCTTTTCTTTCTCTCTTTCCTTGTCCTTGTCCTTACTATGTTCCCCTTTCTTGTGAAACTTTCTAAAATATCTTCTTTTCTTCTTTCCCATAAATCTTCTAAATCTCCTCACGCCATAGCGATATCTTCATCTTCCAAGTCATCTTTGGACGAGGAGCAGTCTTCTTCCGATTCATCATCTTGTTTCTTTGAGCCCGATGCAGCTTTGAAGGCAATTATTTTCTTCTTCTTCTGATCATCTTCAATTCTATGCTGCATAGCCAATTTATGTGTGGTGAGAGAACCCAGCAGTTCATCGAGTGTTAGAGTGTTTAGATCTTTTGCTTCCTGGATGGTAGTTACTTTGGGATCCCATTTATCCGAAGTGATCTTAGAATCTTCTATACCAAGTCTGCATTTGAGTAAACCCTTCCAAGACTTTTCAAACCATTAATAATATCTGTAAATCATAAAAATATGGCAGAGATAGTTTCAGTTTGTTCCATTTTAAATAATTCATAATTATGAACTAGAAGATTGATTTTGGAGGTCTTCACTTAGAAAGTTCCTTCATGGATCACCTCGAGTTTATCCCAGATTTTCTTTACAGATGAGCAAATAGAAATTTAGTTGAACTCGTTTGCATCCAAAGCACGATATAGTAAATACATGGCTTTGGCATTCAATTCCTCTATTTTCATATCGTGTTCATCCCAATCCTCTTCAGGTTTTGGGATATCCACGCCATCAATTTTAATCATGGATATTTGTGGACCCTTAAGAATGACCTTCCATAACTGAAAATCTATAGCTTGAGTGTATATCTTCATTCTAGCTTTCCAGTATGAATAATTCATGCCAGTGAATAGTGAAGGTCTATTAGTAGATTGGCCTTCGGCCAAAGAAGTACTCATGAGATGAGCCATCAATCTTTACTCTAGTAAATTCAGAGACATTGCTTTTATACCAGTTGTTGCCCAGGTAGCTTTCCCAAGAGGGGGGTGATTTGAGAATTTTTTTAAAAAAATTAAACAGAAATGTGCTCTTTTAAAACTACTTTAGTGTTATAGTGCTGTGATTCAAATAAATAAAAGCGGAAGCAGATGTAAGCAGGGAAAGGAACAATACAAACACAGCAAGTTATAGTGGTTCGGAGCAACCCAGCTCCTACGTCCACTATCTAAGATACCACTTGGAATTTTCACTATATTCACTATCGAAATATAGTCAGATTGTTTTACCAAGCTTACAATACAAACCTAACTTAGTTTTTAAACCGGGCCCACCAACAATCCAACACTTGGTTTTGCACAGGATCACCAAGAATCCAACTTGGTTTTGAACAGGATCACCAAGAATCCAACACTTGGTTTTGAACAAGCTAACCAAGAACCTACTTGGTTTTTAAACTGGGCTCACCAATAACCCAATAACTCACAAAAAGAGTTAAAGAAAGGAAGCAACAAAATGATAAACTAATGTTGTTTGATGGTTGCCGATGTAGCTCGAGAGAAGCCTTCTTAATTGGACTTTAATGCTCTTCAGTGGCTTCTTCAACTTCTTCAATGTAAGCTTCAAGCTTCAAATTGGAGTTGGTGAAGTCTTGAAGACTGACTTGAATGCTCTCTTTAGTGCTCTCTTGCTCACAAGCTCAATAAATATTCAATTAAGTATTTTCCTTTGAAAAGCTGTCCCAATCCTTCATTTATAGAGTCTTGAACTCTTCTTTAGTGAAAATAGTCATTGTAGACCGTTGGGATGTGACATTTGATTGTTGGAGCACTTCTCAAATTCAAAAATAGAGTTCTGGAACTAGCCATTACCTGCCTGGAATTGACCTTCGAGTTGACTCGGATTTCTCGAGTCGGCTTGGATTCTCAAAGAAGTTCTGGTCGAGTCACCTCGCTTCATTCGGGTTGGCTCGGTTTTATAGTGGTCTTAATTCGTTACTTTGGATGAGTCGGCTCACCTTTGTTCGAGTCGGCTTGGATTCACAGGTCTTCAAAACTGTACTATGGAAGAGTCGGCTCTTCTCATTAGAGTCGACTTGCCTGGCTGTTCTCTCAGAACTGATTCTTCATAAACTTTGGAGGAGTCGGCTCGGATCTCTGAAGGGTTGACTCGGATGTCTGACTGAATGTTTAAGTCAACTCGAACTTCCTTCGGGTCGGCTCGCCTGTCTGAGTCAGGAAATGATACTCTAGACGAGTTGGCTCGGATTCCTACAAGTTGGCTTTGATCTCTGTGTACCAGAATCCTTCATGCATGACATGAACCGAGTCGGCTCCCTTTACTCTAGTCGGCTCGGATGAATTTTTCAAAGAATCTTCATTTCTTCTCCAGATTACATCTAGCAACATTTTCAACATTCAAGAAACTTCATAACTCAACTAACAATTGAATCTAAGAGATTTAAGCTTGAAAACACTTAAAAGTAACACATTTTCGAGAATTTTTCTTTAATTTATCTTTTGGGCTATTCATTACATGACATATTTATAACACAACTCATAACACATAATAAAATTGTAGGAGTTGCAATTGGGCATATAGATCATCCTATAAAAACTTGTAATTCACTTGAGGAGTTGTTAGTATGACAAATGCATGCTCCAATATTTTGTTATCATCAAAATCACTCAAGGGGTCAACATCACTTTAGTTTTTCTTCTCATTTATTGACCAAAATTCTTCTCTCCAATATTTTACTTTTTTAATTTGCTTAAAAAATTTATCTTCAGTCTATGTGATTGGTAGTTTGATCTTCTAATTGGTATCCTTCTCTTCAATCTATGTGCTGAAATTAGTTTTTGGATTTGAATGAAATATAAAATTTATAAAAATAGAAGATGGAGAAGGTTAGTTTCTTTGTTCATGTGCAATATCTATAATTTGAACCATGCACTACAACAAATTTGTGAAAAGGCCAGCATTTTTTTTTGATGCTAGGGTGAAGCATCGGGATGTCCCGCTCACCGATCAACACTTTCTTAAAGTGTCGGCAAATAGATGGATTTTAACGATGCTTTTAAGCATCAATGGGTCTCCCTTAATACCTTCTCCATAGAGCTCCCAATTATCCCTTCCAATCAATCGATCTCTAACCCTATTCCGGCCACCAGCACCTCCCTCTCCCTCCCTCCCTCCATTCTCCACTACTTCCGGCACTACTTATCATGGCCAACACCTCCCTCTCTCCCTCCCTCCATTCTCAGCCGGCACCCCCGATCCCTCCATTCTTGATGGATCTCGATGGATCCTATTCTTTCTTCCTCGTTTCCCATCGCCAGTCCAAGAAATGAAGTTCTAAGGTATGGAAAAAAATTCCTTTCTTATCACCATTTTACGAACATTGTAACCTATTATTTTCACCATTGCTGGTGTTGATCCTCTCACTGTTACCCTTATATCTCATTGACATTGATCCATTGACCAGCATTTCTACCTTGGGTAGGGTTGGCAAGTTACCGGATTCGGCTGAACAAAGCCTTTTCCCTATCTTGGCTCTTCTCCCCTCTTATTGTTTCAATCATTGCCGACCATCGATTTAGGCTGGCCAGCCTTCACCGCTCTTTTAGGTGCTTCGATGTCACACGATAACTCATGATCGCTGACCGGTGAGTAGATTTTTGTTTCCATTTCCACATTTTTTTTTTGAAAAAATGTTTCTGAGTATTTGGCATCACACCAACACCTATGTCGTAATTCTTTCTTTCCAGCCAAAATTTAATAGGGGTTGCTTTCTTAATTTGATAAAAGAGGGCCAAACCATATCTCATAAGTTTGACCTAAATAAATTTGTAGAAAGACATGGTTTTCTTATTCACAATAAATACCAGGACCTTATCTTGAAATCTTCCATTTAGTTTTTGGATTGCTTTTGATGATATATGATCTTGTTAATTTCCACTGCATCAAATTCATGCATAAATTTCTTTAGCGATACAACAACACATAGCACGTTGAATTGAAAGCTAAAGTAGGCCATGACAATTCATTCTATATTGTGAGAGCATATCGGCTAGAACTAGCAATGCCTTTGCATGACAATCATCTAAATCTTGTATGTCCTAATTATGAATCTGAAAAATACTAAATGAATATATATACTTTTCTTTCTAAATTTCTATTTGTAATACTTGGCTAACTTTAGTTATTGATTATAGATGCATGCATAAAAGAAGCCAGTTTTATCTTCGAGAGAAATTCAGGCAACATTTTCTTTTAGTTCCTCTCACATATCTTTAGTTGTGTGGAAGAACTAAGAAAAAATACTGTCAAAATTTCTTTCGACCCCTAATATATATTATTTTATTATTATAATTGATCTATAAAATTAATACAATTTTTGAATAAGATATGACCTATTTTTATATATTAGTTGATGATAGGATGCATTTATTATTAATATAATTGATCTATAATAGTAATACATTTTTAATATATTTTTGTTCCTTTAAATATTTGTTTATAATGCATGCAATATTAAATCTATTATTTCATTTATTTTTTATATAGATTGTTATTTTAGTCAGTTTTATCCTATAATGAATAAGAGTTAGATAAATAAACTGAGGAATAGTAAAGAATATCCAGATAGAGCTCAGTATTTCATTAAATTTACTATTGAGAAAGGATCAATGAATGAAAAAGTCTTTTGTCCATGCTAGAAATTTGTAAATAATTATTCTCTTGATCTACAAACTATTGAAGAATATTTAATGTGGAATGGTTTTATAAGAGGATATACCAAATGGATATTTCATGGAAAGTCCATGTTACTATCTTCATGTAATCAACCTTCACATATAGCATATATCTGATGTTACAATTAATAATGTACAAAGTAATCCCACAGGAAAATATACTATCAAGGATCTACTCAGAGATGCTTTAAGATTTGGTGCTAAAAATCTGAAAGATTTTGGTATAGAAGAAGTCTACATTTACTTATCTTATGCATGTTGAGAGTTCCCGGCATTCATCTAATGATGAGTCAAAATATCAGTATTAGAATTTGCTGAAAGATTGTGATCAAGAATAATATTTGGTTTGTAAGAACTTTTTTGAAATTTTTTTTTTCATATATCTATTCCATTTAAAATATTTGAATGGATGGTCTGGCAAGAGTTTTACTATGCTACTCCAATTATTAAAGGATGCATTTCTTTATGGATATGCTTTGCCAACATTTTCTTATGAAGCTAAAAAAATTAGTAAAGGAATTGGATCTTTGATATGAAAAGATTTATACTTGTCCAAATGACTGTATGTTATACTGGGCTGAAAATATTAACCAAGAATCATGCAACTATATTGATCTTTATGATGGGTAACACATAAACAAGATGAAGATGATGTATTGAATGAAATAGATATTACACGAAATAAGAAAAAACTGGCTAAAGTTTTGTATTACTTTTCTTTAATACCTAGATTGAAAAGGATCTATGCATCATCGAAGATTGCTTTGTCGATGAGATGGCATGATCAAGGTCATACGAAGGATGGAATGTTAAGACATTCGACCGATAGTTTGGAATGAAAAATATTTAATGATTGGCATCCCAATTTTACCTCGGATGTTCATAGGTTAGGTCGGGTTTAACTAATGACGGCTTCAATCCATTTCAGATACTGAGTTTTACTTATAGTACTTGGCTGGTTATTTTGATTCTATATAATTTGCCATCATGGATGTGCATGAAATAATCTTCACTTATTTTGTCAATGATTATTCCAAGCTATAATGATCCAAGCAATGATATTGATATTTTTTTGCAACCTTTAATAGAGGAATCGAAATTATTTGACCTATTTGACTTCAACTTGTCTGTAAGGTTTGCACAAATGTGATTATGTATGCTTCATCTTGCTCATGAACTAGTCATGCGTCGGTCAAGTTGATCTAGCTAATTTTAGGCCTTCCCAATCCAAAAGTACTAGATATCAAGATGTATTTATAAAGAATCATCTTGTTGTGTATAAACTCAATTCATTTTTTTATTTTCTTAAAAAAAATATCTTGTTGTGGATGAACTCATTGCATTATGTTCCTAGTTCCTAATGCTTTAAACTTCTACTTTTTCCCTTCCCAAATGATCCATCTTACTGACATGGTCTATCTTATTGACCTATGTTGGATGGGGTTGACTCTTAATTAGTTTCCTTCGTGAAGCCATCCATGCATATTTAAAATAGTAGGCTTGGCTTGAGATGTTTAGGAGGGTTCATATACCTTTAGGTGTTGAACATACGGGAAACTATGATCTCTAGATTCCAAGATTGCAGTGCAAATTACATAATCTTAACTGATCGATCTTCCATCCTTTTTGAGATGGTACTTCGCCAACATATAGGTTGTTGTTGATAGCTAAACAATTGAACATCCTGTCTTTCTCTAACACTATACATTTCCACATAGTCAAAGCATTAGACTGTAATAAATCCCATGGTTTAAACACTTGTGAAAATACCTTAAAGAGAATTCTCAGTCCCATCTTCATCTTACAATGCCCTTTGAAAGTAAGGGAGAAAGTCATCATAAACATCTACCAAACCATTTAGTTCCACTAACAGTTCTAATATGATTGAGATCAAGACTCCCAAATTTCAATAGTTGGTTGCTCCATCCTAAACAGCCACCACCATGACCTCCTACTTAAAACGAAGGTTGAGGGATCCCATTGGGATCACAAGTCTCTATGTCTAACACATCCACCCAGAGATATGATAGGGACTCAGAAGAGATTAATGTGGCACCCAATCTAATAAAGTGATGATGCTAATAATTCAAGTGATGATGCATTTGATGATAGATCAGAGGTAGTGACTTGCAATGCATACGATTGACAACCATCTAGTTCGAGTCAATTTATCAATGAGTCATGTTTCACTCATGCCATGCTAAATAGAATAGTAATGCACATCACAAGGCCCATGAATATATGATAACTAGAAGACAGGCCCCTCAAGGTAAATTAGGACATCGTATCGTTGTAGGTGATGTTTTAACTTGTGGAGTACAATCTCTAGATGTATCTCGATCCTTATCATATACTAGATCGTATTCTACATAGATAGATATGATCCATATGTACATCCTTTGCTAATATAATTTTTTCTCAAATAGGAGCGGGATGACCAGCCTAGTGTCGAACAAAAGATCGGCATCAGGATGGCTATTTAGGAAGCTCAAATTATCGAATGCTAGAATACACACAATATATAGGTTAGGGTTATATCCAAGGCTCCAACCATAAATAAGATCCCTATAACTATGAGCAGTATAGATGCATCATAAGGAGCTAAATAATAACATTGTATTTTGTAATTCATATCAATTTGATATGTATTTTCATATTCAAAAATATGAAATCATTTTTTTATTATTATAAATGTATATTTAAATATTATAATTGAATCTATTAAGAAATCATAAAATATCTTAAGACTAATATTAAATAAAAAATATAAAAACATCCTTAAAATAATAATTTAAAGATCAAATAATCTTGAAAATAAAAAATTTGAAAAAAAAAGGATTGGTAATGTAGCAGGGAAAATGGTAGGCAGCGCCTACGTGTAGTCAATCTTCCTCTACCATGATATCCCAAGCCATTGCATCCAACCTATCATATAGGACTAGTCTTTCTCCAATCCTAGATATGATAATATATAGCCTCTCTTTTGTTTTTAATCCTTTTTCGATGCTTGACAGTGTCCTGGATTAGTAAAAGCCAGAGAGCAATAAATTTATTAGGTTTCACCACATGCTGGATTCTCAAATTACTCAAGAAAATAATACATGGTTGATACTCTATAAATCTGTTGTAAGGAGTTTGTTCCATCCCATTGATTTGAGAAGTATAGGTTTATTCAAATCTTATTGATTCATGTGGCTGCTTTGTTGTCTTGCAATTTAGTTTTTGATTTTATGCTATGCATTATCATGATATATTTACAATGCTAATATCATCGTATTTATTTATTATTGCAAATCTTTCATTTCGATACCATTTATACCTTTGCTATGATTAATTATGGTTTTTTAAATATTTTTTACAAAACTTGTATTGCATAGAAACATAGATCGTCAATTGATTAATGTACATATTCTATAGTATCCGTATATTTATATTTTTATACAGATAAGAAAATTATGTACAATGATCAATTGATTATCCAGTTTGGATAGTTTACAAATTACAAATAATTTTGTAGGTACTTATAGTAATCAAGTGGTATGGATAGAGTTTGAGATATATTTCGAAAAGTATTTTCTTTTAGTTCTCCTTATACATCTTTAGTCATGTGGGGAAACTAAAGAAAAATATTATCAAAATTTTTTTAGAGCTCTTATTGTATATCGTTTGATTACTGTAAATGATATATATAATTAATACAATTCTTGAATGGGATAAGACGTATGTTTACCTATAATTAGTCGGTGATAGGATGTATTTATCAGTTATGTTATATTATTTTTTATAAATTTTTTTAAAAAATACTTTATGCATTATTATTGATTGAATTTTTTTTTGCTTTTAGATAACTTGAAAGTTTGATCATTTTATCCTAAAATAGATAAAAGTTGGATAAATAAACCAAGAAATATCAAAGAATATCTAAATGGAGTTTATGATTTCATTAAATTTGGTATGGATAAAAGTAGTATGAATGAAAAGATTTTATATCCATGCTGATGATGTATTAACAGTTCTTGTCTAGATCTACAAACCGTTGAAGAACATCTGATATGGAATAATTTTGCAAGAGTTTATACTGAGTAGATTTTTCATGAAGAATTTATGCTGCCAATATCAAGTAATCAATCCTTGTCTGATCTTGGATCCAGTAATATGCAAGAGAATCATGTAGGATATGATAATATAATTGGTTTGATCATAGATGCTTTTCAACATAGTGTTCAAAATTTTAGAGGTTAAGTAATACACATGAAATAGTAGGAATATGTGAGGGTTTTACATTCATGGAATGTACATATATCGAGGAGCAGATGCAACCATTAACTGCTGAGTCACTCAGTATCATAATTTAATGAAAGATGTAGATGAACAACTGTATCCGGGCTATTTGAAATTTTCTAGGATTTCTTTTCTTATACATTTATTTCATATAAAATATATGAATGGATGGTCCGAAAAGAGTTTTACCATGCTTTTTAATTTACTAAAGGATAAATTTTCAAAAAGTACTAGTTTACCATCCTCTTATTTTGAAGCAAAGAAAGTTGTCAATAAATTTGATCTTGGATATCAAAAGATTCATAGTTGTCCAAAAGACTGTATATTATATCATGGTGAAAATACTGATCAAGAGTCATGTAATATATGTGGATATTCATGATGGACAACTCACGAAGAAGATGAGGATAATATATTGAACAAAACAAATACATTGCAGCGTATAAAGAAACTGGTAAAGGTATTGCATTACTTTTCTTTTATTCCTCGATTGAGGAGGCTATATTTATCATCGAAAATAGCTTCATTAATGAGATAGCATGATGAAAAGCATATGATGGATGGAATGTTAAGACATCAAGTAGATAGTTTAGCATGGAAAGCATTTAATGCCAGGCATTGTGATTTCACCTCTGGTAGTCATAATGTTTGGTTGGATTTAGCTTCATATAGCTTCAATCCTTTTCAGACTCTAAATTCTACATATAGTACTGGGCCAGTTATTCTAATACCATATAATTTATCATCATGACCGTGCATGAAACAATCCTCACTTATCTTGTCAACGGTTATTCCAAGTGTTACGGGTCCAGGAAATGATATTGATATTTTTTCATAACCTTTAATAGAAGAATTGAAATAGTTATGGAAAGGTATCGATGTAATTGATGCTTCCAATGATAAAATATTTAAATTACGGGCAGTATTGTTATGGACTATTAATGATTTTTCAGCATATACCAATTTATCTAGCTAGAGTACAAAGGGACAGTTGCATGTCCTTGTTGTACAGATTCAACACATTCAATTTGGTTAAAACATAGTGAAAAATTTTATTATATGGAACATCATCGATGGTTAGAACCAAATCATCTATTTTGATTTCAGAATGATTTGTTTGATGGTACCATAAAATTGGGATGTATACCTATTCCACCTTTTGAAACTAATGTTCATAGATAAATGGATTCCATCAAGTACATATATGATAAATTCTCGAAATCTTCTAAAAAAGAGTGAGGGATAATCAAGAAGAATTGTCAGAAGAAGTGAACACTGGTAGTATGGATGCACATGTATTTGAAGATCTTGATAATTTTTTTGAAAATGAAAACAAGAAAGATAAATAGATAGCATCTATAAATTAGCCTAGCAAATATTTATGGAAGAAAAGAAGTATCTTCTTTGACTACCTTATTGGGAACATAATCTTATCTGGCATAATCTCGATGTCATGCACATAGAAAAGAATGTTTGTGATAATCTGCTTGGAATATTGTTGAATCTTAATAAAAAGACCAAAAATAATATGAAGGCACGACTGGATTTAAAAAATTAGGTATGCGATAAGAGCTTCATCCCAAAATATTTGTTAATGATAGAACTTATTTACCTTCTACATCTTATATAATTCTACTAAAGAAAAAGATAAATTTTTGATAGTATTGAAAAAAATTAAAGTACCTGATGGATATTCATCAAACATTTCAAGGTGTGTATATCTTAAAGATCAAAAAATTACTAATCTAAAAAATCATGATAGTCACACATTGATACAAGATATATTTCTAATAGCTTCAAGATCATTAATGCCTAAACAAGTTTTTACAGTTATAATTCAGTTATATCATTCTTTAAGACATTATATTCAAAAGTTATTGATCCTTTAAAACTTGATCAGTTGGAGTCTGATGTTATAATTACACTTTATCAAATGGAGAAGATTTTTTTACCTAGATTTTTTTACTATTATGGTACATTTACTCATTTACTTAGCTTCTGATGTCAAGCTTGTTGGACCAGTATACTATAGATGGATATATCCTATTAAGAGGTATTATTATTAATTTTTAACTTTTATATAATTTTGATTAAAGAAGTATCATAATGATGTGTAGATAAATTTTTAATTCTTGTAGGTATCTTGTATGATTGAAAGATTATATTTGAAATAGAGCCTATCCAGAGGTTTGATTGTAAAAAGATATATTGCTGAAGAGTGCTTGACATTTTGTTCAAGATACCTTTATAGTGTAGATACTGTATTTAATAGACCCCAATGGCAAAGTGATTTTGTAGATAATACAGGATTTTATAAGTTTTCTATAGCTGGTAGAGTAATGAAAAAAAGTAAAAGTATTATATTGGATCAAAAATCAATGGCACAAGCACATCATCATGTGTTACTTCATAATAAAATAATATCTGACTATCATAGGTTAGTATATTTAATACATTTCAAGTTTAAATATCATATCTTATTTTTTTGATTTAAATGAACAATATAAATTTTATGCAGTGAATTTTTAATTTCTCAGCGATAAGCTAATCATAGCACTTGACCTAATCCAAGGATTGAGCAGCGATGGTTAGTCGAGTTATTCCTTCATGGATTTCATAATAGGTTTGACATATATTTAAAGAATATATGAATAGATTTGACATAGAATAACTCGTTAATATTTTTTATTACTTTTTAGGTATCAACGATGATGGAGCAAAATTATTTTGATGAATTAATAGTCCTGGCTTGAGACCTAACAAAGTTGTCAACATATATAATGGTTTCATAATCAATGATTTTAAATTCCATACTAAAGATCGTGAGAAATTTAAGAAGACAAAATAGCAGTGTTATGGTGGAAACAGATAGAATCATACTTATGAGTTAGATTACTATGGAATCTTAAATTTATGAGTTAGATTACTATAGAATCTTTAAAGTTATATTATTTAGATGTGATTAGGTAGATATAAACTCATCAAGGGATTTGAAAAAAGATGTAAATGGATTTATACTTGTAAATTTTACAAGGTTGATACATACTGGTGTATTATTGAAAGATGATCTATTCATTTTTTTTCCAAGCTTGTCAAGTATTTTTTATATAAGATGCAAAAGATAAAGATTGGGCTACTGTTAATAAAACAAAACCTACAGACTTATATGATATGAAAAAGTAGCTGCAAGATGATGAAGATGATGATAATTATATACATTCCATGCCATTTAATTTGTACCAGTTGATGATGTACATGCTACAGTATCCTTGGTTAGGATGGAATTTGAAGGAAATGCTAATGTTTGATTATTATTGGTATTAGATTTTCTAATATATGCAATTTATAGTAATTATTATGTTAAATTTATATTTATATTCACTGATTCTGACTTTGATATAAATAATAGGTGACATAATGCCATGCTCGCAACGATTTCATGGTATGTAGTTCCAGCACTCACGGATAGAGATCAGCACTTTTGCAGCACAGTAGGCTGAGGCGGGTACTTTTTTATGCAGCAGGTTCATGCCGATCCTTCTTCAGTATCAGAGATTATGGCCAGTCCTTCTGCACAGCAGTCTATTGCAGATCCATCATCCTCGAGACAACATGATTCTTCCATCGATGTCGCAGATGATGAGCTATACATTCAGGATATTTTATTTTTAACTTGGTTTGATAAAATTTCATTACACTTCTTACTATAGTTTACTTATATCTATTTTTTTGCAAATGGATTTGGGAGTGTTACATGCAGATGCGGGATGTTTGGCAAATGCATGATGGTAAGAAGATAATGGTTGAGTGTAATCAGCTGGACATCCAATTAAAAAAGCCACCGGCTTATTGAGTTCATTTTCAAGGACAGTTACATGGAGGCATCAGCTTTGTCCACTGAGTTAAGTACAGTGGAATGATATGCTTCCGACGTATAAAGTTGAGCTTCTATAAATTATGCAGGTAAGAAATTGAAACTAAACATTTATTATTTTACATGGTTGACATATTATATTATGTTTTATATTCTTTAAGTAATAATACTTTGTATCGGCATGGTATTATATAATAGAGGAAGAATTACAGACTTTTTTCTTTATTTTCTTTTGATATCTGCATGATTATTTCTAACATTTACATGACTTAATATTTATTTTCTTTTGCAGTCCAATTCGTACTCCCTCCATCCTCTCATGATTTTGTACTGAAATCTCTCAACTAGAAATGAAAAGAATATAAAGCACAGTTGAAGATAAAGTACAAGTTGCTGGGTATGATCGAGGAACAGGTAGTTGGTACTTGTCCTCTTGATGTACCCCCTCAATAGTGGGTGGAGTTGGTCATTATTGATTCTCCGAGAGGGGACATGTATCTTCTAATTCAATCTATTAAGCAACTTTATTAAAATATTTGGTTTATATTGTACATTATACATATATATATTTTACTATCGATTTATGACAAGTTATTTATTTGATTTTGTAGATATATTCTAATATTGGTAGAGCTACACGAGTAGTTATGTCTGTTTCCCATACATTGGGATCTAAGAATTACGCGTGAATCAGACAAGAGTTCGTATGTTCCTTAAACTATAAATTTATATTTATTATTTTAAATCATTTAGAGATTTTAATAAAACTAATATAATGTATCATGGATGATGTATCATGATGGTTATATGTATGTATATGCGATACTTATAAGTATCGCGATACTTAAATAATTTTCAAATTTATTTAAATTATTTGCTTAAAATTATAATTTTTCTTGTAGATGAATGAGCATGGGAAGGAAGCCGATGAGATGGAGTTTTACCGGATAACTCATACTCACCATGATGGTACTTTTGTCAGAGATGAGTCGAGAGACATAATGTAATTATTTATTATAATTTATTTCATGCAACACTTTTAATTTAATTTTGTTAGTCATTCTAACTAATTTTTCTAAATTAATACAGGAAAAAGCTAAAGCTCTTATTGCCGAGCATGTCAATGAATCTGCAACATCTATGCAGAGTAATCGTATCGAGACCAAGGTATTCAAAGAGCTGATGGGATCGGAGTACTACGGTCGAGTGAGGGGTTATAGAGTTGGAGTCATCCACACTCAATTATCTGTGGTTAGTAGATTTACTCGTGATGCTGTAGAGGGTGCTCAGGATACACGTATTCACAGACTTGAGAAGGAGGTAGAGGAGATGCGAAGAGCCGTGCCGCCGATAGAGCAGCGATGGAACCATGAGAGAGTACATTGAACAGCTTACATCTGTTGTACATATGTTTGTTCTACATCATGTAAATACATATATTATTAAATATATATTGTTATATTAAATCAATGTTATATATAATATATTATCATTCATAGTTTCGTAACTTAAATATTTTAAATATCTTTTACAGGTTTCTGGAGCATCGGATCCTCACGGACAGGATGGCGACCTTCCTCCTGCAGATCATTGACCTCAATTTTTTTATTTTATATCTTCTACTTCATGTATTTTTAAATTTTGTTAAACTTTAATTGTAACAGACTTTCTAATATTGGATTTTAATGAATTTTATATTTAGAATTTCAATTTGGATATGAAGAATGTTAGTAATGTGATTTATGTTTGTTATGATTTTATTATACATGTTCAAAATATATATATACAGATTTTATTTTTAAAAAATATTTATTTTATTTTTTTAAAAAAATATTGTAATTGTCGATGCTTTAAAATATCGATAAAATGAAAAATTCCAATGCTTTAAAACATCGAGAAAAATCCTAAATATCAATGCTTTAAAGTGCCAGTAAAAATCCTAATTGTCGATATTTTAAAGTATCGATAAAAATCCTAATTGCAGATGCTTTAAAACGTCGGCAATTAGATTTTTATTGATGCTTTTTAAAAGCATTGGCAAAAATCTATAATTGCCAATGCTTTAAAGTGTCGAGATTATGATATTTACTGGTGCTTTAAAGCGATGATAAATTCAATTTTGCCGATGCATTTGAAAAGTATCTGCAAAAATCTAATTCCTGACACTTTAAAGTGTTGGCTATCAGGATTTTTATCGACGCTTTAAAGTATCGACTATTAGGATTTTTACTGACACTTTAAAGTATCAGGATTTTTTTGATATTTTAAAAAGCATCGAAAAAATTTATCTCCTTACTTCGATATTTTTACGATACTTTTTAAAATATCAAATAATTTTTAACGGTGCTTATTAGCATCGGTGTCTTCTAGTTTCACTGCCTTCTAGATTCACTGCCATTATGGCTATCATTGCCGACCGATACTACCCCATTCCCTAAAGGGAAGTCTCCAGGGTCATCTCTCCAGAAACCTTCCCGAAGCATCTCTCTCTAGAAGTCCCGCCAATCTCTCACTTCTCACAAGGAATTTCCACCTGCTATTTCCCTTGAAGATGGGGACATGAAACCAAGACTGATAGGTGGATCAAGCAGGATCGAGTAGTTTTTAATGACCTCAGTAAATTCAAATCTTGAATCAAGAACGTGGGCTATTGGAAGAGGATGGTTATGTTTCTAATTTCCCACGAACTCGGCATTGAGCTGAAACAACTAGTTTTGTGTTGGAAAACGGTTCCAGATGACCATGGAAGATATACGGACCTTTTTTTTTTTTTTTTTTTTGGAGAATTAAGCCCCAAAAATTTTAGCCCAGGTGCTGTGCGGCATCTTGGTCGTATGATTTGCCCAGAAACAGGTCCACCATGCATTTCAAAATATGTATTTTTTTTGTGAAAAAAAGACACCACTGGACGAGGACTCATCATACTATAGTCCCTATTTGAATGATCACCGTCCATGCATGTATTTTGGCTGGCCAATAATATCTCCTAGAAAAAATAAACAGACTCCTAAACTTAATCCCCAATGCCAATCCTTCGGCGGACTCGTTATAAGCACCCAACCATGGAAGGTCTTATCTGATCATGCTTGCTTCTTCCAGAAATTGGAGGAGCCAGAATGGGAAAACTTGAGAGGTGCCCGGGAGTGCAGAAGCCACCATTCGAGTAAGCGTCTTCTTATTTTGCATGATGATTGTAACATACGTTGTGATCCATGGCCATTTTTGCCTAAGCATGCATGGATCCTCTAAGGTGCATAATTAATTTGTAGTCCAATATGGTGTAGCATTCGATGGCTGCCATTAGTAAATGGACGGCCATGCCACTAAGGTGGTAGCGCAGTTGGTGGGCGCTTTACTCTTCGTCCTCCCGATCACGGGTTCGAGATTTGAACTTGTGGGTTACTCGATTAAATCAAAATTTTTTTCTGGGGCACGTGACTGGGCACGAGGAGGAGCAGAGCACTCCACTTTGGCGCTTTAGTGGTGCCGGGCTGACGTACTCACCTCAGGATGGAAAGGGTACGCGAAAAATTGCGATCCGAATCGAACATGATCTAGATGGGTTGGGGGTCCAGTGGGGACAGCTACAGCGAGGTTTATCTTCCCCTTCCTTTTTTCTATCAAAAAAAAAAAAAAAAAAAAAGGAGGAGGAGGAGGAGGAGGAGGAGAGCCATCGAACAGGACAACTTTACATGCCATGCACAACACTCTTTATTTAATGATCATCCATCTTTTGGTAGTGGTCATCAAGGGCTACACACTACTTTGTGATGTAAACAACGCACCATGAAGGATTAGGATCTTTTTGGTTGTAGTAACAACTAACAATGAGCCTGGTGGCTCTGACAAAGGACATGCGATCGAGTAACCTTTGACGT
The DNA here is from genome assembly GCA_021397845.1 of Areca catechu. Lineage (NCBI taxonomy): Eukaryota > Viridiplantae > Streptophyta > Magnoliopsida > Arecales > Arecaceae > Areca > Areca catechu. The sequence continues at coordinate 32,948,632 of CM038047.1, read as the reverse complement.
CTACACCTGCAGTGAAGCTGGTGGTGATGGAAGTGGTGCCACTACTGATGGTAGAGATGGTTGTGGCCATAGTGGTGGCAATGGTTGTGGGCGGATGTGATGGAGGAGGTTGTCGTGGCTGGGGGCTAGCAATCCAATATTGAATGCAGGCATCCAAGTATACGGGAGTGAGAGGAGGCTGATCTAGTTGGCCAAAGCAGGTGTGCCAAGTAATATATATATATAGTATCGTAATTATTGGCAGCTAATGTATACGAAAAAGGTTCTGAAGTTTTTTCTTTTTTCACTCTAGAACATTTCATTGAGGATAACTTACAATTTGGAATGGATTGAATCAATATAAATCTAACTCGGGTAGGCCATAACTTCGATCAGCTGGTTTATTTTGCAGGAACCTGTTCTAATCCCAAACCAAACCAAAAATTTTTATTACACAGTTTCTAATCTGACCCAATCTGAACTTAATTAACATCTATCCATTTTTTTATTGGCTGCCAATCAAGGGAAGCCCACACTTAACCCATACGTATTGCAATTAGGCTTTTGATTTGCTCTAGCATAACTTTTGCTAGAACTAACCTGATCCAACTGATCTAATCTAACTTGTTATTGGATCGAGAATTTTGGAGTTTGATTGAGTCAAGACTTTGATAATCTATTTCAGTTTGGTTTGGGCATTCTCAATTGGCTCGGGCTTGGGCTTGGGTTGAACCCCAATACAGCCTAACCGATCGAAGTTGCACCGTTACGTGTGATTATATTTCTTGCACAAGGATTTCAATTAGTAAAATCCTGGTTTGAAATAATATTTTATATCATACTTTATACCATTTCAGGCCATGATTTTTTTTCTCCTTGAATTGTGGAATAATAAAAATTATGTTGCCATAAGCAACATAATTAATTTGGAGTTCAAGAATCAAATTCAAACAAAGATCGATAACTTAAACCCAGACTATTCATGCTTATATTAATTTGACCTGAACTGGAGATGCTCATATAGTTGAGAGCCGCCTCAAAAAAAAAAAAATAAAATAAAATAAAATAATAATAATAATAATAATAATAATAATAATAATAATAATAAGCCCCTTAAGCTTATATTGTGAACGAGGAATTCCCATCCTTCTCGAGAACAAATTGGCCCAACTTCATTCGAAAATAAGTTAATAAATTAATAAATAAAGATCTATTATTTTTGTCCCTTGAGAGAGTTCGCGGATATCGTTAGTCTTGGAAACCCAACGAGACAAGGAATTGAAAAGTTTCTTCAAACACAAACTTAGTTTACACGTCTCTATGATGTTGCGTTTGTCTAACGGTGCATAGATCTAAACGAGGCCAAGCGTGCCCGCCTCCGCTGTCGTTACAGAGAGCTGTGGACAGAAAGCAAGCTATATATATATATATATATGCTCCAATAGTCATAATTAACTCTGGCTATCTTTAATTTAAGTGGACATGGATCGCCAATCGTGTGGGATTTGAAGGGCCAAAAGCCAAAAACTGAAACTTTGGATTCTAAAGATTTGTGAAATCATTGAATGTTGGTTGCTGCATATATATGACTACTCTATTCCCACCTTGAATCATATTGCTTGACATCTACGTACCATTTAAAAACTATCTAGTTTCAGTTTTTGAATAGCATATATAGAGTACCTGGTATTATGTCGACGCGCTAACTTAAAATATGGAGTGGCAGAAAATGATCGCATATTTATCGGGTCTTTTGATTTTTAATTTATTTGTTTTTTTGAGTAATATTGATCTGGCCTTGACGTTAACCGGATTTGGGACCGCACTCTCCAAGAAATCTATATAGACGAATGAGGAGGTAAACAATCAGAAGTTTCTACGTGTTGCTTCCTGGAAGTTTCATCATGACTTTTTGCTTCTTTGGCACGCTGAAGTATTATAAAAGACGGCAAGGGCGGAAGACTTGGAGGTCACAGAGGCCTGTAAGAATTCCTGCTGAAAGAGGTAGAGGAAGACCGAGATGGCGAGGATGATAGAAGCTCTCACCGATGGCAGAAGCAGCAGCGATGGTGTTTCCCAGTTTCCAGCAGGTTTGTTCTTGTTTTGCATGATCGCGGCATCCATCGCAGCCATAACCATGGTCGTCTTTGCCTGTGGCGATGACGATACTGATAGCCATGGTCATGGCCACCATGGCGGTGGCGATGGCGGTGGTGATGGCGGTGGCGATGGTGGTGGAGGTGGCGGCGACGATGGCGGTGGTGGCTGCGGTGGCGGTGGCGGATGCGGTGCGGTGGCGGTGGTGGCTTCGGTGGCGGCGGCGGTGGTGGCGGAGGTTGTTAGCAATTCCATGCCGGAGTCCGGAGCATATACGATATACATGGCGATAAGATATCAGGCCTGGTTGTGATCGGAGGCAGGCGCGTGCATTAGGAGTTCGGATTGTACCGGATTTCAAGGCACTCCAATATCTTTCCTCTTCCTGCACGGATCTGGAAATTGGCATCGTGCAATCCAACGATAGACGTCACGTAAGAAGGGAATCATTCTTGTGCACGAAAATACAAGCGGAACCAATGTGTTAGTTATTCCACCGGTTATATACATTTTATCTAGCCTAGCCGCGATCTGGAACCAGTCACTGATGTGTAAAATAGTGAAATCTTAGAAATATTATTTGAAAGTTTTTGTTGCTTTGTCATTTTGAATTCCTCCTTCTACCGTCCTGCATTAATAAGAACGATCACGAAGCTTGCATAAATTGCACGAAATTAAACTACCAGCATCGATCCTTTTTTAATTTTTTATTAAAGTAGTCCAAATCATATGACAAATTAGAGTAATAGTTATTTTTTATTTAACCATTACTTAAGTCGGATTTATTCAATTTGTAAAGAGCATAATTAATTTCGAGTTCCAGAATCAATTTCAAACAAAAATTGATAACTTAATCCAAAATGCTTGTATTAATTTGACCCATGGAGATGCTCATGTCACTTAAGAGGCACCTTAAAAAAAAACATTTGAGCCCTATGCGCTCATATTGTTGTTAGAATATTCTATTAATATAAAATGATCCATATAATTAGTGGTTTAATAATTAATTGAATTCTGATCTATTTATGATGGTTGAGAGGTGATATGGATAGTTAATAAATAATGAGTGTAACTCCCTCTCCTTTTATCATAAATAATGATGGAAATAAAATGGTTTTCTTGATATCTTAAATTCCTTAACTATAGAAGGAGATGAAATAGTTTTTTTCTATTATAAATAAAAGAAGGAAAAAAAGTTATCTATATACCATCAAGAAGATACGAAAAGAAAGGCAAGAAATAAGAAAAAAGATATTTCATAAGTTCCCAATTTCAGGCGAGAGAAAAAGATATTTCATAAGTTCCTAATTTCAGGCATGGATTAAGGTAATTTCTATAAATTTTTTGGATAGAAAAGTTTTCAATTGTATGAATCAAGATGTATGAACTTCTTGAATAGAAAAGTTTTTCAATTTTCAAAATGAAAATTATCTTTTAATTGGTATCAGAGCCATGTTTATATGCTCTTGATTCATCATTAAAATATTATTTGAATTCCGATTACAAAAATGTCTGCTTTTATATATGAGCCACACAATCTAATATTTTAAATCTATATGCTATCTAGTGGTATATATATTGAATTTGTAACTATGAACCAAGCACGAGGAGTGACACGAGTTAAACAAATGGGCTAATTATTGATCACTTTTCTTAGACTCAAAGTTCATCATATTTTATCTAGAAAACGTTAGATATACCTTGCCCAACATGCTTTCATTGTTGAAAGGATTGCCTTCTTATAATTTTTTTAAAAGAGTACTAGGAAATGTTGATGTTGAAAACCTTTGTTTTTTCTTTCTTTGATCATCTCTTCGATCATGTTTTAGACCTTGTCGGACACATGAGGACTGCTTTATGTTTACAAAGTTTGCACTTTAAGTCTTTGTGTTTCAATTTTCTAAATGCATGCAGTCAAGCACACTGCCGAGATTTATTGTAGTCTTGCCATGAAATATTGATGATGAAAACCTTTGTTTTTTCTTTCTTTGATCATCTATTTGATCATGTTTTAGACCGTGTCAGACACATGAGGACTACTTTATTTTTACAAAGTTTGCACTTTAAGCCTTTGTGTTTCAATTTTCTAAATGTATACATGCAATCAAGCACACTACCGATATTTATTGTAGTCTTGCCATGAAATGTTGATGATGAAAACTTTTGTTTTTTCTTTCTTTGATCATCTCTTTGATCATGTTTTAGACCGTGTCAAGCACCTGAGGACTGCTTTATGTTTACAAAGTTTGTACTTTAAGCCTTTGTGTTTCAATTTTCTAAATGCATGCAGTCAAGCACACTGTCAAGATTTATTATAGTCTTGCCTTTTGTTAATGGTGTTAGTCTTCTTGATACTATATGATATGTATTAATTGATATCATTCATGCAAATAGTAATTAATACTTCCTTTATGTTCTACATTTCCTTGGATTTGACATGCTAAATTAAATGTCTATAGTATGGGAGCTTGTTAGTCACTAAAGTGGCCTAGTTAAAAAGTTAATTAGACATTTAATTCAAGTATATTTCAATTGTTCATGATTATAGTGATGCTATTAAAGAATACCATGAAAAGTAGATTGAACAATTGAGTTATTGATTGTAATGTGAGGAGGTCATCCAAAGGTGGACCATTACTTATAATCAATAACATTATAGAGATTAATTAATGTGCTTGGTAGAATATGATGTATATACAAAGATAGCATGCATATTATCCGAAGTGTGTTTGATTATCTATTAAAATATATTTGCTTATAGACATCAATTAAGGTTAATTTTATGTATTCAAGTATCACCCTAAGGTGGACTTAAATACATGTTAAAGTGTTTTTACATATAAAATTAATTTGGATTTGATTATTGTTAACTCACAGCATTAACGTGTAAGCATGTGTAATTGTTTTTCAAGTTTCTCTGAATTTGTTTGCATTGGGGAATGCTATTGTCAAGTTCAATGGGCTTAACTATATTGATTGGTTCGAACAGATCCAATTTTATTTGGGTATAATGGACTTGGACCTAGTATTAGTTTCTGATGAGAAGCACGCAGCAATTACGGATACTAGTACGAAAGTTGACAAGTTCCTATATGAGGCTTGGAAACAGTCCAATAGGCTGTGCTTGAATCTTATGAAGATGACAATGGCAGAAAATATCAAGCCTTCGATGCCAAAAATAGATAATGCAAAGGAATTCATGAGGAAAATGAAGGAGTATTCCCAATCGGACCTTGCTGACAAGTCCATAGTTGGCAGTCTGATGAGTAAGTTGACAACCAAGAAATTTGATTGGTTACGACCTATTCATGATCACGTGACAGACATGGCAAACTTAGTAGCAAAGTTGAAGACTATGGGAATGGATGTGAGTGAAACTTTTCTTGTTCAGTTTATTATTAACTCATTTCCTCTGGAGTTTGGTCAATTCCAGGTGAATTACAATACTATTAAGGACAAATGAAACTTTTAAGAATTGAAGGCCATGTTGGTTCAAGAGGAAGGGAGGTTAAAGAAAATGAAAGATCACTATATTCATCTCACAATTCATGATGAAACTAGCAACAGCAAAGCAAGACCAGATAAAAAGAATAAAAGAAAGGACAAAGCCCCAATGAAAGTTAATAAGAGTCAAGTCCATAAGGAGCAGAAATGTTTTTTCTGTAACAAGGCTGGGCACTTTAAGAAGGATTGCTCGAAAAGGAAGGTATGGTTCGAAAAGAAAGGTATTTATTATATTTTAGTTTGTTTTGAATCAAATCTTATTGAAGCTCCTAATAATACCTGGTGGTTAGATTCAGGTGCAACTACTCATGTGTCTCATGTTACACAGGAATTCCTTTCAATGCAATCCATAAGCGGAATACGTGTTTATGGGGAACAGAATGAAAGCACGGATAGAAGGGATTGGGATGTACATATTGATCTTGGATACTGGATGTCACTTAGATCTTGAAAAGTGTCTCTATGTTCCTGATTGTGCAAGAAATTTAGTTTCTGTAGGAAAGGTGGATGATGTTGGTTTTCTTTTCAATATTGGAAATGGTACTTTTTCTTTGTATAGACATAAGTACTATTATGGTTATGGTACTTTAATGGATGGTCTTTATCGTTTCAATCTTGATGCAAAATTTGTTGAATCCCTATTTCATGTTGCACATAGTATCGAAAGTAAATGTAGTGCACATAATGAAAATTCTGCTTACTTGTGGCATCAAAGACTAGGTCTTGTATCCAAGAAAAGAATATCGAGATTAGTAAAAAACCAAAATTTAACCTCAATTGAATTTTACTGATATGCATGTGTGTGTGGACTGCATTAAAGGCAAGCAAATCAAACACATAGTAAAGAAAGCAACCACAAGAAGCAATCAACTCCTCGAGTTGATACACACCGATGTATGTCATCCTTTTAACGTTCCATCTTGGAATGGAGAAAAATACTTCATTACCTTCATAGATGATTTCTCGCATTACGATATGTATATCTACTGCATGATAAGTCTCAATCGATGGACATCCTTGAGGTGTTCATTAATGAGGCAGAAAGGCTGTTAGATAGAAAAGTAAAGGTCGTAAGATCTGATAGAGGTGGTGAGTATTATGAAAAAATCAATGAAAATAGACAATGTCCAGGTCCATTTGCAAAGTTCCACGAAAGCCGAGGTATTTGTGCACAGTATATATTGCCCAGTACACCACAACAAAATGATGTAGTTGAAAGGTGAAACCGTACTCTTATGGATATGGTTAGGATTATGTTAAGTAATTGTACCTTACCTTTATCATTGTGGATGCAAGCATTAAAGACTGCTGCATATCTGCTTAATTGAATTCCTAGTAAAGTAGTTCCTAAAACTCCTTACGAACCGTGGACAGGAAGGAAACCTAGTTTAAGACATCTTCACATTTGGGGTTGTTCGGCAGAAGTAAAGGTATACAATCCACATGAAAAGAAGCTTGATGCTAGGACAGTCAGTGGTTTCTTTATTGGCTATCCCGAAAAGTCTAAGGGGTACAAGTTTTATTATCCTAACCATAGTACGAGAATAGTTGAATCTGGAAATGCTCGGTTCATCGAGAATGATCAAATCAGTGGGAATGGGGAACCACAAAGGATAGATCTTCAAGAAATATGGATGGAAGCAATTTCATCCAAAATTTCTACCGAGATTGTTGTTCCTATTGTTGTATTACAGCCACACACCATATTAAAACAACCAATTATTGATCCAAATCCATATAATGAAAATGCAGTAGATGAACCAGTTATGAATGAGCAGATAGTAAATGAACCACAAGAATTAGCATTAAAAAGGTTTGTAAGGTAGAAAAGACCAGCTATTTCGGATGACTATGTGGTTTATTCTCTTGAACATGAATGTGACTTGAGCATTGATGAAGATCCTATCTCATTCATACAAGCCATGAATTGTAGCAATTCTAGTAAGTGGTTTGATACCATGAAAGAATAGTTGAAATCAATGGATGATAACAAAGTCTGGGAACTTGTTGAGTTACCTGAAGGCTCCAAACGAGTTGATTGTTAATAGGTTTTTAAAACCAAACAAAACTCGAATGGTAACATCGAAAGGTTTAAAGCTAGACTTGTTGCTAAAGGTTATACTCAGAAAGATGGTATTGACTATAAAGAGACCTTCTCTCCGGTATTAAAGAAGGACTCTTTGAGAATTGTAATGGCTTTGGTAGCTCATTATGATATGGAGCTTCACCGAATGGATGTAAAAACTGCCTTTCTAAATGATAATTTAGAAGAGGAAGTTTATATGGACCAACCGAAAGAATTTATGACCACAAGAAAGGAAAATTTAGTGTATAAATTGAAGAAGTCAATATATGGGCTGAAACAAGCCTCCCGACAGTGGTATCTTAAATTCAATTATATCATTATATCTTATGGTTTATGGAGAATACTGTTGATCAGTGTATCTATATGAAGGTCAGTGAAAGTAAGTTTATAATATTAGTCCCAAGAATCGCTAAACCGGTACTGGGACCCGTACCGATCAGCTACCGGTATAGTACGATACGATCAATACCGTACCATACCGGTACGTGTATCGAGGCTAAAAAATGATAAAAAATTTTCTTTTTCCTCCTTCTCAAGCAAAGATTATTAAACCAGACCTGAACCAGGCCGAATCGAGCCAAACCGAGCCCGAACCGGGCTGAACCAGGCAGTACAGTATGGTACGCTACAGTACCATACCGTACTATACAAAATTTAATTTTTTTAAATTTTTTTAATGGTCCGGGGTGCTGGACCATTTTTTATATATGAATCGTACCGGCTCTTGGCCTGTATGGTACGGTATGCCCCGTACCAGGCGATACAAGACGGTACCGTAAATCCTGATTAGTCCTATATGTTGATGATATTTTGCTTGCTGTAAATGACATTAGTCTGTTATATGATGTGAAAAGGTTTCTCTCTAAGAACTTCAAAATGAAAGTTATGGATGAGGCATCCTATGGGATAGGAATAGAAATATTCCATGACAGATCACAAGGATTGTTGGGACTGTCTCAGAAAAGATATATCAATAAGGTATTAGAGAGATTTTGAATGGAAAAATGCTCCGTAGGGATAGTTCCAATCCAGAAAGGGGACAAGTTCAGTCAAATGCAATGCCCAAAGAATGATTTGGAATGGAAAGTTATGGAATCGATTCCCTATGCATTGTGGTTGGGAGTTTGATGTATGCTCAAACATGCACTTGACTAGATATCAGCTTTGCTATTGAAATGTTATGATGATATCAAAGTAATCCCAGAATGGACCACTGGAAGGCTACAAAGAAGGTCCTTAGGTATTTACAAGGCACCAAGGAACACATGCTTACGTACACGAGATTTGATCACCTTGAAGTGATAGGGTAATCCGATTCAGATTATGCCAGATGTGTGGACACGAGGAAATCAACATACGGTTATTTGTTCATTTTAGCTGGAGGAGCAGCATCATAAAAGAGTGGAAAGCAGTCTATTATTACTACTTCTATCATGGAAGCCGAATTCGTGGCATGCTTTGAGTCCACTATTCATGGATTGTGGTTCCGGAATTTTATTTTGGGACTTGAAATTGTTGATAGTATAGCAAGATCATTGAAAATTTATTGTGACAATTCCACAGCTATCTTCTTCTCAAAGAATGATAAATACTCTAAGGGTGCAAAACATATGGAATTGGAGTACTTATCTGTTAAAGAAGAGGTGCAGAAACAGAAAGTATCTATTGAGCATATCAATACCGATCTTATGCTAGCGGATCCGTTAACTAAAGGATTACTATCCAAAATATTTTCTAGTCATGTTGAACGGATGGGTATTATGGATAAATCCTTGTTAGCCTGAGGATGGTATATGTATATACATATGATTGTTTTGCTCATGATATTATAATTCTTTGAATTCAATTACAGTTATATTTCTGCTTATAGATCTTATTATTCATATAATTTTATGAATATTATTTGGTATGATAATAGATTGTGTCTTCTTGAAAGACATTATAGTTGAGGCTTATTGTATCCCTCAATTAAAGATAAAGTTGAGTTGGATTGATTAAGTGAAACATGGAAGGGACCATGTCAATAAATGACGTGTAACCACCATGATCTAATCAATTCTAATTCAATTAAGCTTATTGACATAAAGTGGATTTAATATATAGTGCGTACTTATAGTTGTTGTTAAACCATCAAATCATCGCATGGGCCAAGTGAGAGAATGTTAGAATATTTTATTAACATGAAATGGCCCATGTAATTAGTGGTTTAATAATTAATTAAATTCACATTATGATAAGTGGCCTACTTATGATGGTTGAGGGGCTTATGGATGGTTAATAAATAATGGGTGTAACTCCCTCTCCTTTTGCCATAAATAATGAAGGAGATGAAAAAGTTTTCTTGAGACTTTAAATTTCTAAACTATAGAAGGAGATGAAACAGTTTTCTTCTATCTATAAATAAAAGAAGGAAAGAAAGGTTATCTATATACCATCAAGAAGATACGAAAAGAAAAGGCAAGAAAGGAGAAAAAAAAAAGATATTTCATAAGTTCCCAATTTCAGGCGAGAGAAAAAGATATTTCATAAGTTTCCAATTTCAGGCATGGATCAAGGTAAGGATCAAGGTGACTTCTATAAACTTCTTGGATAGAAAAGTTTTCAATTGTATGAATCAAGATGTATAAACTTTTTCAATAGAAAAGTTCTTCAATTTTCGAAATGAAAATTATCTTTCAATTGTGACTTAGGAATTTCCATCCTTCTCTAGAATAAATTGGCACAAGTTCACTCGAAAATGCATATATTATTTTTGTCCCTTTGAGAGATTAATTTCTTGGATGTTAGACCTGGAAATCCAACGACGTGAGGAATTCCTAAGCTTCTTCGAAAGTGTTCACATCTCTATGATGTTTGTTGGGTTTACCTCGTGCTGGAGAGATCTAAACTTGGCTAAGTGCATGCCCGCCCTTTTTTTTTTTTTGGGTAAACCGAATATTTCATTAAACAGTCCTAGGAAAAGTATAACCTAAACTATCTGCAAACAGAATATATCTAAACTATACAGGCGTTTCCTCGAGAGAGGTGCAAATGAACCCTCCCGAGTGATGCGCAACATAAGAAGCTGCATAGTCTACCGCGAAGTTGGCTTCCCTATACACATGGCGGATGATAAGCCCAGAACAGTGATGGAGCATCAACGCTATGTACCATAGAAGGGGGAGGGTGGGGGTGTTCCTGATAGCCTTCTGGATCCAAGAGATGACCGTAAGGGAATCGCCTTCAATAACGAGGCGATCCAGGTTAAGGATCCTCGTGGCATACTTGATACCCAGCCAAGCTTCATAGATTTTCGCTAGGGGGACAGTCTGTTCCACTAGATTAGAGCCCCCTATCGTAATAAAGCCAGTAATTGAGGATCGAATGACAAAAGCAGCTCCTGCCATCCACCCTCTAACACTCCCATCAAAGCTGATAGTAAAAAAATCCTAAGGAGGGGGCTCCCAAAAGACCATAATCTGGTGAGACGCTCGAGGAGTAGAACCGGAGCCCCAGATATCGGACGATGCTGCCATCAATCCATGATACTCCTTGTCCTGAGCTCTAGCTCTTTCCATAATGAAAGTAGGAGAGTAGGTCTCAGACCTAAAAATCATGGCATTCCGGGTGATCCACAGCTGGTAAGCCAGATAAGCTATAAGGCTCCGGGAGACAGTAGCCGAGGGAGAGTGCAGGGTGCGAATGAAGGTTTCCACCGCATCATCTCCCGTGTAAATATGAGCACTATAGCCAGTGAGGGTCCACACATGCCTTGCCCGTAAGTAAAGAAATAATGTATGGTCCAAGGACTCCTCCGGATCTTGATAAAAAGGATATGAGGGAGGTATATGAACTCCCCTCGAGTTAAGAAAGGATCTCGTGGGCAGGCAATGCCGCATCACCTTCCAGAGAAAGAGATAGACCCGCGGGTGCACCGGGAGAGCCCAGATCCAACGTACTTGGTCAGTGCTTGCATAGAAGGATGATAAATAGAATAGAGGTCCGACAACGGGGCAGAGGTAGAAGAAGAGGGCCCCCAAACTCTGGTATCCTGGCTGGGTGAGAGAGGTAATGCAATAGAGAGGATACGATCCTTCAGAGGCTCCCCAAAATATCGAGAGATCAGCATATAATTCCAGGTCTGCATCCCCGAGGTAATAAGGTCACTAACCATCCAGGAATTCGATAAATCCGGGGATATAAATGTTGGCCATCTATGAAGAGAGATTTCAGAGATCCAGACATCAGCTCAAACTCTGATAGATTTTCCATCATCAACCATCCATCTGAAGTAGTGAAAGACCTCCGGAGTCCTTCTCCTGATCTCCTTCCAAATAGGCGACCCTCGAGAGGAGGGCAGAAAGTCACCCCCCTCCAGGAAAGTAGTGTCATATCTGGCTCTCATAAAGGAGGCCCACAAACTGTTTGGATTAAGGAACAAAATAATAGCATGATGAGCGAGCAAAGCCTCCCTCCTGCTGAGAAGTGAATAGACTCCAAGGCCACCCTCTCGGACTGGCTGGCACACTGACTACCAACCCACCAGGTGATACCCCTGGGCACCGCATTGGACCTCCACAAAAAAGCCTGAAGAATCTACTCCACCTTTTCTACCGTAGCCTTAGGATTAACATCATTAGCCAAGAGGTAGATAGGTAGAGAGGTCAATACTGATATAATCAAGGTCAGTCTGCCCATTTCCGATAAAGCCCTTCCCTGCCATCCCTCGACCCGCTCATGAACAGCCTGCACTAAGATCCGAGACTCATCTCTGTGGAGGCGACCACCAGAAATAGGAACATCGAGATATCGGATAAGCCTGTCCCTATCCCGAATCCCAAGAATGGAGAGGATCAAAGAGCGGGTACGGGTTGCTATCTTTGGAGAGAAATGAACCTCCAACTTTTTGAGATTGATAGACTGACCAGAAGCGAGGCAGTAATTCATAATAACCCTCCTGAACCCCCGAGTCGTAGCCTCAGAAACCCTATCGATGAGTAAACAATCATCGACAAAGAGAAGATGAGAGATAGGGAGTACTCTCGGGGTCACAAAGAAGGGATGAATAGCTGATTCCCTAACCGCATCCCGTAGAGCACGCGAGAGGGCATCAGCAGCAGCAATAATAAAGAGGTAGGGAGATAGCGGACAACCCTATCGGAGACCAACTGTCGAATGAAAGAATTCTGAAGGTGAGCCATTAAGAAGGATATAGAAGGACGGGCACGTGATGCAAGCCATGATCCTGGAAATCCACAGAGGATGGAAACCAAAGTCATGCAGAGATCGCTGAAGAAAGGTCCAGCATACCTGATCATAAGCTCTTTCCATGTCCAGCTTGACTGCCATCAGAGGGCTCTAGGCGGAGCCCTATGCAAGTCATGCATAAATTCTTGGGCCAGTAGGATATTATCCGAAATTCCCAACCCCCGATAAAAGCCCTGCTCAGGGGAGATGATACCCAGGAGGATGACTTCATTCTCATAGCCATCAGCTTGGCATAGATCTTGTATAAAGTACCATATAAACTAATGGGTCTAAAGTGGGAAGGATGAGTAGGCCGAGGATGCTTGGGGACAAGGGTGATAAAAGTTTGCTTCCACTTGTCCGGCATCAGACCCGTCAAGAAGAAAAGTTTCACAATTGAAACCACCTCCCCTCTAATAATATGTCAATATCATCTGAAGAAAAGAGCAGGGAACCCATCCGGGCCAAGAGCCTTATCCTCAGCCAAAGAGCAGAGCACCTCTCGCACTTAGTCCTCTAAAACAAGAGCCAGAAGACCAGCATTCTAATCCTGTGAGACAATGCTATTAGGATAAGAAATTTGGTGATAAGGAGGATCACCCTCATTCAACCTCCATCTGGACCTGAAAAAAGAAACCACCTCCTGTAAGATGTCATCATCACTATCAATCCTGCCCCCATCGTCAGTCCTGAGTGCACGAATTCGATTACGGTGTCTCCTGACTATAGTGGCCTGATGGAAGAAATGAGAGTTCCTATCTCCCTAAGCCAACCACTGTACCCTGATTTCTGTCTCCACATAGTTTCCTGTTGGGCACAGAGAGGAGAGGTCTTCATCATTCAACCCCCCTGACTATCCTCCTTACTCTGGAGATCATGAATGACCTTTTCCATGTCAGCCAGTCTAACAAAGATATTTTTCACTTCCACTTTGTTCCATTTCCTCAACCGGTGCTTGAGAAGTTCCAATCTGCGGGTGATGCAATATTGAGCATTTCCTTTGATTGGCATTCTCCAAATCTCCCTGACAACTTCCCAATAATTAGGGTATGAAAGCCAAATTCTTTCAAACCTAAAGGGAGCATGAATAGGGAGAAGATGAGTGGTGGTCAACAGAAGAGGATAGTGATCCAAAGCGACCCTGTCCAAGTGCCGAACCAAGAATTTGGGATGCATCTGAAGCCAACTCATGGTTGCAACCGCTCTGTCCAGCCTTTTCCAGACCCGAGCCCTACCTAATCTATTATTGCACCAGGTGTATCTATTCCCCACAAATCCTAAATCAATCAATCCGTTGGTGTCCAAGAAATGACCGAACTCTCTAGTTGCCGCATTTTGGGAAAAGGGAACCCCTCCTCGCTTCTCCTCCACATTAGTAATACAATTAAAATCCCCGACTACAACTGTTAGGAATTCCTGGTTGATTACCTGAGACACCTCATTCCAGAGATGCCTCCTTTCCTTGTAACAGGTGCTGGCATAGACAGCAGAAAGGAACCAAGATGGCCCATTATTTTCTGTGATAACCATGATGGCATTCTGCTCAGACCTACGAAACACATCAATCCGGGTGACACTTCTATCCCAAGCCACCACAATTCCCCCAGATAAGCCCCTGGAGTCAATAGCATAGTGATTCCAATCACTAGGAAGGCATCGTCGGATCTATTGTAAGGATGAACCAGACAACCGGGTTTCCAAGATAAGATATACATCAAGATGATGAAGAAGATTAATTCTACAAAAAGTAGAGGCAAAGGAAGGTTTCCCTGCCCCTCTTGCATTCCAAGATAATATCTTCATACAAGAAACCCTAACCCCTGGAAAACCCCTCCCCTGGGGACTCCCCAAAAGTTTCTGCTCCACACACAGGCATCGGGCCTTCATTTGTTGCCTGGGAGACCACAACCTCCTGAAACAGGGCCACCTTCAGCTGCCCCACTATATCATCATGATCCGGGGTTCTATAATCCACCCCAATGCAAATCGGAACAGTCCCCTTAGCAGGCAGCTCGACCTCGTCCACAGCCCTTTCAGAGGCAATCAAGGATGACAACCCCCCACCTTCAGCTTCCTATCCCCGAGCCTAGATTCCAGCCCAACCTGGGCCTCCAGCTCCAAAGTCCTCCCCTGAGAACCCCCTATAACAGCAGCACTCTTCTTCCCCTCTCCAGCATCTAAAGCCTTACCCTTGTCGACCTCCCCTGTTACACCCATAGAGACTGCTTTCTCCTTGAGTCCTTTAGCTCCCTTATCCCCCTCCCCCGCACCAGAGATCATCAACCCTTTCCCTTTCAGTCCCTCCCCTCCCTCCCCCCTTAGTTCCCGTAGCAGAGAACCCCATAGAGTCCCCTTCAACTCCCTAACTCCCAGCGCCCCTCTTCCCCACCTCTGCCCAGCCTAATACCACTTTCTTCCCCCTAGTCACCCCCCTAGAGCACCCGCCAGCAGTCTCCCCAGATCCCCCATCCCCCCTTATAGCAGAAGATACAACCTTAGCAGGTAATGAAATAGAAATAGGAGCTTGAGCTCCCTTTATCCCATCCATGAAAGGATCAGAGGTACCGACCTTTACCGCCGAGGGCGACGCCGACATCGCAAGCCTCCCCTTCAGGCCTGCCGGAGGAGAGAGAGCAGCCTCCACCCTGAGCGGTTTGGTGGTCACCTTTGCTGGGCCAGTAGGGCTTGAAGCCTAAACAGCCGGTGGGCTTTGACCCCATTTCAGAGCACCCGAACCCAGGTCCACCATCACCGAGTCCGATGGGCCAGGATCAACAAGGCCCACTTCCATAAGGTCCCCCAGCCCGGCCAAAGGCCCGAAAGCATAGGCCTGTGGAGCAGGCCCACGGTTATCATCGTCCGGGCGTAGCTCCGAGGACCGGCGACGTGCAACCTTGCATGGCTTCTGCCACCCATCAGAATCTGGTGGTGAACTCGGTGACGACGTACCCATTATGGGAGAAGTCCTGGAGGGAGAAGAGGAGGGAAGATCCAAGGAGGAACTGCCAGCAGCTCTTCCCCCCTCAGCTTCTTTCCGATCCTTGACAGGGGAGCGAACCAGTCGAGGCAGTCTGGATCGGGTTGTAAGCAGCCATGGCCCAAATTTGGGCCGACCGCTGCCCTGAACCTCCAAATTCATGGCAGTGGACACCCCCTGCATCCCCTCCAACCCTCCTTCCCCCAAGTCACTATATTTTCTTTCCCCAACACCTCCGGCACTGTTGTATAGCAACCCTCTTCCTCATGGCCTATGATCCCATAGTTGAAGCAGAGAGAAGGCAGGTTCTTATAAACAAAATGTTGCTAGAAGATTTTTGATTTACCTCTAATGAGGACTCCCAGCTTGACCGGCTGAGCGGCATCCAACTCCACTCTCACCCGTGCATAGCCAGCCTTCTTGAGGTGGTTTGTAAATCCATCGACGGAGATGGATTTTTCGGCTTCCCTTGCCACAGCCATCATAGAAGTAGGCTTCTAGAACTCCAGAGGCAGCCCAGGTAATCTTAGCCAGACGACAACCTTTTGAATAGTCCTCTGCTCCGGAACGAAGGCGGGCTCCCAATCCTCCATGGCCAGTAGCTGGCCATCGGCGAACCACGGCCCGCCAGAACGGGCTGAGGAGCCTCCGGATAACCAGGTGGTCTTCAGCCAAAGGGATAACCTCCGGATCATATGACAGATCAGCCTTGGAGCGGATCTCCCTTGCCACCGCCTCCGAAGACACCCGCCAGCCCAAACTCCGAACAACCACCGCCAGACCAGCCCACTCTTTCCTTGCCTCCTCAAGCTCCATCTCCGGCAGCTCCAAAACTTTGGTGAAGTAGGCCTGAAGCAGCTCCAGGTCCTCTGTTGGCAGCCTGGGAGAGGATCAAAAGGACCCTCATCCTGAACCTTAAACCACCCTAGCCCAAGATCGATCACCATCTCCTGAGCTCCGTCCCTCCCTCCCCTCCTTTCCACTTGAATCGTCCGGATCCGCCATGGCTATTTGAGGTATCTTCAGCAACAAGAAATCCCCAAATCCCAAATCCTCGATGAAACCCCGAGCCCGCTCCCCAAGACACTCAAAAGCTATCGCATTTTCAAGTCTTTGAAACAACTAACACGCCCACCCTTTGCCATGAGAAATGGATGCAGAGGATTGAAGCCGTGGACAGAAAGCAAGCAATATATGCTCCAAGCTATACATGATCGCAGCATCCATAGGAGTCATAACCATGGTCGTCTCTGCCATGCAGCTCAGACCCAGGTACTGTTTGGAGAGGTTGAGATGGATGGGGAGGTGGCGGTGGTTGCGGCGGCGGTGGAGGTTTTGTCGGCGGCACTGACGGTGCTGGAGGTTCTTAGCAAACACATGCTAAGTTATCAGGTCTAGATACGATTGCAGGCAGGCCTGTCTTAATTATTCCAAAGTTATATACATGTTAGACTTCTGATTTTTAGAATCAATATCCATAAAATAATAGAAACTTAGATATTTAAAATAAATTATTTGAAGTGATCGTTCCAATTAGATTTGATTTCCTTAACATTTCTAGTATCCTGCACCGAGAATCATTATGAAGCCTGCATAAAAGTGTAAGGATTCATAGGGGCATTTGCTTAATATTTCAACATCAGTTATGCATTATATAGGATCAAAAAAATAAAAAATTAAAAATTAAAAATTTTAAAAAAAAAATTCAGTTGGTATTTTTTAGCTGAGATCCTTGGTTGTTGCAAAATGTTTTCATTTGGACATCTAAAGAATTAGGTGGCATGAATTACTGGAACCTAAATCTTTTTTTATGCCACACCGCAGCAGGTTGAATCCCAGTACAGCCAACCCATCAAAGTTGCACTGTTACATGTGATTGTATTACTTTCACGTAGGGATTCGATTACTAGCATCCTTGGTTTGACATAATATTTTATCATACCTCTATAAAAGTTCAGAGAACGATATTTTTCTCCTTGAATTTGGGCATAATAAAAATTATATTGCCATAAGCAGTGTAAGCAATTTTGAGTTCAAGAATCAAATTCAAACAAAGACTGATCATAACTAAAATCCAAGCTTGATCATGCTTATTTTTGACCCAAAATGGAGATGCTCATGTCAGTTGAGAGTAAACTTAAAAAATCATTTGAGCCCCATGAACTTATATTGTGACTTAGAAAGAACAAATTGGCCCAAGTTAATTCGAAAACAAGTTAATAAATTAATAAATAAATAGCTATTATTTTTCTCCCTTCGTGAGAGTTCGCGGCATGTTAGCCCTGAAAACCCAACGACCCAAGGAATTCATAAGTCTTTTTTGGATAAAAATTCAGAAGCTTCTCTAAATACGAATCTGGTTTTGGTGTACACATCTCACTACAGTAGAAGGGTTAAAAGCCGACCATTTTCTGCCGATGTTTCTGGAAAGCGTCGGGAACCCTCCGCAACCCGCCGACGCTTTTGAAAAGCATCGGCATCGTCCTCAACCCGCCGACACTTTTAAGCATCCGCAAAAATCCAACTATTATCGTTGCTTAAAAGCGTCGCGAGATTTGTAAAAACACCGGAAAAATTTCTTAACCCACAGCCGAGCCCTAGTTTTATTTTCATTCGATTCGGCTGCCGCCCCAGCTCCCTCCTTTCTTCCTCCCCCTTATCCCGGCCTCCTCCTTCATCTCCAGTGCTTTGCCTTCGGTCCGTTCGTCGCCGCCGAAGCTCTCCGGCACCTTCATCTCAGTCGCATCCTACCCTCCGGTAAAAATTTCTTTTGTTAAAGAATAGTTCCAAATTTAAAAATAAAAATAAAAACTGGTTCCAAATTTTAAAAAAAAATCCAAATATTTGCTTCACTAAAATTCAAGCATAATAATTTAAACTGGATGTAATTATTACATCTAATGAATTTAGTATTAAGAATGGTTATTTTGCATCATCCTATTTTTTTTTTTAATGTTATCTGCTCATTGTTAGACAGTGCTGGTTGATCTAAATTTATTATGTTAATTATATATAATAATATTGTAAGGGATATAGATAGGAATGCTTCTGAAAATATTTGTTGATTAAGCACTTGGGACAAAGTCCATGTGTAGCAAGATGGAAATCTATAAACCAAATTAATGTGCTTGCCATTTATTACTTTAAATAGACACAAGTTTGGTGATTCGGAATACATTGGCTAGAGTTGATGATTCAGAATTCAGAAGAAAGCCAATGAACTTGTCAAAATTAAACAAAAAAAAAAATTAACAAAACTGAAAAGTATGAAATTTCTTATATATTTCTAAACTTATTTACTTAAAAATAATAATAGAAGAGGGAACAATAAAAACAATGCAAATTTATTTACTTAAAAATAAGAATAGAAGTAGGAACAATGACAAATGTTTATAATAAAAATCACCAATAGCAACAGTAAATATCATTTATTTGTAACACATAAGAATTTATTTAATTAATTATGAATAACTCAAGAATAAATTAAAAATTCATGTATAATTGAAGAATAATCGTATAGTTTTTTATTGCTCCTTTTCTAAAGAATGATTCAAAATTTTATTTGGACAAGAGAAAATGGGAAATAATTTGAGTATTTCTCAATAATTCGGATAAGGGTCCAGAAAAAAAAAAAAAGAAGAAGAATAGAAATGATTATTTTATAAAAAAA
The DNA here is from genome assembly GCA_021397845.1 of Areca catechu. Lineage (NCBI taxonomy): Eukaryota > Viridiplantae > Streptophyta > Magnoliopsida > Arecales > Arecaceae > Areca > Areca catechu. Next base: position 32,929,093 of record CM038047.1, on the reverse strand, counting down.
TATAAATTTTATTTAGAGAATGCATCTCAATACTCAAGCATCATTCTCTCGTACACTCACCAACCTAGTCCCATCATCCCTCAAAATCATTAATAATTTGATGGCTTTCCCTCTAAAAACTTCTTTGTTCAAGTGTTTGCAGCCCCATCATCCCCTAATCATTCATGAATGGTGCGCCCGGATAAAATCCATGATCTTTATGCAAGAAAAAAGTCGATGCAAAAATTACAAGATCTTTCATATACTCCTTCCATGTAGTTGAGGGGATCACCTCGTGATCCGAGCAAAATAGCGAAAGAGGTATAGATAGAATGCAAAATCCATTAATCAACAAATATTTTCATAAATGGCTTATTTTTGATGATTACAGTGCTATCAAACTTCGAAAATTCAATGGCTTGTTTTATAAGAGATGGTAAATCGAGATAAGATACTAGCTAACTACTCTTAGCTTTATCTAAATTATTGAACGATCCAACTCCAAACCCTCATTGGGATCAACTTCTTAAGTTAGCCATATATTTTGCCAAACTGGAAACTGTATGTACATGCACGAAAATAGTACGTGCTTCATGTATTAGTTTGTCAGACAGTATGTAAGGTTAGCCCCATCCATACATAGCCCAAATATATTCCATGCGAATAAAGTAGCACCTATAGGTTTTGTACTTTAGTATGTTATTCTGTTCTTATATTAGGTTTGAGTTTATGATTTTCAAAAACTCGTCTTGATTCTTCTAAAGTTATATATTATACTAGTCCAAGTATAGGAGCCAGGGTTCAAGCTTAAATAACTTGGTACTTGCACACCACTAAAAAAAATATGCTTTACCTGTTTTGTTCTCTTCTTATCAGGTGCTTGACTGCTTAGAGAGTAAAGAAGCTCTGTAATCAATTTTAAAATTGGTTTAAGGTTTGTATATAGAGGCTATGATGATTATGCGATGTATGTTTGGCTGATTCAACTGTTTCTAATGGCAACAATCTTGGATGTCCTTCTTTTGTAGGCAATCGATTGTAGTCGTTTTGATTTAGTTGCAGATTAATTAGTACATAACTTAGCCTCCTCCTTATTTTTTATTATTTATTTTTTTTTTAGTAGATTATTTTTATTTATTTATAAATTTCTTGATATATACCTGCATCTTACTGAACATGTTATGCTTTAAGGTTAGTTCATTATTGCATAGAAACATAGATCCGTCAATTGATTAAAGTACATATTCTACAGCATCCATACAATTATTTTTTTTTTGTACGGATGGGAGAAATATGTACAGTGGTCAATTGAATATCCAGTTTGGACAGTTTGAGAATTGCAAATAATTTTATAGGTACTTACAGTAATAAAACGGTACGGATAGAGTTCTAGATATATTTCGGATAGCATTTTCTTTTAGTTCTCCTCATACATATTTATTTGTATGGGGAGAACTAAGAGAAAATGCTGCCAAAATTTTTCTGGAACTTCTATTGCATATCCTTTGGTTACTATAAATAACCTATATAATTAATGCAATTCTTGAATGGGATAGGACTTCTTTATCTATCAGTTGGTGATATGGTGCATTTAATAATACTGTAATTGATATATTGAATAAACTTATTTTAAATTTATTCTGTTCTTATAAATATTTGTTTATTTCAGTTAGTTTTATCTTACAATGAATAAGAGTTGGATAACTAAACCGAGGAATAGCAAAGAATATCTAGATGGAGTACAGAATTTCATTAGATTTGGTATGGAGAGAAGTAGTATTAATGGAAAGATTTTATGTCCATGCAGAAAATGTGTAAATTCCAGTTCTCTATATCCAAATATTGTTGAAGAACATTTGTATGGAATGATTTTTTAAGAGGTTATACATAGTGGTTTTTTCATGGAGAGTCAAGGTTACAATCTACATGTAACCAAACCTCTAACATGGAATATATACCTGATTTTGGATCCAGTAACCAACAAAAAAATCTTGCAAGAGATGATGATATCAGAGGTTTGCTCAGAGATGCTTTTGAATATGGTGCTCAACATCCTGGAGATTGCAATGGATGACAAGTAGCAGCTGGGTTACCTGAGGATCCTATATTTACTGAATCTATACATGATGGAGAGCCGATACTCCCAACTAATGTGGGAACAGATCGTTATCAGAAGCTGATAAGAGATGCAGATCAAGAATTATATGCCGGTTGCAAAAACTTTCCAAAAATTTATTTTCTTGTGCATTTGTTTCTTATAAAATACTTGAATGGATGGTCTGGCAAGAGTTTTACTATGTTGCTCAATTGTTAAAGGATGCATTTCCTGAAGGCACTAGTTTACCAACATCTTGTTATAAACCCAAAAAACTAGTAAAGGAATTGGATCTTGGATACGAAAAGATTTATAGCTGTCCAAATGATTGTATATTATATCAGAGAGAACATGCCAATCAAGAGTCGTGCCATGTATGTGGATGTTCACGATGAACGAAGCAAAAAGAAAATGAGAGTGAGGGATTAGATGAATTGGATGCAACACAAATTAAACAAAAGCCGGTAAAAGTATTATGCTATTTTTTTCTTGTACCTAGATTGAAAAGGATCTATGCATCATCAAAGACAACTTCATCAATGAGATGGCATGATGAAAGCTGTATATAAGATGGAATGCTAACACATCCAGCTGATAGTTTAGTATGGAAAGTATTTGATGACAAACATCCTGATTTTGCATCTGATGCTCGAAATGTCAGGCTGGGTTTAACTAGTGATGGGTTCAATCCATTTCGAACCTTAAGTTCTGTCTATAGCACATGAAAAAAGGGTGGAAGAAGATGATGATGATACTTACACTCAGTGTATGCCTTATAATATTGTGCCGGATGATAATATAAATGATACAACCATTTTGGTTAAGTTGGATTCCGAAGATGGTACAACTGGTTGATTATGACAAGTAAATAGTTTATAAGATGGTTTACATTTTTGCATGAATGATTATGTTATATTTTAAATTACAATTCATTTCCATTATAATTTGATTATAATGTTGACTGACTTGTTTTTAAATAATGCATGTTAGGTACACCATGTCTCGAAGGAAGCGATTATCAAATGTACAGTTTCAGTTTTCCCAGACCGAGGCTGATACTTCTTCAGCACAGCAGCCCGAGGGCAGTCGATCATCTTCATATCGGTCTGATCCAGTCCCTCTTTCTGCACATCCGGCCGATGCTACTACCTCTCCACCTCAGGACGATGCCATTCGCTCCGAGTCCGCACATCACGATCCTCCTTTGGATCATCCTGATGACGAGCCTATCGTCGATGATATACAGATACAGGGTAATTTAATAATTTCATCACATTTCAATTCATACATATGCAATAGTTTTGATATATAATTTTCTATTTTTTTTGTAGATGAATTCGGGAGACTCAGGCGAAGGTGAGGACCCACACTAGTCCGTGATATGTGGTAGTTACCTGAGAGCGAGAGGATAGTCATAGAGTGCAACAAGCTAGGACAGCCTATTAAGAAAGCTGCTAGCTTGTTGACTAGCTTTCTGGGGACAGTAGCATGCCAGGGTCAGCTATGTCTCCTGAATTATTCGAAGCGGAACGATATGCTTCCTGCATATAAAGTAGAGATGCTTCGGGTTATACAGGTAAAAAAATTAATATATTATTTTATATCTTAGGTTTTTAACAATTGAATTGCTTATTTCATTTAATACTTATTTTATTGTTTATTTAAATTGTAAAGCAAGTTCGTTCTCCCTCCAGATTCTTTTGATTTCGTGCTTAAGTCTCTCAATCGCAAGTGAAAAGAATATAGGACGAAGTTGAAGGAGACTACAAGCGAGAGGGTAGGACAGAGGAGCAGGTTGCAGCTACCTATCCTCCTGATGTTCATCCTCATCAATGGAGGGAGCTGGTGCACCATTGGTTCTCCGAGAAGGCACAGGTTGTGTAGCATCATCAAACACTTCGAAATTTATTAATTTTCACTTATCATAATTATATTTATATAATATATAACATAGTTTTAATTTTATTTTGTAGATATATTCTGCTATTGGTAGAGCTACATGAGTAGCTCGGTCTGTTCCTCACACAGCGAGGTCCAAGAGTTATGCACGGCTCAGGTATGAGTTTGTATGTTTCTTATCCTATAATATTTTTAGTACATTTTTAATTTTAACATCATGTATCATCATGTATCATGCATGTGCTATGTATCATGGTACGGGGGTATAAGATGTGTTATTTTAAATTTTTTTATAATATTTATTCTTTATATAGGCTGATCAGCAGGGGAAGGAGCCTGGTGAGGTAGAGTTCTATCGGATGACTCACGTTCACCAATATGGTAGTTTTGTTCGGGAGGATCCAGAGATATATATGTATTTTTTATTTATATTATATCATGATTTATATTTTTATTTTTATTAAGTATTGATATATGTATTTTTTATAAAACATAGGATAGAGCTATCTCTATGATCTCTGAGCATGCTGGCGAGGGTACATCATCTACTCAGAGCAGTCGCATCGAGGCCGAGGTATTCTCGAAGTTGATGGGACCAGAGTGTCCTGGACGAGTGAGGAGTTATGGGATTGGAGTTACCCCTACTCAGTTATCTGAGATGAGTAAATATACTTAGGATGCTAGAGAGAGTCATGATCAGTCATATGTTCATCAACTCCAGGAGGAGATAGCAGAGCTCTAACAGAGACGTGATGCAGACAGAGCAGAGATGCAAACCATTAGGTCTCAGCTAGAGCATGTTACATCTGTGCTGCATATGTTCATGTCATCTCAGAAAAGTAATTATTTATTAATTTTGTAAGTATCTAATATTTTAGAATATATATAATGTATGTATCATAATTATATGTATATCTTGTAGGTTCCTGGTGCATCTGCGAGTTGTAGACCTGACGACGACCAGCCTCCTGCGGATCAGTGATGCAAGCTATTTTTTTATTATTTTTGTATGTCTTTTTGTTTATTTGAACTTGGATTGATACTTTTATATATATATAAAACTCTTTATAATTGGTTTGTATTTGTGTTTGTTGAGTGTGATACATGTTTGAATGTTTTTATTTGTTTGTATATGTTGAATGTGATACAGGTTTGATAATGTATACAGATTAATGTATGTATTTCATGTATATAAATATTTATGTTTATTTTTTTAAAAAATAAAAATCTGCCGATGCTTTTAAGCGTCGCTAGGTTTGGACCTGGCGATGCTTTAGAGCGTCGCTAGATTTTGACCTGGCGATGCTTTAAAGCGTCGCTAATTGCCGACGCTTTTAAAAAGTGTCGCTAGGTTTTAAACCTAGCGATGCTTTAAAGCATCGGGAAATTCTATTTTAACGACGCTTTAAAATGTCGGCAAATGCTGATACTTTTAAAAAACGTCGGCAGGTGGTGTCCCTATGCTTATATAGCCGACGCTTTTGCGATGCTTTAAAAAGCGTCGAGAGGTTTACTGGCGATGCTTAAAAACATCGAGGAAGGTCAAAAAAAATGTCGCTAAAGCCCTCTTTCACCGTAGTGTCTCCATGATGTTGCGTTTACCTAATGATGGAGAGATCTTAGATATTCTCCAATTTCTTCTTACCTGTTTCCCAACGGTTCATAAATCACTCATGATTCTGGCCATCTTTTCCTTGTAGTGCACACTGATCACCAATCGCCGTGATGGCTGTGGGATTTGAAAGGCAAAAATCCAGAACATGGATTCTTTGGATATGGGGATTTAGAATTTGGTTGAGAGTTTGTGGAAGAAAATAAAATATTAGTAAGAACATAAAAGAAAAGAAAGGAAGGGAAAAAAAAATATTTGAAAGTTTAAAAAAATATATTTTCTTTTTTCTTGATTGGAAGTAAATTAAGAAACAAGAGAAAAGAAAGGGAATATTATAATTTTTTAACTATTAGGGAGTTAAGATAAAAATTTAAAAACAATTAAACTTCTATTTTTTTTTCAATTCATAAGTCTTTTTTCGATAAAAAATTTAGAAGTTTCATTAAATATGAACTTGGTCTTGGTGTACACATCCCCATGATGTTGCGTTTACCTAATGATGAAAAGATTTAAGATATTCTTCAATTTCTGTTGACCCGGTTTTCAACCCCTCGTAAATCACTTATGATCCTGACCATCTTTCCTTGTAGTGCACATTGATCACCAATCGCCACGATGGTTGTGAGATTTGAAAGGCAAAAATCCAAAACATGGATTCCTTGGATTTTGAGATCTAGAATTTGGTTGGAAGTTCGTGGAAGAAAAGAAAATATTAATAAGGATATAAAAAAAGAAAAGGAAGAAATTTTTTTATTTAAAAGTTTTAAAAAAATATTTTTTTTCTTGATTGAAAGTAGATTAAGAAACAAAAAGCTATATATATATATATATTACAATTTTTTAACTATCAGAGAGTTAAGATAAAAATTAAAAAATAATTAAACTTCTATTTTTTTCAATTCTGTTAGATTTAAAAAATATATAAATTTGATAAAATTTATATCCTCTTTATTTTTTAAAAAAACTTCCAACCAAAAAAAAGACGCCGACTCCCCTCTATTATTTTCTCCCCTCCTGTTCTCTCCAGACAACCAAGATGTCATGGAACGTGGGTTTCTCCATTTCCCACACCAAAGCTAGCTATCATTCACAAAGTAGTCTCAGTTTTTCTCATTCGAAAAAAAAAAAAAAGTTTCAGTTTTTAAATAGCATGCAAGTATAGGGTCCCTGGTATTAATTATGACACGCTAACTTAATATCAAGTGGCAGAAAATGATCGCATATTTACCTGGTCGTTTTTTTTTTTTTTTTTGTTAGTTTTTTTGAGTAGGAATTGATCTGGTCTTGACGTTAACTGGAGTTGAAATAACCCACCCCACTCTTCGGGAAACCTGTACCATCGAACGAGGAGTCAACTATCAGAAGTTTCACCGTGTTGCTTCCTTGAAAGTTTCAGCTTGTTGACCCCTGGAAGTATTGTAGAGACGGCATGGGAAGACTTGGAGGTCACGGAGAGTCTTATAAGAATTCCTGTTGAGAGAGAGAGAGAGGAAGAGATGGTGAGGATGGTAGAAGCTCTCTCCGGTGGCAGCAGCAGCGGTAATACTCTTTTCGAATTTCCAGCAAGTTTGTTCTTGTTTTACATGACTGCGGCATCCATGGCAGTCATAACCATGGTTGTCTTTTACCGGTGGTGATCAAGGATCAACTGGACAGGGTTGAAGTCGTGGGAGTAACCCGGTCATCAACACGGCTGGCGGGGCACAACCTGATACTGTTGGAGGTTGGGGTGGATGGGGTCGTGGCGGTGCTTGAGGCGGCGGCCGATATTTCGGTGGCGGTGGTTGGAGCGAAGGCGGCGGCGGCAGCAGCGACGCCGGTACCGGAGGTTGTTAAAGAAGATATACCGACGCATCAGGTCTAGTGTTGATTGGAGGCAGGTTGGTGAGTTAATTATTACACTGGTCATACGCATGTTAACCGGAGGAATTCTTGGGTAGACCTCTAGTTTTCCTTGGGTAGTGTTCGGTAACGGAATAAGAGTTTTTGGAATAAAGATCCGTATTTCTCGAAAAAATTATTTTTATTATTATTTTTTATTTATATTTGGAATAAAATATGGTATTTCATCTTATTTCAGTATAATTAATGCGGTGTTATTCTAAATGATGTTTAGATGAGATGGAAATAAGCCGGTATTTCACCAAGAATAGGGAAGGAATTTTTTGAAATCCCAAAAATACCCCTACTCAAATATTAATATAAAATAAGTTATAAAATTCTTTTTTAATTTTATATTTAAATAAATATATTATTATATTAATAATAATTTAATAATATGATATATTAAAAAGATGTTATACCAAATAATTTATTAGTATGGTTTATGTAATTATTAAATTAAAAATAAATTTATTAATATTAAATTTAAATTTTGATATAAATATTAAATTAAAAATAAATTTATATAAAAGACCAAATCATTCCTGGAATCCGAAAACAGGAATTACCCTATTCCACGGAAAAGATTGAATACGAATTCTGGAATTTCCAGGTTTGACCGGAATAAGGAATAACTCTTATTCTCCCTTGATTTTGGAACCGTTTGGGAGAATAAGAGGCTTATTCCCTTTATTCTCCACCGCAACCAAGCAGGGCCTTAGTATTTCTAGCATCCTGCATCAAGAATCATTATGAAGTTTGAATAAAAATGTGAGAATTTAAATTGATATGTACTTAGTTTCACATTGACCGTGCACTAAATAGATTCTAAATACTTATATGGGATCTGATAATCCAAATAACATCTTTCGATTTATCTTCTAGTGAGAACTTGGGTTATTAAATAATGTTTATGTTCATGTATCCAACTAATTGGTGGAATGAAGTTGAATTAGCAGCAACCCCGAGGTATTTAATTTTACTAAAATCAAAATCTTATGTCAAGTTAGAGAAAGAGAGCAATAATGTAAATATAAAGATATTGCAATTCACTTGTTCTGACTTACAACAAATAATAGTCTTATTAAAGATGATAATTAAAATATCAAAAATATTTTAGAAACTCATAAATCTCACTTTAAATATCACTCAATTGATTTGACCAACAACTAATAAAAGTCGTCTTAATCGTCGCTCCCATTGAATTCACCCTGTGAAGTGTGTCATATAATAAAGCAAAGGGAAAGACAGATCGCCTGATTGACTTTTTTGAATGAAATTCTTCTTTTTTGAGTTATCATTGCTCTTCTCTTAGGGCTGCATTTCAGCACTTAATTATAATTTAGGTCAGTTAGATTAAATGAACTAAGTTGGAAATTGGAGAGTTGAATTATTTCATCTTTTATATAAATAGTTTTTTTCTAAATTAAGTAGGGTAAGTATGATAGGAAGATAAAAAGTGAAAATGTGACTCAATTTTGGTTGCCAAATAAATACTTAACTGAAAAATTAAAGGATAGAATAACTAGATTAAATGGCTTTTGATCACCAATTAGATCAATGGGAGAGCAACAATTAATTGAAGAATAAGAGGGAGGCAACCACTGACATAGTTTTATAGATTTCTTGGTTTTGGTGTAATTTATGTCAACCCTGAGGATATAGGATTAATCAAAGTGCTTGCTTGGATGGTATCATCCTTTGTCACTTAGACAAGAATGGAGGTTTGATTTCGGTTGACATCAACTTCTAAGGATGGAGAATGAAAAAAATATAAGATTTAATACCTCTTACTATCAAAAGAAGAAGAATAATCATCAAAGACTTGAAAGTTGGCATAACGGCAAGGCGGAGAAACTCCTCTAAAAGATGTACTTCAAGCATCCTAATCATCTAACCATTTGCCAAACCCTGTCATGGTAGCATTTAAGTAAAGTTGGACATCCTGAACTTTACCAAGAAAAACACATTAAGTTGCCAGTCTATCCTCGCGCGCGCGCGCGCGCGCAAAAAAAAAAAAAAAAAAAAAAAAAAAAAAAACATCAATATTTATAATAACTATAAATAGTAATGAACAACAACCCTTCAAAGGTACTACGATACTCAATACATTAGGCCATCGCAACATCTACAACTCGTCCTGTGCAAATTTCTCCAATCAAACATATATTTTATCACACGCGGTTAGCAACTAAAATCTCTACCATTTCTTGCTGCACCAAAGATGCAGATCTATGTTGGAGCAAGACCGTTCCACGAAATACCCGGAATCCAACTTGATACCGCCATGGCGATAAGGTAATGCACCATCCGGAAAAAGATGGGGCACGCCATCTGCTTCCCATCCAAAAAGAGATGGGGCATGCCATCCACTCCTGTCACGGAGGCGTACCCCCATGGAGTTACACGCATAAGAGAGAACCAAGAAGATCAAAAGGGAGGCTATGGTTTTGGATGAGAAAAGGGATCACGTATCATTTCCCGACATTCCGACGTTCTTTATATACATAACAGATATAATCCTAGGTCACAACTGACCTAACCCTAAAAAACTCCCCCCTCTGAGTCATATGAAAAAACTCAAATCCGAGCTCATGTACACCCATGTCTCCCATGTTCTCTTAACCTCAGACTCAGAATATCCCTGTAACACCTACAGAAAATCCTTGGAATACATCCAAGACCCGCTTGAGACATGCCCCCAAGCCCAGGGATCGCCTCTAGCATCCCTGCCATGATCTTCCAAGTCTCTCTAAAGCTTGGGAGCACCATGCAAATCCCTACAATCTCCACCTTGGTGCCCCCAAGTTTTAGCAAACCTGGCAATGTCCTCAACGCACAACCCTGCTGTAACTGCGTGTCTTGATAGCACCGTACGAATATCCTCGCCTCTACCAACACTCTTCAGTTGCTGAATTCACCTAGATGCCTTTGGGATGACCGCCTCCATAACTGAAGACCCTCGCTTGTATCCTTGCACCACCAATTGTAGCCTTCCTTGTGCCTGGCAGCTGCATCAGACTTTTTCTTGGACTTTCCTGGAGAGAACCCAGCAAACCTGAACCGGCACTTGCTGTAACTGGAGCTCTACCTGACACCATCACCTAAGAGCCACGCCAATCTTCATACACTTTGCTCCACCTGGCTAAGTGTACCCCTAGCGCTCGTGCTAGGATATGGTCCTCCCTGTACCTCCCGCTTTGAACTCATGTCAAAACTTGCTCCACCCGTGAAGCCACCTGTCACTGGTGCTCCACCCGAAACTGAAGTCCACCTTATGCCGCAGAAGTAAACCTCGAGGTCAGCAACTCAATGCTGTCCTGCTGAGCCTGCACCTGAACCTCGTTCCCAGTCGCTGCCTCCTTGGATCCTTCGCTCATCGTGAACCCCTCTGAGACCATTTCGGATACTCTGCATCCCCACAGGAACCTCTGAAACCCAGGAGCTCATCCCAACTCCTCTAACCCAGCGACTGACCCAGCAACCATCTCTAGCGGCTACTCTATCATGTCCCAGCCTGTCTCCCGGCTATATGATATCCCTGGCACTCCTTGAGACCTATCCCCTCGGTCTCCCTGAGCTGCCATCTCCATCAGCTCCAGTCTCTGTCCCTAGGCCAATGCTGCCATACCGGGACACTCCCGATCGCTCGATCCCTCCGGCGCTCTCTAAGATTGTCCCTTGTCTCCCTGAGCTGCCTCTGGCACCGCCTCTGCTGATGTACTCTGGTTTTCCTGAGATATCCATCTCCCGAGACCCATCTCCAACCACGCAGGATACCACCCATGTCCAGCTCCATCACGATCAAAGTAGCTGGAGTACTACCGATCACACTCCTCCACAGTGACCAAAAACATGGTCCACTATCGATGGAGCTATCACTCATGCTCTGAAAGATTCCTGGTATATATCGCTCCACCTGTGCTAAACCACAGATCACCTGACCTGCCACAACTCCATAGCACAGGACCCGCAGCTCTGCACCACCGTCGCAAGTTCCTGCACCACCGGATCCATCATCTTCGGTGAGATCCGCTTTGCTAACAGACCTCCGCATTGCTCTCGATATCTCGAACCTGTGTCCGCTTGGGAGGCCGAAGATGGAACAATCCTGTTCATGCTACCCGCACGCACGGTCACTGTGCCACGATCTCCACACCACCTATGATCTGACTCTATCACTAGATCCAACCTAGCTCAACATGAAGAACTCAAAAAATGAAATCCAACAGCACAGATGGGACTAAAATCGGAGTTCAATTGAGCCCGGAATTGCCAAAAGACCAATCCGCACACATTTTAGAGCAGAGTGACTTGAGATGCCGGTCCACCGTGAACTGATCCACTGGTTCACGTGTGCCAAAGTGGTCCACAGCCACCACTGTTGTCGGTCCACGGTAGAGAACCATGGACCACAGCTCCTCCCGGCCACCGCCGTCACCCCCGGCCACCGCGCCTCCCCTAGCCACCGCGCCTCACCTCCGGCGACTGCCCGTTGCTGTGCCACGCTTTCGGTGACTGCACGCATGCATGGCTGAGCCTCCGGTGGCTGCCCACGTGCACGGTCCTGCGCGATCAACTCTGATCGGGATCGGGCATCTCCTCCGGCGCCTTCCCACCACCAAGCCTCCCTCCGATGAACCGCCTGCCGCCTCTGCTGCACCCTGCAACTGGCAAGCAACCGCGCCATCCACCGAGCCCTGCACTATTCCATGGTCGAGCTCGCGCCTCCGGCGAGCTCGTGATGCCCCGCGTCGCCTCGCGCCGTCGTGAGACCGGCGAGCAACTGGTGACGCCCCCCGCCCTGCCGTCTTCACCGGATCTTCCTCTCCTCGTCCGAATTAAACAGTGAAAAGACCTCACGGTCTTCCTCTTCCTCATGGTGATCAAGCCCCAGAAGGGGAACAGTGCAAGTACAAGGCTAGACTTGTGGCAAAAGGCTATGCTCAGAAAAATGGAGTAGACTTTGATGAGATTTTTTCACCAGTGGTGAAACATTGCTCAATTAGAGTCTTACTTGCGATGGTGGCTATATGGGATTTAGAATTGGAGCAGATGGATGTCAAGACTGCTTTTCTACATGGCAGTTTTGAAGAGGAAATCTTTATGTTGCAGCCTGATGGTTTTGTGAAGCCTAACAATGAGAAAAAGGTGTGCAAGTTGAAGAGGTCCTTATATGGTTTAAAGCAAGCTCCAAGACAGTGGTACAAGAGGTTTGATACCTTTATGGTGACACATGGCTATAGAAGAAACAAGTATGATAGTTGTGTCTACTTTCAGTTTCTTGCAGATAGTTCCATTGTAATGCTTATGCTCTATGTAGATAATATGCTCATAGCTTACAGGTCAACTCAGGAGATAAGCAAACTGAAGCAAGAGCTCAGTTCTGAGTTTGAAATGAAAGACCTAGGTGAAGCTAAGAAGATCTTAGGCATGGAGATCTAGCGTGATCGAAAAGAAGGCAAGTTATGGCTAACCCAGAAGAAATACATTGAAAGAGTGTTAGAAAAATTCAGCATGACAGATGCAAAGACAGTAAGTACTCCTATGGCACAACACTTCAAGTTAACATTGCAGCAATGTCCAAAGACAGAAAAAGAACATCAAGAGATGCTCAAGGTACCGTATACAAGTACGGTGGGATGTTGATGTATGCCATGGTCTGCACAAGACCTGACCTATCTCAGGCAGTGAGTGTGGTCAGTAGATACATGTCAAATCCAGGAAAATAATATTAGTGTAGGCCCACGTAGGCAACCCAGAGGGGGGGTGAATTGGGTTTTATAAAACTTTTATACTACTTAAAATATGAACTAAAGCAAGTATGTGCTAATGCAATTCAAGTGCATGTGTATTTCAAATAAATGCAGCGGAAATAAAGAAATAAAAGCACAAGAAGAACAATCATACAAACACAAAGGTTTATAGTGGTTCGGTGCAAACCTAGCACCTACATCCACTCCCCAAGAATCCCTTGGGAATTCCACTAAGTTTGGTTTTATAACTTAGGCTCACCAACAACCTTTACAACTTGTTTTATCTTCGGGCTCACAAGTCAAACCCTAGTTGGTTTCAAGGCTCACCAACAACCAACCTTGGTTTTACGGGATAACCAATAACCTAAACAACTTGTTTTGGCTTCGGGATCACAAGTAAAACCCTAGTTGGTTTTCAAGGCTCACCAACAACCATTTTGGTTTTCAAGGCTTACCAAAAACCTCTTTGGTTTTCCAAGGCTCACCAAAAACCTTAAGTAAAACAATGTAAGAGCAAGTATAAAAGAATACAATAAAAGTTTTCTAAAATAAAGCAAATATCTCTTTGAAGCCCGTTGAGAGTTGATGAAGATCTTGTCTTCAAGTTGATGAAGCTTTTGATTGATGCTTGAGGATGTGAACTTTGGATGCTTTCTTTGAAACTTGGAAGCTTGAAGGCTTGAACCACTCAACTCTTGAATCCTTGAAGAATATTCAAAAATCTCACCAAAGGATTACTTCCCTAATTGATTTTTGATGTTTATATAGCCTCCCAACACTTAAATGACCGTTTATAGCCGTTAGGAAGGAAAATATGACCGTTTGGAAGCAAGTTGAAGAAGTTCTGCAGCCCAGAAAACTAGCCGTTACTGTTCAAGTGTCGACACTTCACCTTCAGGTGTCGATACTTCAGTTTCAAGTGTCGACACTTCAGCTCCAGGTGTCGACACTTCAGCTCCAGGTGTCGACACTTCACTGAAAGAGCTTTCTGAAGTTTTCTATTTGTCTCAGGCCTTGAGTCGACACTTCACTCTTCAAGTATCGACACTTGATCCTCAGGTGTCGACACTTCAGTTTCAAGTGTCGACACTTGCCTATGCCATTGCTGAAACATCTTCAAATTAAAACTTTAACCTCTTCAAGTCCTTCCATATTAATTCCAAGTCCATATACTTGATTTTCCATTAATTTAAGGACTTTTTCAACTGAAATACAAGTATTTTTTCATTCAACATGGTTGAGTACTAAGATCTGAAAAATATACTTAAAATATAATTAGTAATCATATATACTTAAATATTTTGTCAATCATCAAAATCAAGACCAGAGTCAACAATCTCCCCCTTTTTGATGATGACAAAACCTTTAAGTATATGAATAGGGTAAGCTTAAAAAAAGATTAACAATAAGATAAACATGTAAGCTCAAAACAATAAGCACCAAGCTCCCCCTCAAAATATGATCCAAAAAATCTTTTAAAATATTTTTCAAAATATGCAAAAATTTTCAAAATTTCTTCTTCTTACTAATTCTTTCCTTTAGATAAAAACATTTTGCATTCTTCTTCCCTTTTGCACTTTCTTTCATTTCTCAAAAGATTTTTCATGTTTATCCAATCTTCCCCTTTTCATACTTAACAATTTTCTCCCCCTTTTTGACATCATGAAAAAGGGTGAAAGGCAAAATAAAGTAGGAATGAAGTCAGAAAGAATAGCAAGTAGGTCATCAAAATCAATGCATGAAATCAAATAATTATGATTTCAATTGAATATGATACAAATTGAACAAGATATCACAGAATGTAAGCACATGCAAGAAATGATTTGATGTATATTATCCATTCGCCTTACTTGTTCATGGGATAATGTCACAGCGACACCCCTACACGTCATAAGAGAGCCCATTGAATGAGAAGAGAGGGTCTTTAAGCCCTACTTATCTCCTATGACCGGACGGCCATGGTGACTAACCCAATCCGAAGCGGTTACTAGGAATTCTTTTTAAAAAATAATTTTGATACCAATAGAATATGATACCATTTGAATGTAACTCCCCTCAAAGAATTAGATTTGAAAACAAGAAGAAGGAGTATGAGAGCAATATAAGCAAAGCATGATATCAACAAGATATTCAAAGCATCAAATATGATAACAAATCTTTGGATGCTCCCCCTGAATGTTATTCCTCCTTTAAAAATATGCATTTATTTCAGGAATAAAACATCAAAGCTTATGCATCAAGATTTGAAATTTTTCAATATATTCATGATTTCAAATTCATTTTAAGATGATTTGATATCCATACTATTACTGCCGTAACGATGACGTGGCCGGGCTCAGACACCACCGAATATGATCGAGCCACGTGGAGGTTTCTCCGGCCGAGTCAGCGCCACGTCGCCAAGGCCGAGCTCGACAAGACTACTCTGCCAGACGACTTTCTAAGATTAACTAATCTCGTCGAAGTCGAGCTCGGTTCGGGGCTCCTCTACCACCTCGCCTAGCGCCCACCCAAGAGGGGTCAGCCTAGGCCGAGGTCGGCCGATCCTTTGCTCCTTCGCCAGGTGGCCCCCCCGGAGACGGGCCCACCTCGGCCGAAGCCAGGCGACCTCCTGCCACCTCGCCAGGTGTCAACCCAGGAGGGGCCCACCTAGGCCGAGGTCGGCGGATCCTTCGCTCCTTCACCAGGTGGCCCCCGAAGACGGGCCCACCTCGGCCGAAGCCAGGCGACCTCCTGCCACCTCGCCAGGTGTCAACCCAGGAGGGGCCCACCTAGGCCGAGGTCGGCGGATCCTTCGCCAGGTGGCCCCCGAAGACGGGCCCACCTCGGTCGAAGCCAGGCGACCTCCTGCCACCTCGCCAGGTGTCAACCCAGGAGGGGCCCACCTAGGCCGAGGTCGGCGGATCCTTCGCTCCTTCGCCAGGTGGCCCCCGAAGACGGGCCCACCTCGGCCGAAGCCAGGCCGCCCGTACGGAGAAGGTCCCAGGGAAGGAGGCGCAGGCCCCGAGGTCATCCCTCGGGCCGTACGCATCACAGACGGTGCCTCGTACGGATGGCGGCGGCACGCGAAACACCATTTGCATCGGCCCGACAGGTCCCGCAGTCGAGAGGCGCGATTTGACAAAGCAGGTCCCATATATGGATGGCGCCCACACTCGGGAAAGAGAGCACTCTCACTGGGCCCGAGGTCTGACTGGCCGCCTTACCAGCACCGCCCCCCCCCCCCCCCCCCTTCCTAACTTTGCCTTTTCCTTGCTGGGCTCGGCGGACGAGGTCGGAAAGCCACCTGGCCCTCCTCACCGAAAAGGGGAAAGAGAAAGGGACGGGGGAGGGGAGCCTCCCAGGAGGAGAAGACAGGCGAACGACAGGAGGAGATAAAAGGAACAAGCCTGGGGACAAGGAGGAAAGCAGCGGCAAGAGGCCTCGCTCTGAGAGAGAGAGATCCGAGATCCCGAGAGGGGATAATTCGGCGTGAGCTCGGCAAGGAGGCCCGGCCGAATTTCCGGTCCCCAGAGTGCCTTTCTTACTAGTAAACTCGCTAAGTCTGGAACCCTTTCGGGGGGTCCGCCTTGGAGAGTCTGTTCCTTCTCGTCGTCTATTGACTTGACCGTCGGAGCTCCCTCGCCGGATCCCTGGCCAGGGTCTTCTAACTCCTTCTTGCAGGTTCGCAGCAACCGGAGAGGCTCCCTCGCCAGGCGATCAGGAAGGATCCACGGACCGGAGCCACGGGCGCGGCGACGAGAGCGGCAACAGATTGGCGCGCCAGGTAGGGGGGCAGGACACCAAACCCAAGCGGGGGCCAGCTTTCTGCAGGTGTCGTGCTCTCTGACAATGGTGGTCACTCGTGGCCGCGAGGCGTCCACCAGCCGCGTGGGGGAGGTTCACTCCCCTCCAGGGGCCCACAGCCCAGAGAGGGAGCTTCCAGCTCCCCCTCCTCTTCCACCACAGCCTACCCCAACGGACGGACCCCTTGCGGCCGTCATCCAACAGCTGCAGACCTTGACCTCGGCGGTCCGGCAGCTTCAGCATCAGCAGCGGTCCCTGGCCACGCAGCCGCAGCCAGGGACCCCCGCGGCCCGAGCCGCGGGGCAGCGTGGGAGCCTGCGCTCCATCCAGGGCAGGCCATCCCATCCGAGGGCCGTCTCCAACCCCGGGGGAGCCACCAAGCTCCCGCAAAAAGAAACTACTCCGGTTCGGAGGATCACGAGAGTCGATCCCCGGCCGACGAGGCCGAAACGGTGCATCGCAGCAAGTGACACCGAGGCCTGACTTCGCGCCGAGACCGATCGGCGCCCCCTTCACCCGCAGCCTCGGTGGAAGACTCCACCGACGAAGCTATCTGGCGCCAGGCCGAGAGGCGCTGGAGGAGCATGAGCGCAAGCTAGCGGAGTTCGTCCGCTGATTCGCCGACCTGCAGAACTCGTCGGCAGACCCGGCGGGCTACGACTCCCGCCCCCCTTTCTCTGAAGAAATCCAGGCGAAACTGATCCCAAAACGGTTCCGCATGCCGCAGGTGGATCCCTACGACGGGACCACCGACCCTCTGGACCATCTGGAGAGCTACAAAGCTCTCATGAGGGTCCAGGGGGCCACTGACGCTCTTCTTTGCATCGCCTTCCTAGCCACCCTCCGGAAGGCCGCTCGAGTCTGGTTCACCCGCCTCGAGCCCGGATCCATTTGCTCCTTCCATCAGCTGGAAGGAAAGTTCGTTGCACACTTCGACGCTTGCCGAAAGGTGCCGAGAGAGGTGGACAGCCTCTTCTCCATCCGCCAGCAGGACCAGGAGCTGCTCCGGGACTACATCACCCGGTTCAAGACCGCAGCCCTGGAAATCTACAGCCTGGACGAGCCCGTCGCCATGCTGGCTTTGAAGCACGGGCTCAAGACGTCCCGCCTGACCTACTCCTTGGACAAGAAGCCGCTCAGGATGTACTCCGAGCTCCTCCTCCGTGCCCACAAGTACATCCGAGCGGAGGAGGCCGACCGCACCCGTCGAGAGTTGGACGGGAAGACTCCGAAGAGGCTGCCCCCAAGAGACACCCCGGGAGCTCGGAAGCCTGGGCCATCTGCCGACCCTCGCCCGAATCCAAGGTCGAGGGGCGAGGCCACTCCCGAGCGGAGGTACACCCCTCTCCTCGCACCTCGGACGAAGATCCTCATGGAAATCGAGGGCGAGCGCTACCTCTGCCGACCTCCTCCTCAGAACCCGAGAGCCGTCCGAGACAAATCGAAGTACTGCCAGTTCCACCGCGAGCACGGGCACGACACGGAGGAGTGTCGCAACCTGAAGCGGGAGATCGATGAGCTGATTAGGAGGGGCTACCTGAGGAAGTTCGTCAAGAACGAGGCCCTCTCGGAGGGGCAGCCGCTCGTGACCTTACCGCCCGTCCCTGCAATCGATAACCGCTCAACGGAGAAGCCCGTGGGCATGATCTCGCGCGGGATCGGTCGAGCGGCGAAGAGAGCCCGGGAAGTCTGGAACCCGGAGAATGTAATCCCTCCCGAGGGGGGGGAGGGTAATGACAATGTAAACAACGATGCCGTGGTGGTCGAGATGACCATCGCGAAGCATCCTGTACATCGAATCATGGTGGATAGTGGAAGCTCGGCTGACGTACTTTTTTACGATGCTTTCTCTCGGATGAACTTGTCCCACGATCAGCTGAAACCGGTGCACACCCCCCTGGTAGGTTTTATAGGGGACTCCGTGGGGGTCGAGGGGGAGATCACTCTCCCGGTCACCGCCGGATCCCCACCCCGGCAGGCGACCGTCCTAATAACATTTACCGTCGTCAGGCTCCCTTCGCCTTACAACGCCATTCTCGGGCGTCCCGGGCTCAACCAACTGGACGCCACAATCTCCACGAGAAGGCTATTGGTACAGTTCCCCATGCCTTCCAGGCTCGGGGAGATGAAGGGGACGACCCAGCCAGTCCCGCTCTGCCTCCAGACGGTCCCGAGCACCCGGGATGCGGAGCTCGCCCCGATATCGACGACCTCGACCAAGAGAGAAGGAACCCAGGGGAGGGCCCGTAGAGCGCCTGCTGATTTTTCCCCTCGGATCGGATCCCCTGAAGACGGTGCAAGTCGGGCCCAGCTCCCTGAAGAAGAACGGACCCGCCTGCTGGAGTTCCTCCGCGCGAACGCTGACGTGTTCGCCTGGTCAGCAGCTGACATGCCGGGCATCCCGCCCGAGGTCATCATGCACAGGCTAAACGTGGACCCAAGTTGCCGCCCGGCCTGCCAGAAGAAGAGGAGCTTCGCCATGGAAAGGCAGAAGGCGATCAACGAGGAAGTGGAGAAGCTCCTCGCCGCCGGTTTTGTGCGGGAGGTCCAGTATCCCAGCTGGCTGGCAAACGTGGTCATGGTAAGAAAGAGAAGTGGTAAGTGGAGGATCTGTGTGGACTACACCGACCTCAACCGAGCTTGCCCGAAGGACAGCTTCCCTCTTCCAAAGATCGACCAGCTGGTCGACACCACCTCGGGGCATCGCCTCCTGTCGTTCATGGACGCCTTCTCCGGATACAACCAGATCCGAATGAGCCCGGAGGAAGAAGAGCACACCGCCTTCATAACTGACCGCGGAACTTTTTGCTACAGGATGATGCCATTCGGCCTCAAGAATGCGGGGGCAATGTACCAGCGCCTGGTCAATAGAATTTTCAAAGACCAGATCGGTCGCAACATGCAGGTGTACGTGGATGACATGCTGGTGATGAGCAAACCCGATTCGGACCACGTGGCCGACTTAGCGGAGACGTTCGGCAACCTCCGACGCCATCAGATGAAGCTGAACCCAGCGATGTGCGCCTTTGGCGTCTCCGCCGGGAAATTCCTAGGATTTATGGTGACCCAAAGAGGAATTGAGGCCAACCCGGAGAAGGTCCAGGCCATCTTGGACATGGAGCAGCCCACCTCCAAAAAGTAAGTGCAGCAACTCACCGGCCGAGTTGCGGCCCTCAGCCGCTTTATCTCCAGGTCGGCAGACCGCTACCGTCCCTTCTTCAAGGTGCTGAGAAAGATGAACGACTTCGCTTGGACCGAGAAATGCCAGAAGGCATTCGAGGAGCTGAAGAAGATGCTTGTGTCGCCACCGTTGCTGTCCAGGCCCGAGGAGGGGGAGGAGCTTACCCTCTACCTAGCGGTCACCCCGGAAGCCGTCAGCTCGGTCTTGGTTCGGATCGATGGCCAGGGGGTCCAGTGACCGGTATACTATACCAGCAAGCTTCTCCGCGACGCGGAGCTCAGGTATTCTCGGCCCGAGAAACTCGTTTTTGCGCTAATAGTGTCTGCCCAGCGTCTCAGGCCTTATTTTCAAACGTACCCCATCGCTGTCCTGACGGATCAACCGCTGAAAGCAGTGCTCAGCCGACCCGATACCTCGGGACGATTGGCAAAGTGGGCACTGAAGCTCAGCGAGTTCGACATTACGTACAGGCTGAGGTCGGCCATGAAGGCACAGGTGCTGGCCGACTTCTTGGTCGAATGTGCAGGCTTGGGCAAGGAGCCCGAGGAAGGCCCCTCAGGCCAGCCGATGAAGATAGGCACCGATGAGCCGGAGAGAACGCCTGGATCCTCCATGTGGACGGAGCCTCAAACTCCGGCGGGAGCGGGGCTGGGCTCATCCTAGCCAACAGCGACGGGGTCGTCGCCGAATGCGCACTCCGTTTCCAATTTCCCGCAACAAATAACCAGGCGGAGTACGAAGCACTCCTCGCCGGACTGAGAGTCTCCCGCGAGCTGGGCGTAACCAACCTCAAGGCTTTCACTGATTCCCAGCTCGTGGCAGGACAGGTATCCGGGGAGTACGTCGCACATGACCCCCAAATGGCGAAATACTTGGAGCTCGTAAAGGCGGGCGCGTCCAGATTCCGGCACTTCAACATCTTCCATATCCCCCGCGGGGAGAACGCCCGCGCGGATGCTCTCTCTCGGCTGGCGACCCTGCCGGACTCGATGCTGGGACGCGCTCATGTGGAGCGCCTTGAGATCCCAAGCCTCGAGGCACCGGTGGAGGTCCATCAGGTCAGCCACGAACCCAGCTGGATGGACAAGTACGCTGAATACATCACCAGTGGCACCCTGCCGGAGGACCGCGAGGCGGCTCGCCTTATCAGAAAGAAGGCCGTGCGGTTCGTCCTGATGGATGGGCACTTGTATCGAAGATCCTACTCCTACCCCCTCCTCAAGTGCGTAGGACCCACGGAGGCCAGGCTTGTGCTCCAGGAGATTCACGAAGGCGTCTGCGGGAACCACGTGGGGGGCAGGGCATTGGCATACAAGGCCCTCCGTCAGGGCTACTTCTGGGAGACAATGAAGGAAGACACCTCCGACTTCGTGAAGAAGTGCGACCGGTGCCAGCGTCACGCCACGGTTCAATGGCAGCCCTCCAACCCAATCTCCCAGCTCTCAGCTCCCTGGCCGTTCGCCCAGTGGGGGATGGACCTCCTGGGCCCATTCCCGCCGGCGTCTGGACAGCGGAAGTTCTTGGTAGTGGCCATCGACTACTTCATGAAGTGGGTCGAGGCCGAACCCTTGGCGAGGATCACCGAAGCAAACGTCGCCAAGTTCTTTTGGAAGTCCATCGTCTGCCGCTTCGGCCTCCCCCACACCGTGGTTACTGACAACGGGCGCCAGTTCGACTGCCGGGAGTTCGAAGAGTTCTGCAGCGACCTCGGCATCAGGCATCGCTTCACCTCGGTGGTGCATCCCCAGACCAATGGGGAAGCCGAAGTCACGAACAGGACCATTCTTCAGGGCCTCCGCACGCGGCTGGACCAGGCCAAGGGCAGGTGGGCCGACGAGCTCCCCAGCGTCCTCTGGGCATACCACACCACCCCGAGGACGGCTACCGACGAGACCCCGTTCAACCTCGTCTTCGGAGCTGAGGCGGTCATCCCGGTAGAGCTCAGCCTACCCACGCTGCGTGTGGAGCAATACGACGAGACAGAAAACCAGCCAGGATGATGCTCAACCTTGACCTTTTCGAGGAAACGAGGGACAAGGCCCGAGTTCGAATGGCAGCGTATAGGCAGCGTGTGGCCAGGTATTACAACTCCCGAGTGCGGCCGAAGGTTTTTCGTCACGGAGATTTGGTCCTCCGGCGCGCTGAAGCTTCCCAACCGCGGGAATGCGGCAAGCTCTCGCCCAACTGGGAGGGCCCCTACCGGGTGGCAGAAGCCCTCCCTCACGGCGCATACTACCTGGAGGAGTTGGGAGGTGCCAGGTTCCCCCGGACGTGGAACGCCTCGAACCTAAGAATGTATTATCAGTGATGTAAGGTTCCCTACTCCCGTAATAAAGTCCCCCCGCTTCAAACGCTCCCTTTCACTTTGATGGAAGACCGGCGCATGGTCCTGGGCTTCGGCCTGGAAGGTGGCGCGGAACCTAGTTCGCCCACGCAAGCCCGGAGAACAGCTCGGCAAGCCACGCAAGGCTTGAGAAAGCCTGCAGCATGGGTTTCAGTCCGGAGATCCTGGGCTTCGGTCTGGAAGGTGGCGCGGAACCCAGTTCGCCCACGCAAGCCCGGAGAACAGCTCGGCAAGTCGCGCAAGGCTTGAGAAAGCCTGCGGCATCGGGTTTCAGTCCGGAGATCCTGGGCTTCGGCCTAGAAGGTGGCGCGGAACCCAGTTCGCCCACGCAAGCCCGGAGAACAGCTCGGCAAGCCGCGCAAGGCTTGAGAAAGCCTACGGCATCGGGTTTCAGTCCGGAGATCCTGGGCTTCGGCCTGGAAGGTGGCGCGGAACCCAGTTCGCCCACGCAAGCCCGGAGAACAGCTCGGCAAGCCGCGCAAGGCTTGAGAAAGCCTGCGGCGTCGGGTTTAGTCCGGAGATCCTGGGCTTCGGCCTGGAAGGTGGCGCGGAACCCAGTTCGCCCACGCAAGCCCAGAGAACAGCTCGGCAAGCCGCGCAAGGCTTGAGAAAGCCTGCGGCATCGGGTTTCAGTCCGGAGATCCTGGGCTTCGGCCTGGAAGGTGGCGCGGAACCTAGTTCGTCCACGCAAGCCCGGAGAACAGCTCGGTAAGCCGCGCAAGGCTTGAGAAAGCCTGCGGCCCCGAGGTTCAGTCCGGGGGTCCTTGGCTTCGGCCTGGAAGGCGGTGCGGAAACCGTGTCGCCCACGCGAGTGTGAAGGCAATCCCAAGGACGGACCCGCTCAAGGTCTACTCTGCCGCCGTGCGGCCCGGGATGCCCCAACCTTCGATTTGAGCAATGAAAGGGACCGGGCCTACGATCGTTTCAGCATTCCACATCAACATCTCAGAAAAAAGAAAAGAGAAGGGAGATGGGATGAACTCGAGGCTTGGTCAAACAAAATCTTCATTGATTCAAGCGACAGTACAAGCCGGGAGTCCCGACAGGCCGGAGTCCCCAAAAAGAAGAAGAAGAAGAAGAAAAAAAAAAAAATAACTACAACAATGAGGCAGGCGAGAAGACGATGGCTCAGTGTGGTGCGGGGTCGGAGCTCTCCGCCGGGGGCGCAGGCACTGCATCCTCGTCTCCTGCGGCGGCCGGCTCTTAAGGCTGCTCCGGAGCCACGGCATCGCTGGTCGACGGGGCCGCAGGAGTGGCGTCGGCCGCACCGGAGGCTTTGCTCTCGGATCCTTGCCTCCTGCCTCCGATTACCACCCGCTGAGGTCGAGCTCGGGGAAGAAGGCTCCCACTTTCTCCCGGCACATCCAGAACCCCTTCAGGAAGGAGTCCACGGCGGCCTCCGGACCTCCGACGTGTACTCATCGGAAGCCCGGAACTTCGGGATGGCCTCCTACGCCTCCCGCTTTGCAGCCTCCAGGAGTCCGTTGATGTACGCACTCCGGTCCTTCACCGTGCTCGCGTCTCGCCGAGCCTCCTCCACTGGCGCTCCAGCCACTGGGAGTGGGCCTGCAGGCGAGCCTTCTCCGCCGCGTCCTCCTCCGTGCGACGCTGGTAGGAGAGCCTCTCCTCCGACAAGGAAGCCTCCAGCTCCTTGTTCCGCCCCTCGGAACGCGCCAGGTCGGTCTGGAGGGCTTGGTTGCTGGCTCGCAGCTCGACCCCCTTTTCCATGAGGTCTTTGACGTTGGCCACGAGCTTGCCGAGCTTCCTCTCCTTCTCGGCGTCCCTCTTCGCGTTCCCTACGAGGAAGTTCCTCAGTAGGAGAACGTCATTTCCAATCTGCACCAACAGAGCAACCAGGTTAGGAGAAAAGGCCACTAAATCTTGAAAGAACAGAGACGAAGGAGCTCGGGCTTACCGTAAAGAGCTGCGGGAGAATCCCGAGCAAGGTGTCCGCATAATCCCGACCGCCCCGAGCTCGGCGGTCCCGGGCTGTGGAGGCATACTCCATGACCTTCTCCGCGAGCCCCTTGTCGCGGATGACTGAACACCGGTGGGTGATCACCGGTGGAGGAGCTGTCAGGTCGGCTCCTGCGGTGGCTGTCCCTTCAGCTGGGGCCATGATCGACGGGCCGGCAGAGGCCACGGGCTGCGCCGTCGGGGCAGCAGCAACAATGGGACCGGCGCTGGATGGAGCCTCGGGCGGTGGAGCCCCCTCAGCAGCAGCGCCACCAGGCCGGGCAGCCGAAGCATCAACGGCCCCGTCCTGAGGCAACCTGGGCGGGGGAGCGGTGGCCACTGGGCTGGGCGCGGTCGCCGGCGCGATCTCCCGGCCTGCCTCAGTACGGGCCCTCTTGGCCGCGGGCTCGTCCACCTCCGGGACGTCTCTCTGGGCCGCACCCTCCAGAAGGCTCTCCAGTGAGAACTTCATTCCTGCAGTGCAAAAGAACAGAAGGTTAGCCAACTCGGTCATGAAGAAAAAGGGGGCAGAAATCAAAGAAGGGTCGAATCTTACCCGTCTCATGGATGGGACTGATCCCGGCCTCAAAAAGATTCTGCTCCGAAAGCAGAACCTCGAGCGCTGGGACCACGTCACTCAGGAGCTGGGAGTAGGCCTCCTGGTCCGCCGACTCGACCTGAGAGTTCCGGTTCGGGGACCGGTCCGGTTCACTCCAGGCCCAGTCGACATCTTCGATCGAGGCGAAGAAAACCGGCTCTTCCAGCCCTTGATCGAAGAAGGGAGGTCGAACCGGAGACACCTGGGCCGGGGTGAAATATACCACCAGCGTCATCGGTGGAGCACTTCTTCAGGGTAAACATGGCCCTGAAGAGGGAGAAACGGGCAACGAACCCGTGAAAGTGATAAAAGACTATAAAGGAGAAGATGACCCGGATGGCATTGGGAGCTAACTGGGCCGGAACAAGCCGGAAATGGCTGAGAAAAGAAAGGAAGAAGGGGTGCAGAGGAAATCGAAGACCCCAAGGAGGAAGTCTTCGTAGAAGGCTATGCGGCCGGGGCCACTCATGGTGACGCGCTCCCCGGACCGCGGAACAGACAGACGAATTGACCCCGGGATACCATAGGCATCCCGGAGCAGAGAAAGATCGCCTTCGGTCATGGAGGATGAATGACCGGAGGGACCGGCGGGAAGAAAAGGCGGAGCAGGAAGAGAATGAAGGGGCATGGCGGGAGCAACCGGGGGAGACCGGACCCCCCTGGGGATGCCAATGGTGACACCCCTGGGTTGCAGACGCCGGCGGATCTCCTCCGGAATCGTTTTCTCCTCTGAGGAGGAAGAAGATGGAGTCCTCGGCCGGGATGGACCAGCCTCGTCCGGATTGGAGGAGACATGGCGATGACGCGCCATGGCAAGGAGAAGGACAAAGGTTCAGAGAAGAAAAGAGAGAGGGGAACTGGAGAAAGATGGAGGCACTCACCGAAAATACGCCAAGCGAGCGCGGGGCAACAGAAGTTAGCCTGTAGCAAACCGCCCACGGAGCAAGGGGAAAGGCCTCGTTCTGGAAAGTCCCCTCCCTTTCAAACTCAGTCAACAGCGGTCGTACCCGTCATTCCGCCTCGAGCCACTGAGCGATCGCCACGTGGGCGCACGCCCGACACCGACGTCTCGTTAGCAGAGTAACGGCCTCTGCCTCGAAGCGACGCACTCATTGCGGGCAAGTGGACGACACGTGGCGACTTCCCACAGGGCTTCAGGCGCATCGAGCCGCGGCGACGAGGATCGTGGCAATTATGATGCAAGATCTTCGCCTCCCCACGTCATATCTGCATTTAATCCCGACGTTCCATTCTACAACGCCCCAACGGAACGGCGGGCTGGGGGGCAACTGTTACGGCCGTAACGATGACGTGGCCGGGCTCAGACACCACCGAATATGATCGAGCCACGTGGAGGTTTCTCCGGCCGAGTCAGCGCCACGTCGCCAAGGCCGAGCTCGACAAGACTACTCCACCAGACGACTTTCTAAGATTAACTAATCTCGCCGAAGTCGAGCTCGGTTCGGGGCTCCTCTACCACCTCGCCTAGCGCCCACCCAAGAGGGGTCAGCCTAGGCCGAGGTCGGCCGATCCTTCGCTCCTTCGCCAGGTGGCCCCCCCGGAGACGGGCGCACCTCGGCCGAAGCCAGGCGACCTCCTGCCACCTCGCCAGGTGTCAACCCAGGAGGGGCCCACCTAGGTCGAGGTCGGCGGATCCTTCGCTCCTTCGCCAGGTGGCCCCCGAAGACGGGCCCACCTCGGCCGAAGCCAGGCGACCTCCTGCCACCTCGCCAGGTGTCAACCCAGGAGGGGCCCACCTAGGCGAGGTCGACGGATCCTTCGCTCCTTCGCCAGGTGGCCCCCGAAGACGGGCCCACCTCGGTCGAAGCCAGGCAACCTCCTGCCACCTCGCCAGGTGTCAACCCAGGAGGGGCCCACCTAGGCTGAGGTCGGCGGATCCTTCGCTCCTTCGCCAGGTGGCCCCCGAAGACAGGCCCACCTCGACGAAGCCAAGTGACCTCCTGCCACCTCGCCAGGTGTCAACCCAGGAGGGGCCCACCTAGGCCGAGGTCGGCGGATCCTTCGCTCCTTCGCCAGGTGGCCCCCGAAGACGGGCCCACCTCGGCCGAAGCCAGGCCGCCCGTACGGAGAAGGTCCCAGGGAAGGAGGCGCAGGCCCCGAGGTCATCCCTCGGGCCGTACGCATCACAGACGGTGCCTCGTACAGATGGCGACGGCACGCGAAACACCATTTGCATCGGCCCGACAGGTCCCACAGTCGAGAGGCGTGATTCTGACAAAGCAGGCCCCATATATGGATGGCGCCCACACTCGAAAAAGAGAGCGCTCTCACTGGGCCCGAGGTCTGACCGGCCGCCTTACCAGCGCCGCCCCCCCCCCCCTTCCTAACTTTGCCTTTTCCTTGCTGGGCTCGGCGGACGAGGTCGGAAAGCCGCCTGGCCCTCCTCACCGAAAAGGGGAAAGAGAAAGGGACGGGGGAGGGGAGCCTCCCAGGAAGAGAAGACAGGCGAACGACGGGAGGAGATAAAAGGAATAAGCCTGGGGACAAGGAGGAAAGCAGCGACAAGAGGCCTCGCTCCGAGAGAGAGAGATCCGAGATCCCGAGAGGGGATAATTCGGCGTGAGCTCGGCAAGGAGGCCCGGCCGAATTTCCGGTCCCCAGAGTGCCTTTCTTACTAGTAAACTCGCTAAGTCTGGAACCCTTTCGGGGGGTCCGCCTTGGAGAGTCTATTCCTTCTCGTCGTCTACTGACTTGACCGTCGGAGCTCCCTCGCCGGGATCCCCGGCCAGGGTCTTCTAACTCCTTCTTGCAGGTTCGCAGCAGCCGGAGAGGCTCCCTCGCCAGGCGGTCAGGAAGGATCCACGGACCGGAGCCACGGGCGCGGCGACGAGAGCGGCAACACATACAAATGCTAAAATAATATGATATCAAGTTTAGCTACTAGAGCAAGGGTTTGTCAATATGCATACCTTCTTCTTAAAAGTAACCCTTAACTACTAGTTCTATACTTGATCCAAATCATTTCTAGATTATGCATAGATGCCAAAAATAAAAACATATAAATCATAGCATTTCACTTGAAATAATTTAGAAACTATATTAATTAAAATCAAGTGAAGATCTAATAATCACAAGTTTGACCATGAGAGCTTGAAATCCATCAACATCAAAATGGTCATGATCACAACAAATGATTATTAGTCTAAGCTTGATTCAAAGCAATATGCATCTTTAAAAGTATTTTTCATTAAATACATTAATCAAAATCAAGTGAAGGTCTTACAATCATAAGTTTAATCATGATAGCATGAAATTCATCAACACCAAAAAGTTAATGATCATAGCCAATGATGATAAGTCCAAACTTGATTCTAATTAACTATTTAAAGTAATTGATGCAATAAATATTAATCTACATTTTTAATTATGGAAGGAGATGTTTAGAATTTACCAATATACAAAGTCCTTCCTTTTATCATTTAGTTCAAAATGTAGCTTGTCCACTTCTTTAAATTGTCTTGTACAACCTCTTTTCAAGAACTTCCTTTCTTCATGTTGGGTTGCAAAACATTCCTGCAAAACAAATTAAGTGGATATTTTTGGTACCCAAACTTTCTTGGATCCTTTATGATTAGTAATTATGGTTCCTTTTGGAATCCAAACTTTTCTTAATCTAGAAGGATAAGCATTGAAACCACATTTATAAGAAATACTGAAAGAAGCAGGAATATAGAAATTCTTCAAAAATTTTTGCTTCTTTTCCTCAATCAAAATATTTTTCTCATTAAAAACTTTATCGCATAAATCTTTCAAAATAACATTTTCTTTTACTGAAAATTCTTTTTCTTTAGAAAAATTATTCTTTTCATTTTTCAAAATATCAATCTTGGCATTTAAATCATCATTTTTATTTACAATATTGGTGTTGTCAAGAGAAAATGAATCTACATGCCTATTTAATTTCTTGTGCTCAAATTTTAGCAATCTATATTCATGCACAAGATCATTAGATGCATCATGTGATTCTTTAAAGGTAAAATCATAATTATTTTTAGCACATACCTTTTTCTCATTTGCCATGAAATAAAGATGGGCAACTTCATCATCCGTACTTGAATCTTCGCTATCGCTCCAAGTTGTCATCATTGTCTTGAATTTCTTTTTGGCTTTGAAAGCCATTATCTTCTTTTCTGTATCAGCTTCTATTGTCCTTTGCCATAAGTTCAACTCATAGGTCATGAGTGAACCGATAAGCTCCTCCAAAGATAAGGTTTCTACATCTTTAGCTTCTTGGATCGCCGTCACCTTTGGATCCCATGATTTTGGCAAGGATCTAAGAATTTTGTTTACCAAATTAGCATTAGTATAGATTTTGCCAAGACTATTCAATTCATTAATAATAGTCATCAATCTAGTATACATATCAGAAATAGATTCATAATGCATCATTTCAAAAATTTCAAAAGAATGTACAAGCAACTTAATTTTAGTGTTCTTCACTTGAAGAGTACCCTCATGAGTAACTTCAAGTGTGTCCCATATTTCCTTCGCCGATGTACATGTAGAAACTCTATTAAATTATTTAAGTCCAATGCACAATAAAGAAAGTTCATTGCTTTAGCATTGAGTTCAATTTGTTTAATGTCATATTCATTCCAATCCTCTTCGAGCTTTGGAATGGAAATACATTAACCAAAATAGAAGGAATATAAGGACCACTAACAATGATTTTCCAAAGATGATAACTAATAGATTGAATATAGATGCGCATGCGAGTTTTCCAAAATGTGTAATTTGTGCCATTGAAAAATGGTGGTCTAACATTAATACCTACAAAGGTTGCCATGAACTTTAGCTCAAAATCGTTAGATTTTCAATCAAAGCACTGAGCTCTGATACCAATTGTAGGCCCACGTAGGCAACCCAAGAGGGGGGTGAATTGGGTTTTATAAAACTTTTATACTATTTAAAATATGAACTAAAGCAAGTATGTGCTAATGCAATTCAAGTGCATGTATATTTCAAATAAATGCAGCAGAAATAAAGAAATAAAAGTACAAGAAGAATAATCATACAAACACAAAGGTTTATAGTGGTTCGGTGCAAACCTAGCACCTACATCCACTTCCCAAGAATTCCTTGGGAATTTCACTAAGTTTGGTTTTATAACTTAGGCTCACCAACAACCTTTATAACTTGTTTTATCTTCGGGCTCACAAGTCAAATCCTAGTTGGTTTCAAGGCTCACCAACAACCAATCTTGGTTTTACGGGATAACCAAGAACCTAAACAACTTGTTTTGGCTTCGGGATCACAAGTAAAACCCTAGTTGGTTTCAAGGCTCACCAACAACCACTTTGGTTTTCAAGGCTTACCAAAAACATCTTTGGTTTTCCAAGGCTCACCAAAAATCTTAAGTAAAAAAATGTAAGAGCAAGTATAAAAGAATACAATAAAAGCTTTCTAAAATAAAAGCAAATATCTTTTGAAGCCCGTTGAGAGTTGATGAAGATCTTGTCTTCAAGTTGATGAAACCTTTGATTGATGCTTGAGGATGTGAACTTTGGATGCTTTCTTTGAAACTTGGAAGCTTGAAGGCTTGAACCACTCAACTCTTGAATCCTTGAAGAATATTCAAAAATCTCACCAAAGGATTACTTCCCCAATTGATTTTTGATGTTTATATAGCCTCCCAACACTTAAATGACCGTTTATAGCCGTTAGGGAGGAAAATATGACCGTTTGGAAGCAAGTTGGAGAAGTTCTGCAGCCTAAAAAACTAGCCGTTACTGTTCAAGTGTCGACACTTCACCTTCAGGTGTCGACACTTCAGTTTTCAGGTGTCGACACTTCAGTTTTTAGGTGTCGACACTTCAGTTTTCAGGTGTCGACACTTCAGCTCCAGGTGTCGACACTTCACTGAAAGAGCTTTCTGAAGTTTTCTGTTTGTCTCAGGCCTTGAGTCGATACTTCACTCTTCAAGTGTCGACACTTGATCCTCAGGTGTCGACACTTCAGTTTCAAGTGTCGACACTTGCCTGTGCCATTGCTGAAACATCTTCAAATTAAAACTTTAACCTCTTCAAGTCCTTCCATATTAATTCCAAAGTCCATATACTTGATTTTCCATTAATTTAAGAACTTTTTCAACTGAAATACAAGCATTTCTTCATTCAACATGGTTGAGTACTAAGATCTGAAAAATATACTTAAAATATAATTAGTACTCATTTATACTTAAACATTTTATCAATCATCAAAATCAAGACCAGAGTCAACAATTAGGATGCAGTGAAGTGGATTTTGAGATACCTGAAGGGTACATCAGACATTGGTTTATCGTTTCAGAGAGACTTTGGAATGGATGTTCTTGAAGGGTTTGTGATTCTGACTATGCAGGTGACCTTGATAGAAGAAGATCTACTTCTGAGTACATCTTTGTTCTAGGTGGAGGTCCGATCAGTTGGAAAGCTATACTGCAGAATATTATAGCATTATCCACTACCGAGGTAGAATATATAGCTGCAGTTGAGGCGGCAAAGGAGGCAGTGTGATTAAAAGGTCTAGTGCACGAGCTTGGGATCACTCAGAAAAGTGTCCAGTTGCATTGTGATAGCCAAAGGGCTATATGTCTTGCAAAGGATCCAGCATATCATGCAAGGACAAAACATATTGACATCCGGTATCACAAGCTCAAGGAGTTCGTGGCAAGTGGCTACATAAAGCTCATCAAATTAGTATCAATAGATGATAATATAGCAGACATGTTGACCAAGCCATTGCCAGCAGCCAAGTTCAATCATTGTCTTGACTTGGCCAATGTTCATGCAAACTAATAGAAGTGAAGGCCCCGGGGAGAGGGGGTGTTGCTGAAGACCAAGGAAATCAGAACTATAGGTGGAGAGTAGTGGAGAGTCTCCCGGTGTTGACCGTGTCAAAGGTGGAGATTGTTACCGTGAAAAATGGGGGGAGGATGTTTTAACCCTGTCAAACCGGGGTCCTCTCTCTCTCCATATCCGGTGCAGAGACGGAAGCCCCATTCACGCGATTTCTGTTTCCACATAGGGGGTTTCCCTTTTTTTGTTCCGCATTTTTTTTCTTGGTTGTAATGTGTGTGCTGTGCAAGGACCGCAGGAGTATGGCGCTCGTCATGAATTAGAGTGTAGGAAGAGAAACTTGGAGTCCTGGGATTTTCTCTGAGATCGACCGGAACGGTATAAGATCGGTTCTCCATTGTATTCTTTTCTACATGATAATTTTCTTCGGTGCTCTCCTCGTAGATATAGGAGATTTATCTCTGAACCACATAAATTTTAGTATTCTTTTATTTATACTTGTTTGTGCTACGTATTACCTCGATTATCTATTTTTTTTACGATATATATATACATATAATTTTTGTTGAGATAATAGCTACCGAAACAACAACCCATTATCATTACAAAACCGCAAAGCAAGCACGACTCGTTGAGACATGCAAGGCCAAATTCACAGAAGACAAAATGGCTTGCTTATAGCATTATGTCAGCAACCTCCTCTCAATTTCCGCTCGCCCCCCCCTCCCCCACCCCCCCCCCCCCCCCCAAAAAAAAAAAAAAAAAAAAAAAAAACCACTCCGATGGCACGTAAGCGCATGCACCAGCATGGCAAGCCCCAATATAAAAATAGCTAACCCCAGGCAGGCGGAACTTGGCCCCGGAAAGAGAGCCAACCAAACGCCAAAACTCGGTCCAACCCCTGTTCTTTGGCTCTCTTCATAGCAGTGCTATTGCGGAAGGGAGTTGTGAACCAGACGTGCGACCCTTCCTCCTGGAGGGTGACGTTGAGCATTGCAAGCACTCGCAGCTGCTGTTTCTCGAAGGAATCCGGTGACTCATCCTATATTTTTACCAAAAAAAGAAAAAAGAAAAGAAATATGAATATAAAGACCAATTGGTAAATGCAAAGCATCAAACCAGCTGGAATCCGGAAAAATTGCAATACCAGAGGCTTGAGCAGTTGTCGTCGGATTATTATATTAGAAATGTATGAATTATTATATTGGAAATTGCAATACCAAAGGCTTGAGCAATTTTAATTTTGTACGAATTATTATATTGGAAATGTAGCCGGCTAAATATTTTTATTATTAAAAAATTCAAGACAAACTATTTTTTAAAAACAAAGAACATTTCTTCTTGGGCTGGGCCACGCCGGGCCGGTTTCGGGTTGGGCCAGCACCGGCTCTAGGTCAGGCAGTTCCGAGTTACGGGCCAAGCCACATTGGGGCCTTGGCCATATCCTTGTAAATTTGGTTTACAAATGGATTTTAAAAAATCGTTCAAGCTGAGCTAGATCAAGCCATATCCCTGTCCCAGCTCGGCTTGGCAAAAATATTGGACTTAAATAAAAAATAAAAAATTTCTCTATCTAAACCTGGTTGAGACATAAACCTACCTGAATCTAGTCCGAAAAAATTTTGGACTTAAATAAAAAAAATCATTCCTCTATCCGGGCCAGGCCATATACCTATCCGAGCCCAGTCTGGAAAAATTTTGGACTTCCGACTAGGGGGTCGGGGTAGTGTGGAGCGAGGGGGGGGGGCATGATGTATGGGATAGAGAGGATTGGTTCGGAGCCGGGGGTGGTGTGGGGTGCAGGGGGTTGGTGCGGGGTGTAGGCAACGCTGTGGCTGGGTTGGGTTGGGGGGCATTGAGTGGTAGGAAGAGGCGAGGTTAGGGTTTGATGTAAATGAGGGATAGAGAGAGATGGAGAAAACTAGAGAGGAAATTGATGTAAATATTCTCAGATCGGGGATCGAGGATGTGTCTAGGCGGATCGGGCTGGGCCAAAGGAAAGGCCAAGCCCAGTCAAAAATTAAATAGGTTTTATTATTTGGATCCCAAGCATAACCTGATCTTCTTCGGGTTTGGCTCGGAGGTTAGTCCGACCTTGTGCCGTGTCAAAGTCCATCGAGCCTGTCTGAGTCCAGTTCCGGCCATAAAGTGGATGCATCATGGAAAATCACTAATTCTTTTCATTTCAATTCATTTGTTGTAACATTTATTCATTTGCTACCGGGGAAGATAAGTTTGGGATCCAAATATCATATAAGATATTTTCATATAATCACCTAAGTGATGGGACCTGCAATTTGTATTTTATTTTGTACATATGTTCTGTTTAGTACATGGTAAAGTAGGCTATTCACAACAAGAAAACAATATTTTAACAACCGATTTTGCAACCGATTATTTTGGTTATATTTGTGACTTATTTTGCAACCGATTTTTTTTCTTAATAATTTAGCAACCAATTCAAATTGGTTGCAAATGCAGTTGCAAAATTTTATTTTTCAACCAATTTTGCAACCAATATTTTCTGATACAATTTACTACTAATTTTGAGACTGATTTTTTAATTAAAAATAAATTATTTAGTAATACATAAATTACATGGATTAGCAACCGATATATCGGTTGCAAAAATTGATTAATTTTTTTAAATAACAAAAATCAGTTTTAAAAAAAATTAAAATTGATCAAATCGAAATTCATTTAAAAATATTTTTTCAGTTTATTTTTTAACTTTGCAATCGAATTTTCGGTTTCAAAATTTCATTTAAAACAAATTTTAGTTTTCTTTGAAATTTTGCAACCGAAAATTCAGTTGCAAAAAAATGATTTTTTTTAAAAAAATTCTTGGGAATTTCCGGTTGCAAATTTAATTTTACAACATATATTAATTTTTTTTATTTGTTGCAACCAAAAAATCGATTGCAACAATTTATTTAAGTCGGCCTCTCATCGAGCACCGCCCGATCCTAACCCCAATTCCTAATCCCCGGTTACCTCTCCACCTCCACCGATCTAGAGCTATCAACGGGTCGAGTCCGGATCCGAGACCCACAAGTCTGGACCCAACGGGTCCAGGTTTGGATCTAAATCTGGACTCGTTTACTCGGATCCAATTAATCATAGTTAAATGGATCCGAGTCTTGATATTACATATCCAGACCTGATAAACCCGAGATCTGATTAAATAAAATAATATTATACATATTTATATATTTATTTATATTTATATAAATATGGGACATTGGATCATAATCCAATGGTTAAGAATTTATCAAGGTTTTTACTATAAAACCTTCCTTCAATTGGTGCCCTAACCCTTTCTGGCTTTCTCCCTTCCAATGAATCGGCGAATCCCCAAATCCCCACGACCGCTTCGCCTCCACGACCGACGCCTCCCTCGATGGCCGAGCCCTCCATGGCCGATGCCTCCCACCCTCGACAACCAACACCTCCGGCCTCCCCCCCGACGGTGGACCCCTCGATGGCCATGCTTGCTGCTCCAAGCCTTGACATCGGCCTCCCCCCCAATGGTGGACCCCTCGATGGCCGGCGTTGCTTGCTAGCCACTCACTGCTTCGAGCCTCGACATCGGCCTTCCCCCCCCGACAGCGACCCCTCGATGGTCGACGCCTGCTGCCCATTGACAGCTCTACTCTGCTGCTCCGAGCGATCGAGCCTCGACATCGACCTCCCCCCCTCTGCTACTCCGAGCAACTGAGCCTCAACATCGACTCTCCCCCGACGGTGGATCCCTCGACGGCCAACGCTTGCTACTTCAAGCCTCGACATCGGCCTCCCCCCCGATGTCGGACCCCTCGATGGTCGATGCCTGCTACACCGAGCCTGGACATCGGCCTCCCCCCTAACGACGGACTCCTCGACAGTCGATGCCTGATGCTCGACATCGTTCTTGGATCCGAGCACCTCCGGCCAACAACATCGTCAATCATCCCCACTCCCCCGCCGGCTGCTACTGCCCCTGTCCCGATATCGTTCTCAGGTTGTCTTTCTCGGATCCAAGCCCCTACTACACTACTACAGTGCTAGTGTGCTACAGTTACAGTGCTCAGTTAGTTATATTTTATCTATGTTTTAGTTTTGTGATTCCCAATCCTGCTATTAGAGAATGAAAAAAAAAAGAATCCTCCACTCTTACAAGCCCATGGGCCATGGTGGTACCTTCCATTCGGGTCTAGGTTCGGGTCTGGATACCCAGGATCCATTTGGATCTGGGTATGGTACTTTAAAAATTTTTTAAAAAATAAAAAATATTCATTTTAAAAATGATATTTAACATTTTTTTTTTTTGAAAGATATAGATTAGGCTTTAAGATTGTGATAAGGTTATATTTAACCTTTTATATTTAAGCTTTAAGTTTGTGATAAGTATATGAACATTAGATTAATAAAAATTTTTGTATCCTCAAGTTTTGATATGCTACAGAAAATGGATATCTTTCATCTTCGTAGTTGGATGTATAATAGACTTTTACTGGATCGAAAGGGATATATCGAAGAATTTTTAAAAGGCATGGAAGATTTTATACTCTTTGGGTGTCAACAACCTTACTTTCAAAGTGAAAGAAAATTTAGATGTCCTTGTAAGTACAAAAATCAAAGGTACTTAACTACTGATAAAGTGAAGCTTCATCTTTACAAAATAGCAAGGAGGGGTGGAGGATAACGATGAGGAGGACGAGGACGAGGAGGAATAGGAGCATTAGCACATTCTTAATATTACCTTGTTGCACCTTTTACTGTTATTTGTTTTGCTTTGCATAATGAACTGCACCTCTTAATATTACCTTGTTATCTGCGGTTAGAGGCTGTGATGAGTTGCCTTGGTATCTTCATGATGCTTCAAGTATTGAAAGTGTATGTTGGCTCGAGCCATTTTGCCTAGATCTAAATGATGTTGCAAATTTGGATGGCTTGCTATTATTGCAAGCAACCATTTGCTGCCTTCAACCCTTCTCAATGTATAAAAATAGGCAATCCTGAGCCTCTGAATCTTCTTGTTTGACACTTTTGTTCTCTTGTTGCTGTTTTATTATGCATTTTCATGAATTGGCTCCTCTTCTTATCTACGGTTAGAGGCTGTGATGAGTTGCCTTGGTATCTTCATAATGCTTCAAGTGCTGAAAGTGTATGCTGGCTCGGACCATTTTGCCTAGATCTAAATGGTGTTGCAAATTTGGATGGCTTGCTATTATTGCAAGCAACCATTTGCTGCCTTAGACCCTTCTCAATGTATAAAAATAGGCAATCCTGAGCCTCTGAATCTTCTTGTTTGACGCTTTTGTTCTCTTTTTTTGTTTTATTGTGTATTTTCATGGATTGCCTCCTCTTCTTATCTGCAGTTAGAAGCTATTTTGTGTGATATTCTGATAGCTTATTTTAGAATTAAATGTGCGATTTATTAGGAAAAGATGATGAAATCTATTGTTGATAATTACTTAGTTATGATTTTTCTGCTAATAAATAGGAGAAGCTCTTTGCCAAAAAAGAGCGTACCGGGATGGCTGTTCCAAAAGAGAGTATGGCTTTGTTCATTTGCATGGGTGTACCATTCATAGAGCTTATAATATCTATATATATTATCTTTCTTATATTTGGCAGGATGTTTGTTGACTCACTCTTCATGGTGATTCTCATGAAGCGGGTATTTTATTATATGGTACTCCTTCTTGTCTTATTATTGGTGATGAACTTTTGGATCACTTTTTATTTGACCAGGTTATAACCCCCTTCCTTGTACTTTGTTCATCTTTGCTACACTTTTCTTACAATAGTCTTGCTTATTTTGGTATGTGGTCTTGTAACTGCCATGTTCCAGTTTTCACAGCAACTTTTGTGGACCGGCTTCTTAGCCTGGTATTCTCGTACTCTTCTTTCATTTATATCGGTACGGTTCAACCTTAAAAGCCCGGTATGGGATACAAACCAATAAAAACTTACCTTAACTGGATTGGTACGAGTCGATCCGGTATGGTATGAGTCTATTCGGTATGGTACTGGGAGGTTCAGACCGGTGCAGCCCGGTTCAGTACGGTTCAGGCTCGGAGCACCTCCCGATTGGGGCTCGGAGCAATTCCAACTTCATTTTTAAGCATTGATTGCATAAGCAATGCATGGTCTAGGGCAGGATTTATGGTAACGTCCCATACCGCTCGGTATGGGGCGTATCGAACCTTACCGGTAAAGAACCGGTACGGTTCAGTCTTAAAAGCCAGGTACGGGATATGGACCATTAAAAATGTACCTTAACCAGATCGGTATGAGTCGATCTGGTATGGTACGAGTCCATTCGGTACAATACAGAGGGGTTGGACCGGTACAGCCCGGTTCAGTCCCTAATAGTGTTTTATACTGTCATGTCCCTTCTCTTTTAGTTCAAGCATACCATCATGTTGTTTTATCAACAATGGGCATTGATAATAGTTTTCTAATGTTTCATGTTCTTTACTGTCTCATCTTGACCATTATATGATTGGATTTTTATGGACCGGCAAAATAGTAGATTTTCTTTATAGGATGGCTAGAAAATCTTTTAATAGTGTAATTCCTAGATTCAGAATACATCTGGTTAAGTAATTGAAGCATGAGTTTTTCACCAATATTTTAGATTACATTTGGGCCATTTGTGCCTGTTACTGATGGAAAGTGCCCCAAATTCTACATGGTTCTTATATATATTACAAGCTTGTAGCTGCTTTTTCTCTTCTTCCATCCCATATGATGTTTCACTCAGTACTGTTACTGATGGGAATTGCTCCATAATCGACATGCCTCAAATATTACAAGCTCTTAGCCTCAAATATTACATGATGTCTTATATGTGGCTTGCCTGACAATATACATATTCTATATGTTAAAGATGCCTTACTGCTATAATGTTCATTGTGATCTTTGATAATGTTGTAAATTATATATTTTGATAATGTTTAGTAATGTTGTAAAATACAAGAAAAAATTAGTATTTTAA
Source organism: Areca catechu (assembly GCA_021397845.1). Taxonomy (NCBI): domain Eukaryota; kingdom Viridiplantae; phylum Streptophyta; class Magnoliopsida; order Arecales; family Arecaceae; genus Areca; species Areca catechu. The sequence continues at coordinate 32,890,224 of CM038047.1, read as the reverse complement.
ATTTATTTTTTGAAATTATTCTATTTTAGCAACCATTTTTGTAATCGATTTTTAATTTTTTTACAAAGATTTATTAATTTACAACCAATTTTGCAACCAATTTTTAATTTTTTTCAAATTTTTATTAATTTGCAATCAATTTTGCAATCTAATTTTAATTTTCTTTCTAATTTTTATTAATTTGCAACCGGTTTTGCAACCGACTTTTAATTAATTTGTAACCGATTTTACAACCAATTTTTTAAAATATTTTTAAAAAAATTATTACTTAGCAACCAAATTTGTAACCGATTTTTTGACTTGAAAATTATTTCAAAAAATATTTAAATTTTATAAATACACCAAAAAATAAATAATCGGTTTTCTAAATCAGTTACTAAATTTTTGTAATCGAATACAATCAGTTATAAAATTTTGCAACCTGTGTTTTTGCAACCGATATCTTTCAGTTGCAAAATTGGTTGCAGATTAATTTTGCAACTGATATTCAATTATTAGCAACCGAATTTTGGTTGCTAAAACATTATTTTCTTGTAGTGATTGATGACTTCATGTTTTATAGTTATATATTATTTTAACTAATTAAATAAGTGTTTATTTTTAAAAAAATTCATTGTATAGAACCATAAACCTATCATTGGTGAATGTACTATTCTACAGCATCTGTATATTTATATATTTTTATACGAATAGTATAATTATATACATTGGTCAATTGATTATCAAGTTTAGACAGTTTAAAAATTATAATTAATTTTATAGTTCAGTTACAGTAATTAAACGATATGCAATAGGTATCGAAAGAAATTTTGGATAACATTTTCCTTTAGTTTTCCTCGTACATAATTATTTGTGTGGGGAGAACTAAGAAAAAATACTGAAAAAATTTCTTTCGATCCCTTATTGCATATTATTTGATTACTATAATTGATCTATAGAATTAATACAATTTTTAAATGGGATAGGACCTATATTTATCTAGTAGTAGGTGATAAGATGTATTTATTATGTAAGTCATTTTAAACTTCACATATTGGTATTGAATATAAAAAAACTATCATTAAGCCATATTCAATCTATATAATTACAAGGCATGTATAAACTTAATTTGATTATTGTATTCACATTTTAGAAGATATATCTAGCTCCTCTATAAATTTTGTATTCATGTTGTAGTTTATATAAATTATTATTATTGATGACTTTATATTATATAGTTACGAAATAATTTAACTAATTAATTAGATGCTTATTTTTATAAAATTTGTATTGTATTGTATCATATTCCATGACATCCGTATATTTTTATATTTTTATACGGGTAATAGAATTATATATATTGATCTATTAATTTTCTAGTTTGGATAGTTTGAGAATTGCAATAAATTATATAGGTTAATTGTAATAATCAAATGATGTGCAATAGGGGCTGAAAGAAATTTTAGACAATAATTTTTTTTAATCTCCTTATACATAATTATTTATATGGGAAGAACTAAGAAAAAATACTGCTGAATTTTTATCGGCCCTTATTACATATCGATTAATTACTTTAATTAACCAATATAATTATACAATTTCTGAATAAGATAGGATCTATCTTTACCTAGTAATTAGTGATATGATACATTCATTAGTTGATAACTTTATGTTTTATAGTTATGTATTAATTTAAATAATTAATTAGTTATTTATTTGCACAAAATTTGTATTGCATTAACTAATTAATGTTTATACTTGTTGCATTAATATTGACTATATAATTTTTTGATAGGATGTCAAAATTTATTTTATTTATTAAACTTGTAGTGAAAAATGGAAGAAATAATTATATCCTTATGTTATATTAATGGTTCTCTCATTAATGCAGCATATGGTATTGAGTATAATCAGGGATCAAAAAAGGTAATTAGAATTAAATATAGAATAACATATGAAGAGTTACAAAACTAGTTATATAGAGTCTTCCATATAATCGAAGCAAGAAATAAAATAAATATTATTTATAGATATCCACAGGTTATGCAGTCAAATTAGTAAAGTATGAATCTATTCTAATTACTGATGATGAGGACATGAAGATAATATTCGTAACTATCTGCTCACATCCAGGTCTATCAAGTGTGGAGTTGTCTATAGATATATATTATGTTGAGGATTCTTCCAACTTGTATCATATTTTGAAGGTCGACATGTCTAGGCAATTGTTGCACTTGATAGAAATGAAAGATTTACTCCTTTCATTACAGGACATGTAAATATCAAGTAGGCCAAAGCTACATCATATACTGTTACAAGATTTGATAGAGCTAGTGGTATATTTCAAGTCCAAACGATGATGCGTGGACCTTACATGAACAAAGGCAACAATATATAGATGACTATTATAGCAACTATTTATCTAATAACTAATCCATAGTATATAATTTATATGTTAATTAATGTTATGTTAAATTGTAGATCGTAAGACTTTCGAAGCTTACGTGTACATATCAGAAATGACAGTACTATTATTTACCTTACATGTCATGGTTGTATATGCACATGTAGTAATTGATGTTTATAGATATGTTGATCGATGCTACTTTTTAAGTAACATCATCAAACTTATGCATCTTAATTTTAACCCATTTCACATCAAAATTATTGGTCATAACTTGATTAAGGTAGAATCATTATTTCGGATAAATTATAGTTTAGGCAAAGGATAGACCCCGATCTTCTAGAATTAGGAATGACATGGATTCGAGAGAAACCAGTAACAAACACATGTGTGGAATCTGTCAAGTGGAAGGGCATGATAGACGGTCATGTCCAACAACCAGAAATGCAAGTTAGTTATACCATATTGCCTCCATAACATAGGTATTTTTAGAAATATCATTTTAATATGTGTTTACATGTCATTAGTTTATTATGTATGCTACGAAATCAACTAATGAAATTTTTGTTTTCATATTTTACATTCCATTGATATGCCAGATAGGAGATGGATGCATCATCGGGAATGCTTTTTAAGTTCATTGATCCTGTTACGAGCTATGTATTATATCTATATGAGTACTGTTTTATTTCATGTATTTTGATGGTTTCTTTTTCACATTTTGAGTGTACTTTTTTTCCAGTATGACACAGGCTATGTTTATTGATGTATTTTGAGTTGTAAGCTATGGTTGCACTTGGATTTATGATTATATATTTACCAAATCTATTCTTTGTCTAGTGGAGTTTGTGGTTATGTCATGGATTTAGTAAAATATTTTTGTGTAATTTTAAAATTATATCTTTGGTAAATAACATTTACTTAATATATATATAGCATATTGTCGATATGGATCCAAGTCCATTACATCGCTCGATATTATACAACTAGTATAGCCATCGGTATCTTTAATCACATGTATACCATAAAAGATTAGTCCAGAATGGGATACTTAATAATATGCATTCCACTGATCAAATCATAATATAATATTATATTTTAACATCACTTTTATCAATAACACCTACTATATAACTATAAAATATTTTTGGACAAGAATTATAGTATATAATGAGTATTGCAACTAATTACAATTATTTTTGGATTAAATGTAATAGATATATTAATATATAATTTCAAAATATAATAAAAAAGATAAAATCATTAATTCTTAATAACTCAGCTATTCAAGATCTATAGAGTACTCCGAGTCTTTTGGGACTACATAAAAAATATACTCAAATAATATAATAGTGAATGAAATTATATATAAATAAATTAAAAGTTATTTAAATATTTTATTATGCATAAAGAATTTAATCAAAAAGTTTTTAAAATCATTACGAGTTTAACGATCCAAAAATCATTCAAATCAGATATAAAATGAGCAAGTCACGGTGATTTTATTAAAAAAATAAAAATAGATAACTAAACTATAAATAATAGATACTATAGGAGCCTTTCTATAAAATAACAGTTTAAAAATAAAATCAAAATTGATAAAAACTTAAATGTAATTTTAATTTAGACTCATATATTGTTATATTAATTATTCCGAGTCTTGGCTCACCCTACGTCTCGACGTATCGATAAGTGACCGGTCGTTCCCCGTGCCAACGCGAGACCGATGCCGTAAACCCTTAAATCCTAAATCCTAAATCCTAAACCATAAATCCTATACCCTAAACCCTAAACCCTAAATTGTAAATCCTAAACTCTAAACCCTAAACCTTCGGTCAGGCTGTGGCTGACCCTACGAGCACCATCGGGCATGAGCCATGAGTGGAATGAAACATGGCATTTTCGAATGCTCGATGTCGGACGTGCGGGCACAGAGCAAGGTACGATCTACCGAAGGTCATCGTCATGCATTGTCATGGACCATAGCACGTTCGGTCGCTTATCGGTCGCTTCTCATGCCATTTCATGGCAAGGGGCTTGTGAGGGTGCTGGGCTAGACTGGATGTCAGACCACCATCAGTTCGCTCACTAGTCCGGCCACCAAACTGATTGCTAATCCGGCAATCAATTCGATAGACAGTTCGGTTATTGATTTGATTGCTAGTTTGGCTGCTAGGCCGGTGCCAGTTTGGTCACCAGGCCAGTTGCAGTCTGAACACCAAATTGGTGTCAATCCGACTCGAATTGGTGTCGAACTGGAGCCTTGTCCCATGCCCACACGTCACTTGGTGGAGTAATCCCTTATAATTTTGTAACTGCAATGCTAATGAACTTTTAGGTAATATGGTGGAGGAACAAATTTTGATAGTGTTCCCAACATGCTTTCCTGGGTGGATGTTGGTGGTGCTCACTACTAGAAAAGGGTGATTTATCGAGGGATTTTATCAAGAAAAAAATTCCTCGTAATCTCGAGGGATCTTTCGACAAAAAAAAAAAACTGTAAAATTTTTCGAGGAAAAATGTTTTCTCAAAAAATCTCTAACATATTATTTTTGCGAGAGATTTTCGAGGGATCTTTTCATCATAATTTGGTTCTTAGTAAAAAATTTTAATAAAACAAATTCTCATAAAATCCCTCGAAAATTAATTTTATGAGAGATTTTTCAAGGGATTTATTCTTTATAAATGAGCTTTTAGTAGAATTTTTTTGAGAAAAAAAGTTTTCTCGAAAAATTCTCGTAAATTATTTTTTCAAGAGATTTTTTAAGGAATCTTTTCATCATAATTGGGTTCTTAGTAAAAAAAAATCAAATAAAAAAATTCTTCGCAAAAATCCCTCGGAAATTTTTTTTGTAAGGAGTTTTTCAAGGGATTTGTTCCTTATTAATGAGCTCTTAGTAGAAATTTTCAAAAAAAAAATTCTCAAAAAATTCATCGCAAATTATTTTTGTGAGAGATTTTTTGAAGAATCTTTTCATTATAATTGGGTTCGTTGTAAAAAAATTCTCAATAAAATAATTTATCACAAAATCCCTCGAAAATTAATTTTGTGACAGATTTTTCAATGAATTTATTCCACATAAATGAGCTCCTAAAAAAAAAATTTGAGAAAAAAAGAATTCTCGAAAAATCCCTCGCAAATTATTTTTGCAAGAGATTTTTCGAGAAATCTTTTCATCATAATTAGGTTCTTAGTAAAAAAAAATTTAAATAAAAAAAATTTCTTGCAAAATCCCTCGAAATTTAATTTTATGAGGGATATTTCGAGGGCTTTATTCCTTATAAATGAACTCCTAGTAGAAATTTTTTGAGAAAAAAAGTTTTCTCGAAAAATTCCTTGCAAATTACTTTTGTAAGAGATTTTTCGATGAATCTTTTCATCATAATTGGGTTCTTAGTAAAAAAGTTTTAAATATAAAAACTCCTCATAAATTCCCTTGAAAATTAATTTTGTTGGAGATTTTTCGAGGGATTTATTTCTTATAAATGAGTTCTTAGTAGAAATTTTTTGAAAAAAAAGTTTCCTCAAAAAATTCCTCATAAATTATTTTGTGGGAAATTTTCTAAGGGATCTTTCATCATCTTAGTAACTTCTATTTTTTCATTTGAAATTATTTTGTGAGAATTTTTCGAGGAATTTATTCCTTATAAATGAGCTCTTAGTAAAAATTTTCTGAGAAAAAAAGTTTCCTTGAAAAATTTCTCGTAAATTATTTTTATGAGAGATTTTTCGAGAAATCTTTTCATCATAATTGGATTCTTAGTAAAAAAATTTCTAATAAAAAAATTCCTCACAAAATCCATTAGAAATTAATTTTGCGATGGATTTTCTGAGAGATTTATTCCTTATAAATGAGCTCTCAGTAAAGATTTTCTGAGAAAAAAAAAATTCTCGGAAAATCTCTTGTAAATTATTTTTACGAGAGATTTTTTGAGGGATCTTTTCATCATAATTGGATTCTTAGTAAAAAAATTTCTAATAAAAATATTTATCACAAAATCTCTCAAAAATTAATTTTGTGAGGAATTTATTCCTTATAAATGAGCTCTTAGAGCTAACCTTTTCAAAATTTATATTGACATCGTTAAAAACCAATTAAATTAAATAAATAATATGATAATTAAATTTAAAATATAATTATTTTATTAAGTACATAAATATAATTTAATATATTTTTAAATTACTATCAATATATCGAGATTATGATGACTTAAATGATAAATGCATCCTATCACCAACTACTAGATAAAGATAGGTCTTATCCCATTCAAGAATTGCATTAATTTTATGGGTCAACTTACAGTAATCAAATGGTATGCAATGAAGATCGAATAAAATTTTGGTAGTATTTTTCCTTAATTCTCCATATATAAATATTTATATATGCGGAGAATAAAAGGAAAATGATGCTCGAAATTTTATTCGATCTTCATTGCACATCGTTTGATTACTATAAGCTAGCCTATAAAATTATTTACATTTCTCAAACTATCCAAATTAAATAATCAATTGATTAATGTGCATAATTCTTAGATCCGTACAATTTTAGAAAAGTATATAAATACTACAGAATATGCATATTAAGATTTTGATGGGTCTATGGTTCAATGAAATATAAATTTTATAAAAATATATATACAGAAAGCTGAATGATTAACCTAAAAAATAATTTTAAAATATAATTACATCACTGATACTAATATCTACATATTACATACTATAAAAATTCATGTTGTACATCTATATAATAAAAAAAATAAAACTACAAATATGCAGGCTATATATTTCTAATATTTTTGTTCAAATAATTTTTTTCTATACTATGATTACATTTTTAATGAATAAATTGATAATATGAATAATACAGTATATAAATTAACAACTTCATTCATAACTTAATAATTTATTTATATACCATAACTCTCTAATTTTTATTATTAAATTATTTACATATTCTAAATATTTACAAATCATAGATAATGATTAACTTCATTTATAATTTAATATATTAACTTTAAACCACCATGTATTCATATTTAATTAAATAATTATCTGCAAGCTATAAATATTCATACATTTTAAATATTTAGTAAAAGTACAATAATTTAGTTATATCAAATAAATCATATCATATTTGTAATATATGTTTATCCAATAAATTTTATTATACTATTATTAATTTTAAATTAATTTTCTTATTCTTAATTTTATATGTTGTTTATGTCATTAACTATACCGATAAACTAATAAAATACTTATATAGCATGATAAATTTATTTTTAATTAAATAATTATTTACATGCTCTAAATATTTATATAGTTTATTCATTTAGTATTAATATCATAATTTATTTATATTAAATTGATCAATTATTTTTATAACTATATTAATTATGCCTATCTATATTAATATATTATTCTTATATATTTATATACTCATAATTAATTATTACTTCAATTTTATAATGATGAAATAATTTTAATGATTAATCCATAATAAATTATTTTTAATAATTTAATACATATTTAATTTTACTAACTTAAATTATCTACTATTATAATTTCATATTTTTAACATTTTTGTTATAAAATATATTTTAGCATATCATTATTCTTTTTATATTAATTAATACATTAATAAATTATTGAAATATAGCTGAACAAACTTATCTTTATTTAATTATTAATTTAACTGCTATACATATTTATATTTTTTAAATTTTTACTATTAACATCATAATTTACTTATATTAAACAAATCAATTAATTATATATCTAAATTAACTACTTATATCTATTTTCTAATTTTCTTTATTTCAAATTTTTAATAACATATTCATACTAAATTTTTTATCTTTATAATTTGATCTACGTATTATACATTTAATTATTATTTATTTTAATATTAACAATATATACTATTTTTTTAATTTCTGATATAATAAATATTATACCAAAAATAACTAGATAATTAATCAAAACTTGTTAATATTTTCTAATTTTTTCAATAACACAATTAAAAAATAAACCAAAACAAATTACTACATATCCATGTAATTTAATATAATTTATAATTACATCAATTGCATCCAAAATATATTATGCAAACATAAATAAAATAAATACAATTACAATTGCATCATAAAAAATAGCATAAATTACATTATAAATTTCTGAAATTAAATTACTAAATATTAAAAAAATCATACCAAATAAAAATTGAAATGATAATATTCAAATAATTAGAATAACAAAATAAATAACATATTTACTTCTAATGCCGGATGGAAGAAAAAAAATTTTGGATTTTCTTGGACCGGAAGAACTTTTCTACACTTGGACCGGATCTTCGCAATGAAACCGGTGATCGACTTAAACCGGACCTGATTCTACTTGGATCGAATCTAAAAAGGAGAACAAGCCAACAAAAAAATTTAAACAACACCAAGGAGCTATGGGGCAGGGGAGAAAAGAAAATTCGTACCTTCAATGGGGCTGGGACAAAGCTGTTGACAAAGAAAAACAACGAAATGGGACCGGAGACAAAGGAATGGGGCCAGAGACAGAGAATGGGGCTGAAGAAGGAAATAGGAAGATGAAGAAAAAAAATCCAAAATGGAGGAGGGGGTTAGATCGGCTGAGAAATCATCTTTCGGAAAGATGATTTCACTAACAATTTCTCAGTGAAATCGTCTTTCCAAAAGATGATTTCAATCTGGCCTGCCACCTCGCTGCTACATGCCTAGACCCCTTTGCCACCTGTCCCTCCTCTGGCCACGTGTCCAAGTCCGGATGATACGTAGCCAAAAAAACACCTAAATCCATAAATATGTTACGAAAAACCTATTTTTATAAATAATTTTTTTATATTATTTTAAAAAATAGTTTGTGATCTATGACCAATTTTGCCTGGAGGATGCATGGATCCTCTAAGATGCATAATTAATTTGTAGTATAATCTGGTGTAGCATTCAATGGCTGCCATTACACTACAAGAAAATAGTGTTTTAGAAACTGATTTTGCAACCGATTTTTTTTGTTACATTTGTGACTTATTTTACAACTAATTTATTTTCTTAATAATTTAGCAACTGATTCAAATCGGTTGCAAATGCAGTTGCAAGATTTTATTTTTCAACCAATTTTGCAACCGATATCAAAATTCATTTAAAAATATTTTTTAAAATTTATTTCTTAATTTTGCAACCAAATTTTTGATTGCAAAATTTTATTTAAAATTAATTTTAATTTTTTTAGAATTTTGCAACCAAAAATTCAGTTACAAAAAAATGATAATTTAAAAATATTTTTTTAAGTTTATTTCTTAATTTTGCAACCAAGTTTTCGGTTGCAAAATTTCATTTAAAATTAATTTTAATTTTCTTTAGAATTTTGCAACCGAAAATTTGGTTGCAAAAAAATGATAATTTAAATATATTTTTTGTAAGTTTATTTCTTAATTTTGCAACCGAATTTTTATATGCAAAATTTCATTTAAAATAAATTTTAATTTTCCTTTAAAATTTTGTAATCGAAAATGCGGTTGCAAAAAAAGATAATTTAAAAATAATTTTTTAAGTTTATTTCTTAATTTTGCAACCTAATTTTTGGTTGCAAAATTTTATTTGAAATAATTTTTAATTTTTTTAGAATTTTGCAACCAAAAATTTGGTTGCAAAAAAATGATTTTTTTTAAAAAAAATTCTTGGAAATTTCCGGTTGCGAATTTAAATTTAAAAGATATATTAATTTTTTTTATTTGTTGCAACCAAAAATCAGTTGCAACAATTTATTTAAGTCAGCCTCGCCCGATCCTAATCCCCAATTCCTATTACCCCGCTCCGCCTCCACCTCCACCGATCCACATCTCCCTTGATCTCCCTCCCTCCTCTGGTCCTCCCATCGTTAGATCTCCCCAATTAAACTTCATCGCCTTGGTGCCTTTCTCAAGATCGATGCTCGATGAGAAGAACTCCAGCGAGGCAACGATGAAATCCTAGAAAGGAAACCCCAAATCCGGAAACTCTTCGATCAAGTGAGTTCTCCTTCTTCGATGATCAGGTGAGTTCTCCTTCTCAAATCCATGTCCTCTTCACTTGGTGGGGTGGCAGGGCTGCAAGTCCTCCCAATGGGGGTTTCGATGGAAGTAGGGCAAAATTGAGTGGCGAAGTCTAATTTAATCTAAAGAAAAAAAAAGGGGAGGCCTAGGCAGAGGCATATGCCTTCCTCGATTGCATATTTACCTTGTTCATTTTTCTCCATTCCGCACTTCGTGTCATAGGAAACCCGACCACACGGTGGTCTCCGATATGCTCTCATCCGTTTCATAACTCCTGCTGGATCGGAATCAAGAAGTAGAAGCCCTCTGCCTTTTGTGTCTCTAAGTAAGCATCGCGATCCCGTTTTTGAAATTGTCATTCTGGACTTCAATATCGTTCTTTATATCTAATGTTTTTATGCGAGCAATTAACCTCGTTTTTGGTCTGAAATCTCGTGATTATTGGGGTTTCTGGAGGAGTTTTGGCAGTTTATTCCGATTTTTAGCTGGTTAATTTGTAGAATTAATGGTCACTGTGCTGATCTCAGGTGTTTTCATGGTTCTTTGTTAAACTCTTAAAAATCATAATTATATTGTTTTGAATCATGAATCTTTTGTGATGTTTTGCTGGAATGACTATAGGGTTATTTCTCTCTTTTTTTTCCAAAAGTTGGCATTTTTTTTCTTTTAGATTCAACAACTATGAGTGATCATGAACTATCCCAAACTTGTTGGGGATTGTGGGATCTTGAGCTACTTTCATTGTTAAAGGATGCAAATTAATGTGACTAGACTGGTGGGACATTAGAGATAGGGAAAACATAATTCTAGAGCGTGTAAGTGTTTGAATAATCATCGTAACAAGATTATTTGTATTAGGATAGCATTTTGAAGTCATTTCCATATGAAAAATTTGACATGGATTTTTTTGTCAAGAGCTTATGTTGTTTATTTTACTTCATGAGGAATTTAATGAATTGATTATTGGTACTTATCTCTAGATGATTATCATCTTGACATCCTGAACTGAATTCTTTTCTTTATATATGCATTTTGTGTATGCTTTTGTACTTGATACATGTGTTCTCTATAATTGATATCCAGCTAATTCACTGGTAAGATGCTTGGCTTTGAAGGTAAAATTAGTAGCCGAAGTCTTGTAATGAGGGTAAGGCACCCACTTTGGAATATTCTCTATGTTCTAGTTGTGTCAAGAGAGACAACTATAAGAGAAAGTCGGATGAGGAGAATGGTAGATAGAGAAAGAAGAGAGATGGGTGGAACTTTGGGAGATAGATTGGGATGGGACTACTCTTGCTATCAGCTGAGAGGTTTGTTTAAGAGTGAGAAGGGTAGACCCGATTTGGATTTCTTTCAGTTTTTTGGTGGCTGCAATGCATGCCGAAGCTTGGGATGGTCGGTTTCCATGGTTTGAGTTGAAAAAATTGGGTATAGTGCATTAGATTAGGCTTTAAGATTGTGATAAGGTTATATTTAACCTTTTATATTTAAGCTTTAAGTTTGTGATAAGTATATGAACATTAGATTAAGATAATTTTCTATATCCTTATATTTTGATATGCTACAGAATATGGATATCTTTCATCTTCGTAGTTGGATGTATAATAGACTTTTACTAGGTCGAAAGGGATATACCGAAGAGTTTTTAAAAGACGTGGAAGATTTTATACTCTTTGGGTGTCGACAACCTTACTTTCAAAATGAAGGAAAATTTAAATATCCTTATTGTAAGTGCAAAAATCAAAGGTACTTAACTACCGATGAAGTGAAGCTTCATCTTTACAAAACAAGATTTATACCTAATTACTGGTATTGGACATCTCATGAAGAAAGTGATCCTCATGTGGGTGGGGTACCTGATTTGCATGCAAATGATCCTGCTATTGCACAAATGGATAAGGATCCCTATAACACATATCGATGCATAATATTCGATACCTTTGGAACAGAATTTGTACCTGACCATTCGTCTAATATAGAGGAGACACCAAATTTGGATGATCAAAAATTCTATGACTTGTTGTATTCAGTCCAAAAATTATTATGGTCGGGATGTACTGATCATTCTGAGTTATCAGTAGCTGTACGGTTGATTAGCATCAAATCTGAAGGTAATATTTCGTAACGATCTTTTGATCAAATAGTGGGTCTTATGAAAGAGACACTTCCAACCGATAATACTATACCTCAAGATTTTTATAGGACAAAAAAGTTGGTGTCCAAACTTGGCCTTAATGCTATGAAGATAGATTGTTATATTAATAGTTGTATGTTGTATTATGGTAAATAATCTGAAGATAAGCAATGCAAATTTTGTGGGGCTGGTAGATATAAATCTCGGTCCCGTGCAGACAATCAACAAAAAAGGTACCGATGAAGAGAATGCATTATTTATCTCTAATTTCTAGATTAAAAAGATTGTATACTTCAATGAGTTCTGCACCACACATGACATAGCATTATGAGAACAGGCATGAGCTAGGAATATTATGTCATCCATCAGATGGAGAAGCCTGGAAATATTTTGATCGACGCTATCCTGATTTTGTAGCTAAACTATGCAATGTCAAGCTAGGGCTATGTGCTGATGGTTTTACTCCTTACAATCAAGCATCAGTCCCATATTCTTGCTGGTTAGTAATTGTTACTCCCTACAATCTACCACCTGAATTGTGCATGACCATTCATTATATGTTCTTGATAATAATTATTCCGGGTCTATATAATCCAAAGAGTATGATAGATATGTATCTATAACCTTTGATAGATGAGTTGAAATATTTGTGGGAGGAGGGTGTCCTAAAATATGATATTGCAAGAAAGCAAAATTTTATGATGAGGGATGCATTGATGTGGACTATCAATGCCTTTTATGCATATGGAATGCTGTCTGGATGGAGTACAGCTAGAAAATTGGCGTGTTCATATTATATTGACTGATCAAAAGCATTCACTTTGAAACATGGTAGAAAGAATTCTTGGTTTGATTTCCATCGGCAATTTCTACCTATTGATCATGTACTAAGAAGAAATAAGGATGCATTCTACAAAAATCGAATTGAAAAAGATCAACCTCCATGAAGGTTGAGTGAAGAAGAAATATGGAAAGCTGTATTTTCTATTCCAAAGGTAATCAAGCAGGGTTCATGCAGAATTGAAGGATATGGGGTTACACATAATTGGTTAAAATAGAGCATTTTTTGAAATTTACCATATTGGAAAACTAATTTGATCAGACATAATCTGGATATGATGCACATTGAAAAAAATGTTTTTGATAATGTTTTTAACACGGTAATGGATATCAAAGGCAAAACCAAAGACAACGTCAAAGCATGAATGAATCTAAAGGAATACTACAAGCATAGGGAACTTGAGTTGCAAGAGTTGGCTAACGGAAATTTATTGAAACCAAAAGCAATATATTCTTTAAACCTAGAACAAAAAAGAGGTGTATTTACATGAATGAAGGAGTTAAAAATGCCTGACGGTTATGCGTCTAACTTAAGTAGATGTGTTAATATGAATGAGGGAAAATTAATTGGAATGAAAAGTCAGGACAACCATGTCTTTTTTGAGCATTTGTTGCCAGTTGCATTTATTGCTCTACCGGATCAAGTTTGGAAGCCTATAGCAGAGCTAAGTAGGTTTTTTAAGGATTTGTGCTCAACAATGTTACGGATCGATGACTTGTTGCAAATGGAACAGAATATTGTTTTGATTATATGCAAATTATAATGGATTTTTCCACCCAATTTTTTTGACTCAATGGAGCACTTACCTATTCATTTACCATATGAAGCAATAGTTGGTGGTCCAATTCAATATCGTTGGATGTACCCATTTGAGAGGTAGATATTACTAACTTCAATTTAACAAACATATTCTTCTGCATTAAATTTCTATTCAGTACGTAACATGTACCATATTTTAATGCTTGAATGATGTAGGTTCCTTAATAAAATAAAATGGATGATCAAGAACAAAGCTCATGTTGAAGGATCCATATGCGAGGCATATTTATGTCAAGAGACAACTTCTTTTTGTTCATATTATTTTGAACCACATATGCAGTCATCAAGAAATAGAATTGAAGAAATGATGTTGTGGGTCAGGATATGACACGTGAACATACTCTATCAATATTTAATAAACCTGGCCGATCTTCTGGTAGATGTCAAAGTCAATATCTAAATGATAAGGAATTAGTTGCTGCACATTTACATATATTACTTAACTGTGAAGAGGTTCAACCATTTATCGAGTAAGGTTAAATAATCGTTGATACAAAATTATTCAAACCATATATCGATTATTGAAATACTAACGCTGAAAAATTCTTGGTTTCAAAATTTTTAGCGAGAAATTATGACTTTTGACACCAAATATAAGCACCATAGATATTGATTCTAGGATTGCATCTGAGTTACCATATTAGTTTAAGTCTTATATAAGTTCTTTTTTTGGAATGTCATGTATTTTTATCAAATTATGTTATATCGATGCTTATTGGCATTCATGCTTTTTGTTTATATCATGTGTAAGCTCATAATCCACAGAGTCAGGTAAACAATCAATATTTTTATAATTTGGCATGGGGTCCAAAAAGAAAGGTTCTTACATGGCAGACATATTTTGTCAACCGTTATAAGTTTCACATGGATGAAAGGTTCGGAACAAACTACAGACCAATTTTATTACTACGGCATTATTAAGAAAATAATTCAATTAGAATATCTTGGCCATCCAATGAAACAGATAGTGTTATTTAATTATGAAGGATTTGATATAGTGTTGAATCGTGGTATGAAAGTGCATAAAGATTATGGGATCGTTGAGATCCGGCACAATAGAAGGTATTCAAGATACGATCCCTTTATAGTTGCACAAAAAGTGATTCAGGTATATTATCTGCCATACCCTGAAAAGTTAAGGGACAAGCAACATTGGTGGGTTGTCATTATGACTAGACCGAGACGTACTATGGATGATCGATATATAATTGAGGTTGCTTACCAAGAGGATACAATATCCCATGTGAATAGTGTATCGAATGATAATGCAATTGAAAATTTGGTCGATAACAATTGAACTTTTGGGAAAGTTGACGGAATCATCAATATGATTTGAATATAGATGACGAAGATGAAGAAGAGTATGATGAGTTTGATTCTATCCAAGAGGATGATACTGAGCATGACCAATACGGAAGTTCTTTTGATGATGAATAGTAGTCGTATAAGTAGACCCCTACTTTTGTATGTACGATTATTATTTAAATGTTTTATCATATTATTGATAAAGTTGACTTACATTCTTTATATTTTTTGTAGATGGCAGATCAGTTTAGAAACACTTATGCATCATCTAGTAGGGGTCATGGTAGGAAGCATGTCTTTCTGTTGATATCCCATCCTCATCATCTACTATCCCACCTGCATCTTCCACCATTCCTGCGCCTCCATTGCTTAGTCCCCCACATACTATTATTATGGTATGTTCATCAGGTATCACGTTTTCATCTCTATTATACTCAGGATCTTCTATACATGCTCCAACACCTATTATGTATAATATACCATCCCCTACTTATGCTACATCTCCTACAGTCCATTCATCATTTTCTAAGTTAGGATCTGCCACTATTCATTCATCATCTCCTCATTCATCAACCGGCGTTGTTCCTTCATCATCTCCTCATGTATTGCCAATTAATCCTGAGCCTAGCAGTTCTCACAATGCACGAGGCTCGGACCAGCGATGGCAGGGCTGTACTGATCCTTGATGGAGAGG
This sequence comes from Areca catechu, assembly GCA_021397845.1. NCBI lineage: Eukaryota > Viridiplantae > Streptophyta > Magnoliopsida > Arecales > Arecaceae > Areca > Areca catechu. The sequence continues at coordinate 32,873,988 of CM038047.1, read as the reverse complement.
GATAATAGTAATATTAAATTTTAGCCTTAAGATAATTGTTGAAATATATATTCTGTATTAGATTTCTTGATTGACTTACTTGTACTTTGTAGGTTTTTACCATCTTATCCAACTGCCAATGCCATTGTAGAAATAATGAGAAACCATTTTGATGAGCCGTGGGTATGATGGAAAAATATACCGCACGGTATAAAAGATACGTGGTTTGATGAGTTTAAGGCAAGTAATTTTGCTTTGTCAAATGTAAGTTATTTTTTAATATTTTTATTGTTATTTAACTGGCTGTTAAATTCATAATAGAGGAGATATCAGTTTCAGCCATCGGATGAAATATGGGCACATCGTAATTTCGAAAGATGTGGTGCTGCTCGACTAAAAAATCTCCTTGCTAATGCTAGAAGAGCCATGGAGAGACCGCCATGGCTCAGAGACTTTGTATGGAATAGATTGTACGAGCACTGGCGCACCGCCCAATATCAGGAGAGGTCACAAAAAGCAAAAGTAAATAAGGCTTCTGATAGCGACGATTTTAGTCCTTCCCGTCATACTTGCGGCTCTATCACTACATTCCAGCACAGATACAATTTGGTAAGCAATACCAACCGAAATCTTTAATATATTTACAATTCATATTAATAAAATATCTTGTTCTTCAACATACAAACTTCGAAGACTGGTACTGTGCCTTCTCCATCTGAATTATTAATTCATACCCATCAGAGGAAGGATAAGACTTGGGTTGATAGGAGATCAGAGCATATTTGCGTAAGTAAAAATTTTAAAGTTATTCTACTATTTTTTTAATACTAACTGAATTAAATATTTCAGTTCTAATTTAGATGTAACATGGAAGAGGCACAATCTCAAAGCAGTGCTGATTCTAACCAGCAGCAAACTCCATCATCGAAATTGGATGTATGGATTCGTACTGTTGTTGGAAAGAAGAAAGGAAGGGTGTATGGACTAGGATTAGAGTCCACTGCATTGACAGGCCCGTCAAATTTTTAAGGACAATCTTCATCCCCCTTACAATGGTTGGATAGTAAAGATTCCAAGAGCAAGTACGGAAGCAGGTTGAAACCAAAGTCAATGCTCGGGTACAAGCTATCGAGCAAGAAAGGGATGAACTATAGAGGCGGGTTGAACACAATGAACGACTGTTGCAAGAGATATTAGCTAACATAAATTTTCAGCCTTCAGCAACTCCTACTTTTACTGTTAATCCTTCGCAAAGAATTGAAATGGATCCTCTTCAGAGGTACCGTGCACAAGGATCACAGCGAGGAGAGGGAGGATAACGATGAGGAGGATGAGGATGATGAGGAATAGGAGCATTAGCACATTCTTAATATTACCTTGCAGCACCTTTTACTGTTATTTGTTTTGCTTTGTATTATGAACTGCATCTCTTCTTACTGTTATTTGTTTTGCTTTGTATTATGAACTGCACATCTTCTTGTTTGACACTTTTGTTCTCTTTTTATTATTTTATTGTGCATTTTCATGGATTGCCTCATCTTGTTATATGCGATTAGAGGCTATGATGAGTTGCCTTGGTATCTTTATGATGCTTCAAGTGTTGAAAGTGTATGCTGGCTCGGACCATTTTGCCTAGATCTAAATGGTGTTGCAAATTTGGATGGCTTGCTATTATTGCAAGCAACCATTTGCTGCCTTAAACCCATCTCAATGTATAAAAATAGGCAATCCTGAGCCTCTGAATCTTCTTGTTTGACACTTTTGTTCTCTTTTTGTTATTTTATTGTGCATTTTCATGGATAGCCTCATCTTGTTATCTGCGGTTAGAGGCTGTGATGAGTTGCCTTGGTATCTTCATGATGCTTCAAGTGCTGAATGTGTATGCTGGCTCAGACCATTTTGCCTAGATCTAAATGGTGTTGCAAATTTAGATGGCTTGCTATTATTGCAAGCAACCATTTGCTATCTTAGACCCTTCTCAATGTATAAAAATAGACAATCCTGTGCCTCTGAATCTTCTTGTTTGATACTTTTGTTCTCTTTTTGTTGTTTTATTGTGCATTTTCATGGATTGCCTCCTCTTGTTATTTTCATGGATCTCTGAATTTGTTTTAAGTCTGTTTGCAGTTTCTTGATCTGATTGACAGCATATTCATAGATGACAAATATATTTGTGAATAGCTAATTCTATCTACAAGGTTCGATAGATTTCATGTTACTATAAAATGGTTTTAGAGAAGAATATTCATAGATGACAAATATATGGTTACAATATGTCCAGAAGGCATTTGCACCTTCTTATTTGAAACATATGCGTAGGGAAAAAACTTCCTGTCCATATGCATTTTTTATTGATATTGTGGGTGTGCATTTTTTATTGATATTATGGGCAAGCCACCAACCATCATAAGTTTGGCCATGCTTTTTATTTTTGTTGCTGTAACTACTTTTCTTCATTAAGTTGGTGCAAGCAAACTTTGTTTTTGTTCTGTAGCTTATTTTTGTAGCTGTTATCTTGATGGCATGCTTGAATAGCATTGTTTTGCATTGAATCATGAAGGCCAATTAGACTCTTATGTGCATTTCCTTGCCTTATCATATAACTATTCTCTATGAATGAAGATGTAAGACAGGAAAACATACAACTAAGAAACCAGTTACCAAGATTGCATCTGCAAACCCCCAGAAGCCATTGCCACTTCCATCCGCTGTTCAAAACAAAAAACATGATGATTCTTGCTTATTATTTACTGTTTTTGTTGTGTTTATTCTTGCTCTTTATAGACTCCAATGAAACATTCGGAACCGGTTTTAAGGGAGAATATATAAAAGGAACCTCTTCACCTTTTTTTTCTTTATTGGGTTTTTTAGTTCTTGTTTCTTTGGTTTTATGATTGCTGCCATTTTCTGCAGATATGCGATACTGTTCCTAAGCCCAAGGCTCATGAGGACACCTCACTCATACATACAGCTAGATAGCATATTAGCATAAAGAATTTTTTCTTTTGCATTATGACAGTGCTAAAATAGTGCTGACATGGCTTGTGTAGGGTGACATAACTCAATGGTGCAACCTTAGTAATGCATTTTTTCATGTTGTATCTGTGTTTTATCAATTTTGCATTAGTAGTTGTATTTTGATCTTTGTTAATGAATATAAGTAGTTGAAAACAGACTACATGCTTAATTGGTTTAAACAATCTGAACCTCTGAACCTTAACTTGGGACTCCTTTCAGAGTGGTAAAATACTTAATATATGCAATGTACATATGGTTTAGAATCTTTAGATTATGGCTCTTATAAAAGAATGTGACCTTGATCTACTGCAATATACATATTTGGTTAGGCCCATCTATAGTAATGTTGTAAAATATAGAAAAAAATTAGCATTTCAATTTTTTTAATTATTCTATTTTAGCAACCGATTTTTAATTTTTTTTCAAATTTTTATTAATTTACAACCAATTTTGCAACTGAATTTTAATTTTTTAAAATTTTTATTAATTTGCAACCGATTTTTAATTTATTTTAAATTTTTATTAATTTGTAACCGATTTTGCAACCGATTTTTAATTTTTTTTAGATTTTTATTAATTTACAACCGATTTTGCAACCGATTTTTATTTTTTTTTCATATTTTTATTAATTTACAACCGATTTTGCAACCAATTTTTAATTTTTTTTTCAAATTTTTATTAATTTGCAACTTATTTTTTTAAAATATTTTAAAATAAAATTATTACTTAGCAACCGAATTTGCAACTGATTTTCTGACTTGAAAATCATTTCAAGAAAAAATTTAAATTTTATAAATATACCAAAATCGGTTGCTAAATCGGTTGCTAAATTTTTGCAACCGAATAAAATCAGTCACAAAATTTTGCAACCTGGATTTTTACAATCAAGGTATTTCGGTTACAAAATCGGTTGCAAATTAATTTTGCAACCGATTTTCAATTATTAGCAATCGATTTTTTGGTTGCTAAAATACTATTTTCTTATAGTGAATTAGTAAATGGACGGCCATCAAAAAATCGGTTGCTAAAATATTATTTTTTTATAGCGTTAGTAAATGGACGGCCATCAAATAAGACAACTTTACATGCCATGCACAACACTCTTTGTTTAATGATCATCCATCTTTTGGTAGGGTCATCAAGGGCTGCACACTAGTTTGTGATGTAAACAACACACTATGTAGGATTTAGGATCTTTTTGCTTGTAGTAACAATGAGCCGAGTGGCTCTGACAAAGGACATGCGAGTAACCTTGACATCTACACCTGCAGTGAAGCTGGTGGTGATGGATGTGGTGCCACTACTGATGGTAGCGATGGTTGTGGCCATAGCAGCGGCAAAAGGTTGTGGACGGATGTGGCGGAGGAGGTTGTCGTGGCTGGGGGCTAGCAATCCAATATTGAATGCAGGCATCCAAGTATACGGGAGTGAGAGGAGGCTGATCTAGTTGGCGAAAGCAGGCGTGCAAGTACCGTATGCTGTTTCGTGTTATATATAGTATGGTAATAATTGGCAGAAAATGATCGCATATTTATCGGGTCTTTTTATTTTTAATTTGTTTTTTTTTTTGAGTAGATATTGACCCGGTCTTGACGTTAACTGGTACCCAATGAGGAGCTAAACAATGAGAAGTTTCAACGAGTTGCTTCCTGGAAGTTTCATCATGACTTTTTGCTTCTTTGGCACGCGGAAGTATCATAAAAGACGGCAAGGGCGGAAGACTTGGAGGTCACAGAGGCCTGTAAGAATTCCTGCTGAAAGAGGTAGAGGAAGACCGAGATGGCGAGGATGATAGAAGCTCTCACCGATGGCAGCAGCAGCAGCGATGGTGTTTCCCAGTTTCCAGTAGGTTTGTTCTTGTTTTGCATGATCGTGGCATCCATCGCAGTCATAACCATGGTCGTCTTTGCCTGTGGCGATGACGATACTGATAGCCATGGTCATGGCGGTGGCAACGACAGTGGCGGTGGCAAAAACAACGGCGGTGGCGGTGGCAACGACAGTGGCGGTGGCAAAAGCAATGGCGGTGGCGGTGGTGGCGGCGGTGGCAACAACAATGGCGGTGGCGGTGGTGGTGGCGGCGGCGGTGGCGGTGGCGGTGGTGGTGGTGGTGGCGGCGGTGGCGGTGGTGGTGGCGGCGGCGGCGGTGGTGGTGGTGGCGGCGGCGGCGGTGGCGGAGGTTGTTAGCAATTCCATTCCGGAGTCCGAAGCATATACGATATACGTGGCGGTAAGATATCAGACCTGGTTGTGATCGGAGGCAGGCGCGTGCATTAGGAGTTCGGATTGTACTGGATTTCAAAGCGGAACCAATGTATTAGTTATTCCACCGGGTATATACATTTTATCTAGCCTAGCCGCGATCTGGAAGCAGTTACTGATGTGTAAAAAAATAGTGAAATCTTAGAAATATTATTTGAAAGTGTTTGTTGCTTTGTCATTTTGAATTCCACTTCTACCGTCCTACATTAAGAACGATCACGAAGCTTGCAATTAAGAACGATCACGAAGCTTGCATAAATTACGTGAAATTAAACTACCAGCATCGGTCATTTTTTTAAATTTTTTATTAAAGTAGTTCAAACTTTTTATTAAAGTAATTTAAATAATCATATACTACAAGAAAACATTATTTTAGTAACCGAAAAATCGATTGTTAATAATTGAAAATCAGTTACAAAATTAATTTACAACCAATTTTGCAATCGAAATATTTTGATTGACGTTGCAAAATTTTGTGACCGATTTTATTCGGTTGCAAAAATTTAGTAACTGATTTAGCAACCGATTTTGATGTATTTATAAAATTTTAACTTTTTTTCAAAATGATTTTCAAGTTGAAAAATCGGTTGCAAATTCGGTTGCTAAGTAATAATTTTATTTTAAAATATTTTAAAAAATCGGTTGCAAATTAATAAAAATTTAAAAAAAATTAAAAATCGGTTGCAAATTAAAAAAAAAATTGAAAAAAAATTAAAAATCGGTTGTAAAATAGGTTGAAAATTAATAAAAATATGAAAAAAATAAAAAACGGTTGCAAAATCGGTTGTAAATTAATAAAAAATTTAAAAAAAAATAAAATTCGGTTGCAAAATCATTTACAAATTAATAAAAATTTGAAAATAAAAATAAAAACCGGTTGCAAAATCGATTGCTAAAATAGAATAATTAAAAAAAAAATTAAATTGCTAATTTTTTCCTGTATTATACAACATTATCATAGACGGGTCTAACCAAATATGTACATTGCAGTAGACCAAGGTCACATTCTTTTATAAAAGCCATAATCTAAAGATTCTAAACCATATGTACATTGCATATATTGAGTGTTTTACCATTCTAAACCATTTGTAAGTCTGGTGCACATCTTGGGTGCAAGAAAAGTATAATACCAAGTAGAATTTGTGAAAGACTTACTCTGACATATAGGCATCCAGAATAGAGCCAAGTTTTTTCCCAAAGCCTGAAACATGACCAGATTGAACAGTCTTTTCTAACGCCGACCAACCCTAAACCACATTGCAAGGGTATCATATATCAACATTTGGAGAAGCTTCCCCACAGGAATAACAAATATGAAACTATAAAGGCTTGATTACCTCATCAGAGGTTAAATGATTGAACTTCTCATTTGCAATCTCTTCACAACGAATAGTAGCAACCATGACCTAGTAAATTGCAGCAGAATGAACATGCGGAAGGGCAAACAATGAACATCTTTGCAGCTTAGCAAGTTCTATGCGCTTATATCAATCAAATGAGTGATTTAAGCAGAAGGAATAAGTCTATATGTCTGTAATCCCATTGAGATAATGGGTTTGTCACCATACCAGCTGTCCTGGTAGATGTACTTCTCTTGTTTCTGTTTCTAAAAAACATTATCCTGAGAGAGATGGAATCAAATTGGGTTTATTTGCCACATATAATAGAATGTTTTATGAAGGTTTCACATCAGCAGTTAGCTTCACTCAAGCTCTGACATTATATAATATAGAAACCAAAAATTAATACCTTGTGAACAGGAAGGTCAAGGTCCTTATCTTCTCGTATAACTTTCAAAATTTGTTCTGCACTAAATGAAAACCCAGAAGCAGGCACAACACCTCTCCTATCACCTGCAAGACCTCCTGGAGCAATTGAATGGACAAATCTCTCCCTTAATTGCGCAGCCTGTTTTAAAAAGGAAATAAGGCATTCTGGAAACTTGCTAAGCTTTATATATCTATTAAATAAAGAAACTAATTAATATTTTACACATTGTTCAGAGCAGCATTATTTTATCAACAATAAGATAGGTGAAGTCACATCATATATAAACAGGATTTTGTTGTTTATTGCTACAATAGATACTATTTTAAAAAGAAAATGGGCATTGTTGGTAGATTGATATATTGGTTGATTGGCAGGTACCTGCTCTTTGAATTGTTCTTCCTTTTATCTTCAAAACTAGGCAAAGCTGTGACCTCCACCTTTATGTCATAAAACAGAGATATAAGAAAGGGATATGTCAACTTTCTTAGGCACATTAGACAACTTACATTAAAAAATTCACTGAGTGAGGTGTCCTCGTGAGCCTTGGGCTTAGGAACAATATCCTATATATGCAGAAAATGGCAGCAATCATAAAACCAAAGAAACAGGAACTAAAATATCCAATAAAGAAAGAAAAGGTGAAAGATGTATCTTTTGTATATCCTCCCTTGAAACTGGTTCCGATGGAGTCTATAAAGAGCAAGAATAAATACGACAAAAACAATAAATAATAAGCAAGAATCATCATGTTTTTTGTTTTGAACGGCGGATGGAAGTGGCACTGGCTTCTGAGGGTTTGTAGATACAATCTTGGTAACTGGTTTCTCAGTTATATGTTTTCCTGTCTTACATCTTCATTCATAGAGAATAGTAATATGATAAGGCAAGGAAATGCACATAAGAGTCTAATTGGCCTTCATGATTCAATGCAAAACGATGCTATTCAAGCATGCCATCAAGATAACAGCTACAAAAATAAACTACAGAACAAAAACAAAGTTTGCTTGCACCAACTTAAATGAAGAAAAGTAGTTACAGCAACAAAAATAAAAAGCATGGCCAAACAAACTTATGATGGTTGGTGGCTTGCCCACAATATCAATAAAAAATGCACACCCACAATATCAATCAAAAATGCACATGGACAGGAAGTTTTTTCTCTACACATGTTTCAAATAAGAAGGTGCAAATGCCTTCTTGACATATTGTAACCATATATTTGTCATCTATGAATATTCTTGTCTAAAACGACTTTGTAGTAACACGAAATCTATCGAACCTTGTAGATAGCATTAGCTATTTCACAAATATATTTGTCATCTATGAATATACTGTCAATCAGATCAAGAAACTGCAAACAGACTTAAAACAAATTCAGAGATCCATGAAAATAACAAGAGGAGGCAATCCTTGAAAATGCACAATAAAACAACAAAAAAAGAACAAAAGTGTCAAACAATAAGATTCAGAGGCTCAGGATTGCCTATTTTTATACATTGAGAAGGGTCTAAGGTAGCAAATGGTTCTTTGCAATAATAGCAAGCCATCCAAATTTGCAACACCATTTAGATCTAGGCAAAATGGTCCAAGTCAGCATACACTTTCAGCACTTAAAGCATCATGAAGATACCAAGGCAACTCATCATAGCCTCTAACCGCAGATAACAAGATGAGGCAATCCATGAAAATGCACAATAAAATAATAAAAAGAGAACAAAAGTGTCAAACAAGAAGATTCAAAGGTTCAGGATTGCCTAATTTTATACATTGAGAAGGGTCTAAGGCAGCAAATGGTTGCTTGCAATAATAACAAGCCATCCAAATTTGCAACACCATTTAGATCTAGGCAAAATGGTCCGATCCAGCATACACTTTCAGTTCTTGAAGCATTATGAAGATACCAAGGCAACTCATCACAGCCTCTAACCGCAGATAACAAGATGAGGCAATCCATGAAAATGCACAATAAAATAACAAAAAGAGAACAAAAGTGTCAAACAAGAAGAGGTGCAGTTCATGATACAAAGCAAAACAAATAACAGTAAGAAGAGGTGCAATTCATAATACAAAGCAAAACAAATAACAGTAAAAGGTGCTGCAAGGTAATATTAAGAATGTGCTAATGCTCATATTCCTCCTCATCCTCGTCCTCCTCATCATTATCCTCCCCCATCCTCGCTGTGATCCTTTTACACGGTACCTCTAAAAAGGATCAATTTCAGTTCTTTGCGAAGGATTAACAGTAAAAGCAGGAGTTGCTGAAAATTTATGTTAGCTAATATCTCTTGCAATAGTCATTCATTGTGTTCAACCCGCCTCTATAGTTCATCCCTTTCTTGCTCAGCAGCTTATACCTGAGCATTGACTTCGGTTTCAACTTGCTTCCGCACCTGCTCTTGGAATTCTTTACTATTCAACCATTGTAAGTGGGATGAAGGTTGTCCTTGAAAATTTGATGGGCCTATCAATACAGTGGACTCTAATCCTAGCCCATACACCCTTTCTTTCTTCTTTCTACCAACAGTACGAATCCATACATCCAATTTTGATGGTGGAGTTTGCTGCTGGCTAGAATCAGCACTGCTTTGAGATTGTGCCTCTTCCATGTTACATGTAAATTCAGACTGAAATATTTAATTTAGTTAGTATTAAAAAAATAGTAGAATAACTTCAAAATTTTTACTTATGCAAATATGCTCCGATCTCCTATCAACCCAAGTCTTATTCTTCCTCTGATGGGTATGAATTAATAATTTAGATGGAGAAGGCACAGTACCAATCTTCGAAGTCTGTATTTCGAAGAACAAGATATTTTATTAATATGAATTATAAATGTATTAAAGATTTTGGTTGGTATTGCTTACCAAATTGTATATGTGATGGGATGTAGTGATAAAGCCACAAGTATGACGGGAAGGACCAAAACCATCGCTATCAGAAGCTTTATTTTCTTTTGCTTTTTATGACTTCTCCTGATATTGGGCGGTGTGCCAGTGCTCGCATAATCTATTCCATACAAAGTCTCCAAGCTATAGTTGTCTCTCTATGGCTCTTCTAGCATTAGCAAGAAGATTTTTTAGTTGAGCCGCACCACGTCTTTCGAAATTACGATGTGCCCATATTTCATCCGGTGGCTGAAACTAATATTTTCTCTATTATGAATTCAACAGCCAGTTAAATGACAATAAAAATATTAAAAAATAACTTACATTTGACTAAGCAAAATTACTTGTCTTAAACTCATCAAACTATATATCTTATACACCGTGCGGTATTTTTTTCCATGATACCCATGGCTCATCAAAATGGCTCCTCATTATTTTTACAAAGGCATTGGCAGCTGGATGAGATGGTAAAAACCTATAAAGTACAAGTAAGTCAATCAAGAAATCAAATACATAATATATATTTTAATAATTATCATAAGGCTATAATTTAATATTACTATTACCCCTCTCTATCAAGGATCAGTACAGTCCTGCCATCGCTGGTCTGTGAGCCTCATGCATTGTGAGAACTGCTAGGCTCAGGATTAATTGGCAATACATGAGAAGATGATGAAGGAATAGTGCCGGTTGATGAATGAGGAGATGATGAATGAATAGTGGCGGATCCTGACTAAGAAGATGATGAATGAACTGTAGAAGATGTAGAATAACTAGGGAGTGGTATATTATACATGATAGGTGTTAGAGCATGTATAGGAGGTCCTGAGTATAATGGAGGTGAAAACGTGGCTCCTGGTGAACATACCATAGTAATATTATATGGGGAACTAAGCAATGGAGGCGCAGGAATGGTGGAAGATGCAGGTGGGATAGTGGATGATGAGGATGGGATAGTAATAGAAAGACGATGCTTCCTACCACGACCCCTACTAGATGATGCAGAAGTGTTTCCGGACTGATCTGCCATCTTCAAAAAACATAAAGAACATAAGTCAATTTTATCAATAATATGATAAAGCATTTAAATAATGATCGTATATACAGAAGTAGGGGTCTGCTTATACGACTACTATTCATTATCAAAAGAACTTCCGTATTGGTCATGCTCGGTGTCATCCTCTTGACTAGAATCAAACTCGTCACACTCTTCTTCATTTTCGTCATCTATGTTCAAATTCATCTCGACGATTCCGTCAACTTTCTCAAAAGTACAGTCGTTGATGACCAAATTTTAAACTGCATTATCATTCGGTACACTATTTACATGGGATATTGTATCCTCTTGATAAGCAACCTCAATTATATATCGATCATCCACAGTATATCTCGATCTAGTCATAATGACAACCCACCAATGTTGCTTGTTCCTTAACTTTTCAGGATATGGCAAATGGTACACCTGAATCACTTTTTGTAACCATGACGATAGAATTATTCCAGCCTGAAGTCATTCAAAGCAGGGATTTAATTGCTAAACTAATCATAAGAATATTCATTTGTAAGGAACACAGATGTCAATGATCTAAAATGCATCCGGAATTTCATATTAAATATAAAAGGTTATATTTGCATAGCTCATTTTAATTTTAATCGAGTCTAATCCATCTAATCCACCTTGTCTAAGCGCATCCATCCCATTTTATTCCAACATAAATATAAAAAAGCTAAAAAAGAAACTGTTTACTTTTAAGAACAGTATAATATCAACCATTTCGTATCCATTCAATGCATCCTCTAAAATGGATTCATCCTCTGAAATAAAAAGTTATGATCCTGAAAGTATAATATCAACCATTTGGTATCCATTCAATGCATGCAATTTCATATCTTTCTTTTTCCTTACACGTAATATTTTACATTTTTACTTATTACATCTAATGGTGTAATATCGTTGTTTTTACTCTCATCAGGGTAAATTTGATCCTTCGGTGAACGTTTTTTCTCGTAACAGGATTGGGGGGGAAGAATGGAGAAGATAATTTTACTACATTTCCTGGTCATAACAAAATCTATCTTAAAAATATTTTTAATTAAAATGATAACTATGAAAAGATAGATTTTCCATCTTAGTATATACAACTTGTATTTGAGCGGTTGCCATTACTACGCATGCCAACAGCCTGATCCAAAATAGAAAATATAAACTTACCTTTACTAGGGTTTCTTTTCTAGGGTTTCCTTTCTAGGGTTTCAGGTGGAGGAGAACTCACCTAATCATCGGAGAAGGAGAACTCACCTGATCGAAGAGTTTCCGGATTTGGAGTTTCCTTTCTAGGATTTCATCGCCGTCTCGTTGGAGTTCTTCTCATCGAGCATCGATCTCGAGGAAGGCACCAAGACGGTGAAGTTTAACTGGAGAGATCTAACGATGGGAGGACCGAAAGAGGGAGGGAGATGTGGATCGGTGGAGGTGGAGGTGGAGGTAGAGCTGGGTAATAGGAATTGGGAATTAGGAATTAGGATCGGGCGAGGCTGACTTAAATAAATTGTTGCAACCGATTTTTCGGTTGCAACAAATAAAAAATTAATATATCTTTTAAATTTAAATTCACAACTGAAAATTCCCAAGAAATTTTTTTTAAAAAAAATCATTTTCTTGCAACCGAATTTTTAGTTGCAAAATTCTAAAGAAAATTAAAATTAATATTTAAATCAAATTTTACAACCAAAAATTTGGTTGCAAAATTAAGAAATAAACTTTAAAAAAAATTTAATTACCTTTTTTTTGCATCCTAATTTTCGGTTGCCAAATTCTAAAGAAAATTAAAATTAATTTTAAATGAAATTTTGCAACCGAAAATTCAGTTGCAAAATTCTAAAAAAAATAAAATTAATTTTAAATAATATTTTACAACCGAGAATTAGGTTGCAAAATTAAGAAATAAACTTTAAAAAAAATTTAAATTATCTTTTTTTTTTTTTCAACCAAATTTTTGATTGCCAAATTCTAAAAAAATTAAAATTAATTTTAAATAAAATTTTGCAACCGAAAATTTGTTTGCAAAATTAAGAAATAAACTTTTAAAAAAATTTAAATTATCATTTTTTTACAACCGAGTTTTCAGTTGCAAAATTAAGAAACAAACTTTTAAAAAATTAAATTATATTTTTTTTGCAACCGAGTTTCAGTTGCCAAATTTTAAAAAAAATTAAAATTAATTTTAAATAAAATTTTGCAACCAAAAATTTGATTGCAAAACTCTAAAGAAAATTAAAATTGATTTTAAATAAGATTTTGCAACTGAAAATTCAGTTGCAAACTTAAGAAATAAACTTAAAAAATATTTTTAAATTATCATTTTTTTGCAACTGAATTTTTGGTTGCAAAGTTCTAAAGAAAATTAAAATTAATTTTAAATAAAATTTTACAACCAAAAATTCGGTTTCCAAATTAATAAATAAACTTTAAAAAATATTTTTAAATTGTTATTTTTTTGCATCCAAATTTTCAGTTGCAAAATTATTAAAAGAATTAAAATTAATTTTAAATGAAACTTTGCAACCAAAAATTTAGTTGCAAAATTAAGAAATAAATTTTAAAAAAATATTAAATTATCATTTTTTTGCAACCGAATTTTTGGTTGCAAAATTTTAAAGAAAATTAAAATTAATTTTACATGAAATTTTGCAACCAAAATTCGGTTACAAAATTAAGAAATAAACTAAAAAAAAATTAAATTATCTTTTTTTTTGCAATTAAATCTTCGGTTACAAAATTCTATAGAAAATTAAAATTATTTTAAATAAAGTTTTACAACCGAAAATTCGATTGCAAAATTAAGAAATTAATTTTAAAAAATATTTTTAAATTATCATTTTTTTGCAACCAAATTTTCGGTTCAAAATTCTAAAGAAAATTAAAATTAATTTTAAATAAAATTTTGTAACCGAAAATTCGGTTGCAAAATTAAGAAATAAACTTAAAAAATATATATTTTTAAATGAATTTCGGTTTCGGTTGCAAAATTGATTGAAAAATGGGAATCTTGCGACTGCATTTGCAACCGATTTGAATCGGTCGCTAAATTATTAAGAAAATAAATTGGTTGCGAAATAAGTCACAAATATTACAAAAAAAAAAAAAAAAAAACTAATCGGTTGCTAAAATACTATTTTCTCGTAGTAATATGTCAAATTAGGATAATAGTTATTTTTTATTTAACCATTATTTAAGTCGGATTTATTCAATTTGTAAAGAGCATAATTAATTTCGAGTTCGAGAATCAATTACAAAAAAAAAATCGATAACTTAATCCAAAATGCTTGTATTAATTTGATCCGCTCGTGTCACTTAAGAGGCCACCTTAAAAGAAAAATCATTCGAGCCCCATGAGCTCATATCGTGACCTAGGAATTTCCATCCTTCTCGAGAACAAATTGGCGCAAGTTCATTCGAAAATGCGTATGTTATTTTTGTCCCTCCGAGAGATCAATTTCGTGGATGTTAGACCTGAAAATCCAACGACGCGAGGAATTCAGAAGCTTCTTCGAAAGTGTTCACGTCTCCATGATGTTTGTTGGGTTTACGTGGTGGAGACATCTAAACGTGGCTAAGTGCACGCCCGCCCTTTGTCATGAGAAATGGATGCAGAGGATTGAAGCTGTGGACAGAAAGCAAGCTATTTGCGCTCCAAGCTATACATGATCGCGGCATCCATCAGAGTCATAACCATGGTCGTCTTTGCCATGCGGCGCAGACCCGGGTACTGTTTGGAGAGGTTGAGGTGGATGGGGAGGTGGCGGTGGCGGTGGTTGCGGCGGCGGTGGAGGTTTTGTCAGTGGCAGTGGCGGTGCTGGAGGTTTCTTAGCAAACACATGCTAAGTTATCAGGTCCAGATGCGATTGCTGGCAGGCCGATGTCTTAATTATTCCAAAGTTATATACATGTTAGATTTCTGATTTTTAGAATCAATTATCCATAAAATAATAGAAACTTAGATATTTAAAATAAATTATTTGAAGTGATCGATCCAATTACATTTGATTTCCTTAATATTTCTAGCATCCTGCATCGAGAATCATTATTAGGCTTGCATAAAAGTGTAAGGATTCATAGGGGCATTTGCTTAATATTTCAACATTAGTTATGCATTATATAGGATCAAAAAAAATAAATAAATAATATCTTTCAGTTGGTATTTTTTAGCTGAGATCCTTAGTTGTTGCAAAATCTTTTCATTTGGACATCTAGAGAATTAGTTGGCATGAATTACTGGAACCTAAATCTATTTTTTTGCCAAATTATAGAAAGTGTTTAGCGAATATAAAGATATTGCAATTTTACTTATGCTGGCCTGTTAAAGATAGTGATTAAATTATTAAAAAATTTAGTAACTCAAAAACTTCATTTTAAATGCCACTCAACTAATTTGATTAACAACCAATAATAGTCATCTTAATAGTCACTCTCGTCACTCCGATTGAATACCTGCTGCTGCGAAGTGTGCCATATAATAAAGCAAAGCGAAAACTATATAGATTCTTGTCTATATATATATATATATATATATATATATATATATATATATATATATATATCACATGACTAATTTTTTTAAAGTGAAGTTTTTGAGTTATCATTGCTCTTCTCTCAAGGCTACATTCGAGAGATTGGTTCAAGAACAAATAGTTTGGATTAGTTGGATCTGACAGAAATTATTTTTTTTTATGAAAATTATCCAGAAGCCTAATTGAAAGCAAATCCCAAAAAATAAACATATGATATCATTGAGAATAACCAAACAATAAGCAGAAGCATACCTGAAGTTACATTTGAAAGCCTGAATTTGAAGGTCTACTCCTGTGTCGCACGGCTAGCCTTCCAGATTCACACGGTTTCCTAAAGAGCCTTTTATTACTTCTCTAGGATTTTCTTCTCCGATGATGGGATATCGGGGAGAAAGGAATAATACCATGTAATCTGAAGACCATAACCGCCTTTATATGACAATAGCATTATTATGATTTATATTTTTGCCCATCATAAAAATAGAAATTGTCTTTAAGTCTCTACACATTAAAAGGCCCACATCCTATTAGATTAAGCCCCCAAATAGTTCACAACATAATTGATCACTTTTAAATGGGCCAAACCTTAAATAACAGCCCACAAAGCATTATTATTTACATATAAGCCCAATATTGGATTAAGGATCAAATAATCTCCCACTTGGGCTATATGTATAACCTTATAACATGCTTTGCAAAAATAACCGAATGAGCTTAACTTTACTTTGCTGTCCTTATTAAAATGTATCTATAATCAATCCGGTCCATCAACCACACCAACATAGGATCAAAGCGGCCTTTGTTATAATTATCGTAACTCAACCCATCAATGGTCACGTATATCAATGCAATTGAATGACATGGATTATGATGTGGATGTGTAGCATGGAAATTTCATGCGATGTGACCTTAACATGCCTATTTTCAACTGGTCCACCCTTAAACCTCAGTGAGATCAAACCAAACAAAATCAGAGTATAAATAAGCCGAAACTTTATTTCTGCAGAAAACTAAAATAACTGAAAAATGTCTGTATTACAAGAGCATCTAAAATATACAAACTTCCACTAAAATTGAATATCCTCTACTGACATGACACCCATATGAGCAGTGTGCTCATGAAATACCTTGGGTGGCACTCCTTTAGTAAGCGGATCCGCAACCATGGAGTTTGTCCCTATGTGCTCAATAGACAACTTTCTACTCTGAACTCTTTCTTTAACAACCAGGAACTTGATATCTATATGCTTTGATTTCGTTGAGCTCCTGTTGTTATTAGAATATAAAATTGCTAACTTATTATCACAAAATAACTTGAGTGGCCTTTCAACACCGTCCACTATACTTAGCCCCGTGACAAAATTCTGAAGCCATATTCCATGATTGGATGCCTCATAGCATGCTATGAACTCTGCTGCCATGGTAGAAGAGGCTATAAGCGACTGTTTAGTACTCTTCCAAGAGATAGCACCTCCGGCAAGCAGGTAGATATAGCCCAATGTAAATTTCATACTATCTTGGCATCCAGCAAAATCGGAGTCAGTATAACCAATGATCTCAAGCTGATTCGACCTCCGATACATGAGCATGTAGTATTTTATTCTCTGTAAGTACCGTAAGACCCATTTAGCAACCCTGCATATACACACTGATGTGAGTTGTTGCACCAGAATCTATCCACCACGTGTGTCTAGGTATTGAAATTACGTTAACCTCAAAACAAACCAAAACAAGAAGCATACCTTTCTTAGCACGCTAGGCATGATAATTAGTGCACTACTTCTTCTAATGCCCTTCAGCCCCACAAAAGAAACAACTCTTACCATCTGAGTCAGCAGTTTTCTTTTGTTGTTTCTTAGAAGGTACTGTATCTGCAGCTCCTTTATCCTTCTTCCTTTTCTTTCCCTTGCCCTTTTTCCTAGAGGTTGAGGCCAGGTGAGCACTTTCTGCCTTTTTTTGCTTAAACCTTTCCTCTTCCTGAGCACAGTGAGAGATGAGCTCATTCAAAGACCAAGTCTCTTTCTGACAGTTATAACTCACCTTAAACTGGTTGAATTGGATCGGAAGAGATATCAAAACCAGATGCACTAGCAAGTCTTCAGAGAGTTCAAGCTTAAGTGATTTCAATCTAGAAGCAAGATGAGACATCTCCATAATGTACTCCCTGATATTGCCTTTACCCATATACCTCATTGAAATTAGGTTTGTCAAGAGTGTACCAATTTCAGCCTTTTCACTTTTAACAAACCTTTTTTCAATTTTGGCAAGAAAATCTTTAGCCGTAGTAATTGTTTCAGATATTGTGCCTCTGAATGCTTCTGGAATCGACTTTTTCATGATCATCATGCACATGCGATTTGATCTCTTCCACCTCTCAATCTCTCTCTTTTCATCAAAGGTACTCTCATCCGTAAGAGGTGCAGGAGCATTTTTTCTTATCGCAAGGTCGAGATCCATGAATCCAAGAACTATTAAAAGGTTCTCTTGCCATGACTTGAAGTTAGAGCCATTCAACATAGGAATTGAATTGATGTTGGCAATTATATTAGCAGGAGTCATATCTAAACAGAGAACAACAAAGAAAACAAGCTTACATCAGTATCACAACAAAAATAAATTCAAATAAAGGCAAATCCCATCTCAAGATATCGGGCACTCCATTAATAGTTTATCTTTGGATAAAATATTAACTTGTAAATGATATCTTAGTGCAGTAATCAAATACTGATAATAGGAACATGTCAAACAATAAACCTTCCTTTGGGCCGATTTACTTTTTACATGCAAAACCAAATAATCATCACGCATTTATTACCACAAGTACACATGTAATTTTATTAAATATTTACCATCCTTTGGGCTAACAAATATTCACAAATTACATATATACACCCGTTTATATTTCAAAACAAATTAATTTCCACAAGAGAGGTCACTTTGGCGACATGTTGCTTCAATTAATTTATCTCAAAATATAAAAAAAATACCAATATTTGAATTTAAAATTGTATCCAAAATAAATAATATTAAAATTAATCCCAAGGGTTACTTTTTTAATCGCAGCAGGCGGTCGCCTGCTGCATTTCCTTCCATTGAACACCACTACTGTAGCCAACCAGGCCACGACGTCCCTGTGGTACGGCCAAGCAGGCCACGCCTATCTTTTCCAACACCAGCAATGGTGAAAAAATCACAGATACCCAAAATAAAATCTTAAACCAAAATTATAATTTTATTCTCAATGATTCAACATGAATAGGCTACGATACCACTTGATAGAAATTATTCCCCTTTATGAGAATTATCTTGAAACCTATTTGAAAGCAAATTCCAAAAAATAAACATGTAATATCATTGAGAATAACCAAACAATAAGCAAAAACGTACCTGAAGCCATATTTGAAAGCCTGGATTTGAAGGTCTACTCCTATGTCGCACGGCTAGCCTTCCAGATTCACACGAGTTTCCTAAAGAGCATTTTCTTATTTCTCGATGATGGGATATCGGGGAGAAAGGAATAACACCGTATAATCTGGGGACCATAACCATTTTTATATGACAACAGCATTATTATGATTTTTATTTTTGCCCATAATAAAAATAGAAATTATCTTTAAATCTCTACACATTAAAAAGCCCACACCCTATTAGATACATTAAGGCCCCAAAGAGTTCAAAACATAATTGATCACTTTTAAATGGGCCAAACCTTAAATGACAGCCCACAAAGCATTATTATTTATATATAAATCCAATGTTGAATTAAGGATCCAACAGGTTTAAATAAAGAAAGTTTGAAAATAAGGAGTTAAATTATTTCATCTTTTATAGAAATATTTTTTTCTCTAAATTAAGTGGGATAAGTATGATAGGAAGATAAAAAATGAAAAAGTGATACAATTTTGGTTACTAAACAAGTATCTAGCTAGAAAAAAAAGAAGGAATAACTAGATTAAATGACTTTTGACCCCAATCGAATCAACAAAAGTGCGGCAATTGGAAAATAACGGAGGCAAATGCATGCAAGATTTTATAGATTTCTTACAATTTACACAAACCTTGCAGAAATTGGATTCAGTAAAGTTCTCGCTCAACTGGCATCATCCTATGTCACTTGGACAAGGGACGGGGGTTCGATTTCAGTTGACATCGATCAACTTCTGTGGATGGGTAAGGAAAAGGCATATGGGACAAATTAGGGTTTAACCTCTCTTGCAATCAAAAGAAGAAGAATCTTCTTCAAAGCCTAGATACTTGGCATAGTAGCAAGGCAAAAAAATTCCTCTCCAAAGGTTGTTGATCCATCCTAATTATCTATTTTACCTAGTAAAACCAATCAAATTGCCATAATAGAAATTTCAGATTTTTTGTGTTCAAAAATTTTTTATGACGAAATGAAATATGGCCATTAGATTCCTTGGAATTTTAATTCTGTAAATTCTGAAACTAGTCATTATTACTGCAGTTTGTAAGATCCGAGCGCTCGCCTGGTACAAGTCGGCTTATTTTCTTAGTGACCAGAAATCCATATTTCTGTTATTTTGAGAGAGAAGGCTAGTAGGTCACAGGTTGGCTCATCTAAATTGACTCTAAAATCCTACTTTCTATTATTTCTATGAGAGAGCTTGTATCTAAAGAGAATGCTCGTTTGAAATCTCACTATTATACTTTACCTGTGAGAAAAGGCTCATAGAATAAAAGTCGGCTCATTTTCTCAGTATCAATCACTATCTGTGCCAGAGTCAGCTCATTTGAGGTGAGTTGGCTCATTCCACCAAATCTCCAAATCTTTAGGAATTTAAAATAGTTCTGCTTTTCCATACTTCCAAAGGTCTTCTAATGACTTCTAATAATACAAAAGACCTTGTTAACCCACTTAAGCACTACCAACTATAGACCTTATCTCTCTAATCCTCACATAATACAAAAAATCTCTCAAAATGACTTAGAGATGTTTAAAGATATAGATGAACCCAATAAACTTTTCAAGTAACATAAACTCATTAGATATCCAAATTAGTACAAGAGATTAACAATACATATGAACTCACAAACTATTTAAATTAATTTGTTAAGTTATCAACTAAAGGATGTTCATTGAAAAGCTCTCTACAAAATTGTTTTTAATAATTTGAAGTGTTAGTATAGTATTCATGCTCCAATATTTTATAATCATCAAAATCATTCATGGGATCAACATGAGAGAAGTTAAATTGGAGTAAAGCTTCTCTCGATCTTGAAGTTATGTGAAGAGTGAAGGTTGGCAAGGCCTTCAGAAATGACGTTCTTTGAAGTTCAGCATATGTCTTCAAATGAAAAAAGTGTTAAGATTGAAGCCTATATGCAGAACAGTCCATATGATGAAGCCCATTCACAGGAGCCCATGAATTAGGGCAGGCCAAACTGGCCCATGTAAACGGGTGCGCAGCCCAGCATGCGTGAGCGCTTGCATTGGCCCAGGCCTAGTCGGGCATTATTTCCTTCACCGTCATGGTGCACACTAGACCGAGAGGTGGTGACACGGTCTATGTCGTGGTGCACGAGAGTAATTCATGATCGGATGCTTTATATCATAGCCAGTCTCAATCAGACAGCTGATATCAATTCTGATTGTGATTGATGCGTTATCAACGGCGTTTCAACATGTTTAAGCTGCATCTATTTCTAATCAAACGACTGGGATCTCTTGAAGGTCTTCTATTTTATTTGGAGATCATTTTTTATGCTGTTTGAAACTCGATTTGTGCTCTTTTTCATCTGAACTTCTGAGCAGTCCTTGAGTATGCCTCAGAAAAAAAATAGAGAGATCTAAAGAAGGCTTCATTGTGAAACCTTTATAAATAAAGAGAGTTTTTTATAAATCACTCGTACTAGCCGTCTTTTAGTGGACTTGAATGACCAATCGTGTGGGATTTGAAGGGTCAAAGGCCAAAAACCAGAACTTTGGATTCTAAAGATTTGTGAAATCATAATATATATATATATATTACGATTTCACAAATCTGGTTTTGGTTTTTAGTGGACTTGGATGACCAATCGTATGGGATTTGAAGGGCCAAAAGCCAAAAACGGAAGCTTTGGATTCTAAAGATTTGTAGGACCTTGAATCATATTGTTTGACATCTACGTACTACTTAAAAACTAGCTAGTTTCAGGTTTTGAATGGCATATATAAAGTCCCTGGTATTAGGTCGACACGTGGAGTGGGAGAAAATGACCGCATATCTATCCGGTATTTTTATTATTTTATTTATTTATTTTTTTAGTAGATATTGATCCGGTATTTTTATTTTAGTGACGTTGGAGTAACCGCTAAGGCGGCCAAAAGCCATTCTAATATTCTCTGTTTCTACGAATATATATTACCATTTTTTTTAATAAAATAATAATAATAATAATAATGGCTATTTTCAGGTAGTCTTTCAATTCTAATCAAAAAATATTCATGCATATTAATTGTTTTATAATTATTTTCTGATTATCACTGACGTCAATAGAACGAGCGAAATTTATTTTTTTATTTTTTTTATTTTGCTTTTGAACTATTTTTTTTTTTCGAATCCTATCTATTAATTGTGAGAAAAGTCTCATGATTAACTGTGCTGCTCGCCGGTGGTAATGTATACTGCCTTCAGTCATATCGTTTGACGTTTACTATTAAAAAACAAGCTAGTTGCTTCCTGGCTGTTTCATCATGACTTGTTGCTTCCTTGGCATGGAAGTATTACAAAAGACGGCACGGGCGGAAGACTTGGAGGTCACAGGTGCCTGTAAGAATTCCTGCTGAGAGAGGTAGAGGAAGATCGAGATGGCGAGGATGATAGAAGCTCTCATCGATGGCAGCAGCAGCAGCAGCGATGGTGTTTCCCAATTTACGGCAGGTTTTTGCATGATCGCGGCATCGATCGCGGCCATAACCATGGTCGTCTTTGCCTGTGGTGATGATGGATCCAGTGGCCGTGGTAAAAGACGTAGGAGAACGGGTGCGGGTGCGTTTGCGAGTGCTGGTGCGGGCGCTGCTGCTAATTTATCTACTGTTGGAGTTCCGGGAGGTGGCTGCGGTGGCGGTGGCGGTGGCGGTGGTGGCTGCGGTGGCGGTGGCGGTGGCGGTGGTGGTGGCGGTGGCGGTGGTTGTTAGCAATTCCATGCCGGATTCCGGAACATATGCCGCATACATGGCGGCAAGGTATCAGGCCTAGACCGTCTGGTTTGTAGTCGGAGGAGACCGTATACATCGCGGGTATCTTAGGAAATCCAGGCCGGGGCTTGGGTTATCTCTGGCCTTTTTTTTTTTTTTGTGGGGGGGGGGGGGGGGGGGGGGGGGAGGGGAGTGTTATCTCTGGCTTTTTTTTTATTATTGTTATTTTTTAACATATGCCCCATGTATGACGGGCTTGGGTTATTTCTAATTATCGTTGTCGTCGTCGTCCCATGTATTAGGGGCTTGGATTATCTTTGGCTTCTCTTCTTCTTCTTCTTCTTTTTTTTTTTTAAACATATGCCCTTGGGGCTTGGGTTATCTCTGGCTTTTTTTATTATTATTTTTTATTTTTTTCTTTGTTGTTGCTGCTGCCCTATGTATCAGGGGCTTTGGTTATATCTGGCCTCTTTTATTATTGTTGTTGTTGTTGAATCGCATCTTGCACACCTTGGAAAAGCACTCTTGTATTGTTGTTGTTTGAATGCGTCAGCCATTGGATCGCATCTTGCACGCCTCGGAAAGCCCTCCCATCCTTGCTTGCATAGCACCATCCAAACATTGATGCCGTGAAAAAAGAAAAAAACATTCTTTTGCATAAAAAATACAACTCAAATTCATGTATTAATTATTCTATTAGTTTTAGATAATTTATGAATGCAGCAACTCTGTGGTGCATCCTGATAATCATCTATTATACTATAGCATATAATCTACGTATTTTGCTAATATTCATCATATAATGAATGGCCAATAAATAATATATATAGCGTGTAATATACAATATATATATATATATATTAATGATCGTTCATCCTATGATGAATGCTATACATAAGATAGAATACCGAGAAAATGCAATTTTTAATTAGCAAAAGATTAAAAAAGTTTTTGAGCAGCAATTTAAAGAGGTTTTTGGTATCATGGAGGAAACATCCCTGGAAGCAGACTGGGGAGGACAACTCGAGACTTGGTGACTACAGACCTATTTGTTTAGTCAATGGCATGTATCATTCTTCCATAAAAAGCAGCAATTTAAAAAGGTTTTTGGAATCAACGAGCCTAGCCAGTTTAAATTATTCTTCCATAGCTTTGTTACCAAAAAAAAAGCAAGACAACTCGAGACTTGGTGACTACGAACCTATTTGTTTAGTCGATGGCATAATGAAAATCTTTTCAAAAGTTCTTAAAATCAGACTAGCAATGCATATGAAGAAGCTCATTACAAAAGCTCAAATAGTTCATCAAAGGAAGATAAATTGCAGGTGGAAACTTCGATGCAGTAGAAATTCTCTAACCCAGCAAAAAATCAAATTAAAGTAGATTCTTTCTAAAGTTGGATTTCACTATAAAAAAATAAGTATTAGTGATTGCATTACCGACAGCTACCTAATCGTATGTAATAAATTGATATACCAACAGTAATTATAATGATAAAAAATGACATCGCTAATAATATTATCGATGACATCAGCAACATAAATAGTTATTGTTATTTATTAAGATATGATAAAGTTGATCTGTTTATGTTGACCTGTTGAAAAACTGAAATTGAAATTGATCAATGCCCCAAAGGCACGACTATGATCAATACCTCTTCCGAAAGGTATAAAACCGATCAATGCCTGAAAGGCACAAATATGATCGATACTTAACTGATCAACATCCAAAGGGTGTAAAGTCGATTAATACCCAACAAACACAAGACTGACTCGCTTCCAGGTAATTGACAGATTTATTTGGAAATAGAATTTATTAATAATCATGTAGCGCAGGAGCCAATCAACTATGGTGAAGCCGATCAACTATGGTGAAGCCGATCAACCGTGGTGAAGCCGATCAACTATGGTGAAGTCGATCAACTATGATGGAGCTGATCAACTATGGTGAAGCCGACAATTATGATGAAGCCAATCAACTATGATGGAGCTGATCAACTATGAAATAGATGATCAAATATGAAGGAGTCGATCAACTAAAGAAGATGATTGATTAATTATGAACAACTTTGGTTACACGTGCTCACACCCTGGATTAACCGTTTTACAGATGGATGCCAGCTGCAAGCGGTTAATTTCCTAGCCTATAAATAGCCACGGGCGTGATGACAAAGGAGCTTCTGCGATTCATTTTTTCGATGACCTTCCACTTAGCCTTCCTTCAGAATTCATCTATTCCTGTCCAGACGCCATTAACAAGCTTGGGAGCTACTTCAATCCCCAAATCCTCTAAGAAGATGGCTAGGAGCTAGATCGACTCAGTTCAATCCGATTCATTGTTCTTTCAAGCTTGTTGTAATTTTGTTTGGACACAACAGATTGGCGTGCCAGGTAGGAGAATTCTTTGTAAAAGAGTTTCGAAAAATCTAGAAGGAAGCATGGTGAAAGGTAGGAAGAAGAATCTGCCAGCAGAAGCTGTTCCTTGAACTTCAAAAGAAACCAATCTTGTTCTAGGCAACCAAGGGGAGGATCTTGTTCGTGATGACAAAGAAAATGATCCTGTCCTTGATAAAGAAGAAATGATCCGTTCTGGAGGGGATGGTGAAAGTTCCTCCCGTAGGGCACTTTGATCAAGAAAAGTTGAACGCTCTGTTTGACAAGGTAGAAGTGCTCACCACGGCGATGCAGAACCTTTAAGACATTGCTATGAGGGAGTCAATATGGCCAGCTGTATCAAGAACCAGCCGGCAACCTTCACTCCAGGTAAGTAAACATCTCAGTCCTAGAAGACGTTCCTCTTATCAATGTTTTTCAGGTCAACAATCCCCTGTAAGGCATCATCATCGATCTCATCATCATTCTAAGAAGCAAAATAAAGAAAAACGACCACGATCTCGGTCAACTTCGTTTGGAGAATCGACCCCTGACAGTATCTAAGTTCAACACTTCGCAAGTGGGAACGATTTTGATAGAAAATTTAAGAAGTTGGAGTTGCAGGTTGCTAAAGTTTTGGAACAGAGGAGAACAAAGGATGCTGCACCAAGTTATAGTATCTTGCCTCCTTTTTCCAAGAAGGTTATGGATGAAAGGATCCCATATCATTTCAAAGTACCGCCGATCGAGTTGTATGATGGGTCATTTGATCCTTTGGACCATTTGGGTAGCTTTAAAGCCCATATGCTGATCCAAGGGGTGTCGGACGCATTGCATTGTCTTGCCTTTCTTGCAACCTTGAAGAAGTCAGCAAGAATATGGTACTCTAGTTTGCAGCCGAACACTATCCATTCATTTGGTTAACTAGAAAAGTTGTTCGTCTCTTACTTCAGGACAAGCAGAAAAATGTCCAAAAATTCTGATAGCTTGTTCTTTATCCAACAGTCGAAGGGGAATCTTTAAAAGATTATATCAAGAGATTTAACTCTGCCACGTTGGAGATACCAGATCTCAATGAATATGTGACGATGTCTGCTATGAAAAAAGGCTTGCGAGCCTCCAGATTTACATTTTTCTTGGATAAGAAATTCCCGACCAACTATTATGAATTACTGGCCCATGCTTAAAAGTATGCCCAGGTCGAAGAACAGGCTTTGAGTCGGCGACAGGTGGAAAAAAAATCCGAGCCATCTTGAATATGAGAGAGCCAGCCAATAAGAAGGAGATTCAACAGTTGACTGGACGAATCGTCTCATTAAGCCGATTTATTTCTCGTTCAGCTGAGAGATGTTTGCCTTTCTTCAAGATTTTACGGCAAACCAAGGAGTTCAATTGATCGGATAATTGTTAGTCAGCGTTTGAAGAACTGAAGAAATACTTGGTGAACCCAATCATATTGTCTAAACCTCAAGAAGGCGAAGATTTGTATCTTTATCTGGCCGCATCAGACGAAGCAGTTAGTTCTGTGTTGGTCAGGAAAGATTTTGACGGATTGCATAAGCCCATTTATTACATCAGCAAAGTTCTTCATGATGCAGAAACAAGGTACCCAAAACTTCAGAAGATTATCTATACTTTGGTGATGTCGGCTAAGCGACTCAGACCATATTTTCAGTCTCATCGTATTATTGTATTGACCAATCAGCCCTTGAAGATTGTCTTACAATGCCCCGATACTTCTGGTCGAATGGCAAAGTGGGCAATCAAACTGAGTGAATATGACATTACTTATCAGCCTAGATCTGTAATGAAAGTCCAGGTATTGGCCGACTTTATAGCTGAATGTACCTGGGATGGCAGTGAACCATCTATTGAAATGGAAGTGATCGATGCACCCTGGGTATTACATGTAGACGGAGCTTCAAACTCTTCTGGTTGTGGAGCAGGGTTAATCATATCTAGCCCCTATGGAGATGTTATAGAGTATGCGCTCCGGTTTTCTTTCAAAGCCTCTAATAATCAAGCCGAATATGAAGCTCTTTTAGTAGGTTTGAAAATTACAAAGGAAGTAAATGTTAGAAGATTGAAGGTATTATTCGATTCACAGTTGGTTGTCAATCAGTTAAAAGGGGATTTTGAGGTTCATGATGCCACTTTAAGTTTATATATGAAGAAAGTTAAGGAATTGGGAGCTTTATTCGATTCATGGGATATCAGTCACATTCCTAGAATTGAAAATTCTCGGGCCGATGCATTGTCCAGGTTAGCTACTTCTGTACCTGACCAAATGGGTCGAATCTTTGTGGAACAATTAGAGATTCCGAGTATCTCATCAACTGAAAAAGAAAAGGTCCTTCAAATAGAACCAGAAATGAATTGGATGAATCCGATAATCAAATATCTGACCGAAGGGATACTGCCTGAAAATAATACAGAAGCTAAGCAGATTCGAAAATTTGTTGCTCAATATGTCATCCTGGATGGTTTACTATACAAAAAATCATTTTCTCAGCCATTATTGAAGTGTCTGTCTCCTTTGGATGCTGATTATGCCCTTAGGGAGGTACATGAGGGGATATATGGTGATCATTTGGAAGGAAAATCTCTAGCCTATAAAATCATAAGGCTGGGGTATTACTGGCCAACCAAGGATGCTACAGATTTTGTAAGAAGATATAATTCTTGTCAAAGATATGCAAATATCCAAAGGCGTCCTGCTAGTCAGTTGACATAATTAATAGCTCCTTAGCCATTTGCTCAATGGGGAATGGATATACTTGGTCCATTTTCTCCAGCTTCTGGACAACAGAAATTTTTGATCGTCGCTATTGATTATTTTACTAAATGGAGAAAAGCTGAACCTCTTGCTTTAATCACTGAAGTAAAAGTTGAAATATTTGTCAAAAATTCTATTATATATAGATTTGGAATCTCTCATGCGATCATTACGGATAATGGAAGACAGTTTGATAACCAAAAGTTCAAGGATTTCTGTGCTCAATATGGAATTCTTCACAAATTAACATCCGTCGGACATCCTCAAGCTAATGGGGAAGCTGAGATAACCAATCGGACGATCCTTCATGGATTGAAAAACTGATTAAATAAAACCAAAGGATCTTGGGCTGATGAACTCAATTATGTTCTATGGGCTTATCGAACAACTCCTCAATCTACAACGAACGAATCTCTGTTTAATCTGGCTTAGGGGAGTGAAGCCATGCTACCTATAGAAATTGTCCTTCATTCCAGAAGAACGATGGTTTTGCAGAACCTGATAATGATAACCTGAGAAGAGTGGATCTTGATCTAATTGAAAATTCTAGGTTACAGGCATAATTAAAAATGGCAGCTTATCGACAAAGGGTGGCGCGGTATTATAATTCAAGAGTGAAAGCCCGAATCTTTCGGACTGGGGACCTTGTTCTGCACCGAACCACTATATCCTGACCAATCAAACAGGACAAACTCGCCCCAAATTGGAAAGGCCCTTATCGTATCACTGAAGTTGTACGGTCAGGGACCTATCGGCTTGAAAGTCTAGATGGTTATCCATTGGCAAGGCCGTGAAATGTAGAAAATCTATGCAAATACCATCAATAAAGACATCTTCCTTTTCTTTCTTCTGTTATATGAAGGGAATATTTTATTTTCCAATATTCTCTAAAAATAGAGAAAAGAGAGATTGGCCTAATAAGCTGATCATAATCTGACAAATCGAGTTAGTTTAATCTACTAACTCAATCGGTGTTTAATGATCAGAACAACTAATCCAAAGATTGGCCTGATAAGCTGATCATAATCTGACAAATCGAGTTAGTTTAATCTACTAAATCAATCGGTATTTAATGATCAGAACAACTGATCCAAAGATTGGCCTGATAAGCTGATCATAATCCGACAAATCAAGTTAGTTTAATCCACTAACTCAATCGACGTTTAACGATCAGAACAAAGAATATTACATTCCGATAAATCAGACTGATCTAATATATTAACTCATTGGTGCTCAATGATTTGCTGATCAATTAAAAGGAAATAGAAGATTTCATTAACATTCTGTCACAAAAAGAAAAAGAAGGAAATAAGTGATAGTAAAATTATTGCCCATTCTCTATTACATATATTATTCAGCTTCTTTATGAATGATCTGATCAACTGAAGTGTTCTCTTGACCAGATGTTTCTTGAACAGGTAACTTTGTCGGATCGTTACTTGGTTGTCCTTCTTCTTTTCCTATGGAAAAATCTATGAAGATAGTGGAAAAATCAAGGTCAGGATATAATTTTTTGACCTTATCAAGGCAATCTTCAAAACCAAGGTTGTAGCCTTTGGCTCCTACTTTTATATTCCTCTGGAGAAACCATCAGATTTCATAAATTCTTCGATTACGAAAGACTTCTGTTGGGTCAGCAAAATATTTTCTTGTTCGGTTTTCTTCAAATTTTTTCAAGAAGTGATATTCTCTTCTTTATCAACAGATTCTGACTCAGTACTTCTTCGTATGCTGAGTTTTTTCTTCTATGGATTCATCGGCTTGCTGAAGTATATTTCTTCTTTTGGCCCCGTCTTCCATAAGCTGATGAACATATATTTCGTTTTATTTTAATTGCTTCTGCAAAGACACAACCTTCGCTGTTAGAAAGAGGACTTCTGTTCTGAAGACCTTCCGATCGGTAATGGCCTTATCTCTTTCTTCCTTAGCTATTGCTAGTTGCCTCCGAAGATCTTCTTGAAGGGTATGTGCCTGATCCCAACCTTTTTCAATCATGGAAATATCGCTGACAAACTATATAAAAGGTTTTGAATATTGTTAGAATACAAGCAGTTTGTCCTAAAGAAAAGAAAGGAGTATTGCTTACCTTTGAGATTTTTGGATAGATAGAAGTTAAAGTTTCCTTCACTCTCTGTTTAATTGTCATCTCCCAATCTTTCCAAAGAATAGTGGATTGTAATATGATTTTTGCCAATTTCGGATTGTTGATGCTTGTATCAGCGACTAGTACTTGAACGGCTTTATCATCCATTAGGTTGGCTGATTCTCCTATGGGAGCTTTTCCTTTCTTTGGCAGAGTATGCTTCGTAAGTGGATCTCGGTCTGCTTCCTCCAAAACAGGGATGGGGGGATTCTGTTCTTCTTCTTCAGATGAAGATGAGATATATTCAGGAACTGTTGATTTGTTGGAAGTACTTTTTGATAAACGGCTTCTTCTCACACACGACCTTTCTTCTCTGAATCGTACTGGTCCCACTTTTCTTTTCAACATCTGATGCGATTTCTTATCACCTGGCCTCATCTTTTGAATACGATGAAGATGAAGATCTTTTTTCAAGACTATGCCTTAGATTAAAGAGTTTAAAAAGAAAAACACTTGAGACAAAGTTGATTCAGAGTCTTAGGCTTAAGACCCCTTTATATAGAGGGTGCCGGTGGTCATGATTCATGGCTCAAATTCTGAGATATTGGAAGATTTCGACATGTTTCAGATTTGATTTGGTGGAAATTCATGCATTGTTTCTGATCCTCAGAAAGTCAGTTATAAGGTATGTATATAAAAGCATATGATTTGAATTTCAAATTTTATGCGCCCTTTTAGGTTCTAACAAATGCGGTTATATGGCCCTCAATTGCACTTCTGACAAAAAGATTACATCTGGCAAAGTAGGTATGATCACCTACCTTGTTTGAAAAAGTTTTTTTTATGAAAGTTGAAAGTCTGACAATTTAGAAATTATTTTTGTACTAGCCATTTTCCTAAGAAAAGTTAAAGACCATGTCATTTGATCGAATTGTTCTGTTAGAAACTATTGTTTGATAAACTTATTTGAGATCGGTTCTTTTGAATTTTTGAAATACTAATTAATGCATATGATTCAATTAGAGGCTTTCATGATTAAGTCGGGTTTCCTTGGAGGTTTGCTCATCTGACCCGATTGTTTTATACTTTTTCATGATCCGACAAACATTGAGAAGAAAGACTTTTCATTAAAAAACAAAGTAAGTTTTTACATTGTCAATCTGTTACATTGACTCCGACAGAACTTTCCTCTATGTCATTTTGATTTGCAAAAGGAACTGGTAAAATTTCTTTCGAGATTTGAGAAGCTAATACTGGTCCTTCAATATGATCCCCAACTAGTTGTTCAGTTTGGTCTTCAATTGGTCTTTCTGCTTGATCAGTAATCGGTTCTTCAGTTTGATTTTCTTCTTCTGAGTTTTCTTCATCAGAATCTTCTTCTATTCTTGAAGTGTCAAGATCTGGATAAAATTTCTTTACTTTCTTCAAACAATCGGCAAGACCATCGTTGTAACTTTCAACTCCTGCCTCATGGAGTTTGTCATCGAAGGCTTTTGATTGGACATATTTCTTGACTGCCCCATTTACAGCTTCCTCAACAACTTGCTCAATTCTTTTGGTTGCTGTTAAAACCCTTTCTTCGGCCGCTAAAATCTTTTTCTCAGCCATTACGATTTTTTTTCAGCTCACTCCAGTTTAAGGGACATTGATCGGATCTTTTTATTTTTCTTCTTTAGTTTAGACTCCATGTCATTTATTTTTTATCTCACTTCTTTTAACTTTGCCTCTAATGCCAAAGTTTTAATCATCGCTTCTTCCAATTTTTTTTCCATAGAATTTTTTAGTTCTTTAGCAACTTCTTTCTCCGTCTTTGCCACGTTTACTTCATTGCTCATGGCTTTACGGAATTGATCGAAGTTTTTTAAACTTTCATCCATTACATTGATTCCATGGATAAGCTGTTATTCCATATTTTGTGTTAGTCAGATTTGACAAAAATGAAGAAGACGATCAAATATCTACTTAAAATATAAGTATAACTCATACCTTTAATAATGTTGGGTGAAGCTACAAAATTGTGTCGTCATTTGCTGGGACTTAGTTATTTCTCAGTCTCTTGGAATTATTATGGATTTCAGAAGTTGACGGGCCAACATTGGGTCGTTCAGGCTTGAATCATCAATATATACGAGAAAATCAGCCGAAATATTTGCGGCTGGGATTCTTTCTTCCTCTTCCCTCATCAGAGCTTTGCCCTTATCCAGTTGATCAGTAGGGCAAGATAGTGGGTCGTCTCTTGAAATATTTGTTGTTTGTCTTAGCATTGAAGGTTGAAGGGATGTTGATAGAGGGACTTCATCATCCTCCGACACACTGGCTATCAAAATCGGAGAATCAAATCTTGCTGCTATTGATGAAGTTGTTGGATTAATTAGAGTTTTCTTCAATTTTTTGATCTTCCTCTCTTCTTGAATAGAGGAAGTAGCTTCCGCCTTTCTTTTTTTCGAGAGCTTCCGAAGCTTCTGAACGTCTACTATGACTGATGTGTCTACAATAAGTAAGAGGTCAGAAATTAAGACGGATTGATTAGAAAGGTTGATGAAATAATATCAGTAATAAAAATACCTAAAGAGGGTTTAGGACTAATTTCTGCTAAAAAGAGCCATCTTTCGTCAAGGAGTTCTTTAATCGGAGGAACTTCCATGCCGATAAGCTTCTCGTAATCTTCTTGATCAGAAGCCAGAACTTTTTTGCCGTCATTAGGAGTTAGTGGGGGTTCTCTATGGCTAGTGATAAAGTCCCAGGAAATTTTAGAAATGATATAAAAGAAACCCAGTTTCCAGCCATGAATGGTCGAAGGAAGTCCCGAGATAAATTTCTGATCATGTCGTGGATTGATTACCCACCATCCATGGCCATGAAAATATCGTTTTAATACGAATAAAGAAGTAAAAAGTGAGATTTTTGGAGTTATACCCGCATCCTTGTAAAGGATCAAGAATGCACAAATAATCTGAATGCTGTTAGGGGTTAGTTGAGATGGTAATACCCGATATAATTTGAAGATCATAAGAAAGAAAGGATGGATCAAAAATCTAAGACCGACCCTTAGATGTTCTTCGTATATGGTTATGCTACTAGGAGGAGGCCGATCTATTTGATTTTCAGAAAGAGGGAGGATTACAGTATACTCGTCATAAATGTTATAATGCTGTTTTAATGCTAAAATTCTATGTTCGGACAAAGAAGACCTAATATCCCCTATTTTTATTTGTTCGACTTGTTTTCTTTATTGTTGAGAACTGGATTCTTCAGGGTTTCTAGGATTTTCTATATGACTGGTTTTTAAGATCCTAACTATGATGAAGAAAGGAAATAAAGGAAGATTAACTTGGAAGAGAAGAAGAAATAAGAAGCTGACCTGTGGAGTTTTTCTTTCGCTCCTAAAGCAAAAAGGCAGAAATGGCAGAAAATCTATTTTTCTGAGAAGGGCGGTGTTTATATAAAACCTTCCAACAGACCAAGATCTCTTTGCAAATAACGAGAATGAACCAAATTTAGCCATCTGTCCATAAATATTTAATGAAAATTGGGTTTCTCAAAAGGTTGGAATTGCTTTTTATGATATGGTGGCTGCAATCTATTGATAAGATGGATACCTTTATTCTTTTTTGAAGATATTTCGATTCTCTTGGATTTTGAAAAATTATAATGATGAGAAAAAGATACGGCTATTCGTTCTTATAACCGATTCTCCAATTAAAGTTCGACATGTCATCCAGGTGTGTTGTCCCAGAGCAAAAATTTCTGACAGTTTCTGATTTCCAATTAATGAACTCAGAAACTGGAAGGACTAGTGTTGGGATATGACAAAGTTGATCTATTTATGTTGACCTGTTGAAAGCCTGAAATTGAAATTGATCAATGCCCGAAAAGCACGACTATGATTAATACCTCTTCCGAAAGGTATAAAACCGATCAATGCCTGAAAGCACAAATATGATCGATACTTAACTGATCAACATCCAAAGGGTGTAAAGTCGATCAATGCCCAACAAATACAAGACTGACTCGCTTCCAGGTAATTGACAAATTTATTTGGGAATAGAATTTATTAAAAATCATGTAGCGTAGGAGCATATCAACTATGGTGAAGCCGATCAACTATGGTGAAGCCGATCAACTATGGTGAAGCCGATCAACTGTGGTGAAGTTGATCAACTATGGTGAAGCTGATCAACTATGATGGAGCTGATCAACTGTGGTGAAGCCGATCAACTATGGTGAAGCCGATCAACTATGATGGATCTGATCAACTATGAAATATCCGATCAAATATGAAGGAGTCGATCAACTAAAGAAGATGGTTGATTAATTATGAACAACTTTAGTTGCACGTGCTCACACCCTGGATTAACCGTTTTACAGACGGATGCTAGCTGTAAGCGGTTAATTTCCTAGCCTATAAATATCCATGGGCACGATGATAAAGGGGCTTCTGCGATTCATTTTTTCGATGACCTTCCACTTAGCCTTCCTTCAGAATTCATCTATTCCTGTCCAGACGCCATTAACAAGCTTGGGAGCTACTTCAATCCCCAAATCCTCCAAGAAGATGGCTAGGAGCTAGATCGACTCAGTTCAATCCGATTCATTATTCTTTCAAGCTTGTTGTAATTTTGTTTGGACACAACACTATTAAATTTCAAAATTTTAAGAATTTTTAATTTTTATAAAAGATTATTGGCGATGCAAGATGACTATTAACGATGGCAAGTATATCATCGCTAATAATTTATCACATTTTAAATATTTTAATTTTAAATAAAAGATTATTATCGACTATATTTTAATTATTAGCGATGGTATTTTGCCGTTGCTAATAAAATACTTAAAATTTAGGTATTACCGATACCGTTAATAGCTATACAAATTTACCATCGATAATACTATTATTACCGATGGAAAATAATTATTAGCGATGGCATATAAAATACCTAAAATTTAGGTATAACCGATCAAGTTAATAGTGACATAAGTTAGCTTAGTAATTCTTATATTATCGATAAGAAACAAGCATTAGCAATGGCACATTGTTGTCGCTAATAGTTGTACTTAAATACCCCTCTAGTACCCATTTTTTTATTTCATGCTTTTGATTTTTTTGCCTCTTTGTCTTCCCAGCCCATATCGCTTCCTGTCGAGCCCATGGCCTCCCTCCACCCCATTGCTACTGAAATACGATGCCTCCTGGTGTTACCACCCATTGTCTTCCCGACCCGCTACCTCTTCCCACCGAATGGTGAGGCATCCCTTCACCCTGGTAGTTTCCGAAATCCTATGCCCCCCGGTGCCACCGACTATCGTCTTCCCGGCCCCCCGCCCCTTCTTCCTGAACTCCCATGCCTCCCTCCTCCCAGCATCGCCAAACTTCCCGTGCCCCCTTCCCCCGGTGCTACTGGTCATTGTGCACCCCCTATCTTCACCAGCCGCCATGCTTGCCCCCTATTCTTTGCCTGCTGCCCTGCATCCTCCCTGCACCGCCAACCTCCCCTCGTCATCCTAGCCCCTCCCCGCACTATCTGGACCCTTTTCCAACAACAAGCTCGTTGTGCCGTGAGGCCCCTTTCCAACACTAAGCTCGCCGTGCCATGTAGCCCCTTCCCACACCAAGCTCATCATGCCATGAAGTCCCATTCCCGGGCTCGAGCTCGCCATGCCATCTGACCCCCTCCCCATGCCATGCGGCCCCCTCCTAGTACCAAGCTCACTGTGCCATGAGGCCTCCTCCCCTCCTCTCTGGTAAGCATCTTTATCTATAGCTAGTACTACTGTACCAAATAAAAAACTTAAGCCAGGATGTAGATTAATTTTAATTTCTTTTTTATAATTATGGTAATATTATATAATATTTGATATCCTAGTTTTTCTTCTTATTTGATTTCATCTAGAATTTTAATTTTAGTGTTATTTTTAAAAATTTACCATATTTTTTAAAGTGAATTGGTTGTGATGATTGAACCTATTTTTATTTTTATCCATGTTTTTTATTATTTTTAAAATTATTTTGAATGATTTTCTATAAATTTTATTAGAGTTTTATCTTGGTAATAAAGATTTTTGTCTAGGTACTCTGTGATGAGTACTGAGATCATATTGCTATTCCAAATTAATAGAATAGTAATCACTTTTTTTAGGATCTTGGTATATATCATTAATGACGGCTATAATGATAGTACCAGAAACATCATTAAAAGGTAATTTTTTTATACTAATAAAATTTAATTAATTAATTAATTAAAAATTATTTATTTACTTAATTAATGAATTATTTAGTTAATTATTTATTTATTTATTTAAATATTTAATTAATTAATTAGATGCTTATTTAATTAATTAGATGCTTTTTTATTGATTTAATTAATTAGATATTTATTTATTAGTTAGTTAGTTATTTTATTTATCTATTTAGTTATTTATTTTATTAGTTAATTATTTATTTAATAAATTAGTTTTTAGTTTAATTAAATAAATAATTAATTAGGTGTGTTCGGATGCATATTTCTAATACATAAGATTCAAATCTTTGACATGTAGATAGAGTTCGAACTGGGCTCGGCTAGTTCGATGGATTTTGAGCATGGTTCAAAGCCTAGCTGTGCTTCTGGTAAGGCTTGAAGTAGATCAGGAAGGCTTGGGTTTGATTAATAGAACTTATTTAATTTTTGAGCCATGCTTGGATATTCAAGAAGAAAACAAAATGTTAAAAGGAGAAGTGTTCAAGATCGCTTCGAAAAGACCTTGAAGCCATCGATCTCCTATGGTGGTCATTTCAGAGTGAGAGTCCTAAAATTGTTTTTCTTATTCATGTCCATTTAATTACTCTAAGTTATTGGAGGGGTGCCATCTAGTGCCACTTTCATGTCTTAGGGTAATTAAATGGCATGGACTAGAAGACCGATTTTAGGCTTCCTCTCTAGAATAGCCATCACAGGAGATTGACAATTTTGAGGTATCCTCCTGCAATCTCGAGCGCTTCTCGATCGAGGATATTATTTTCTTCTTGAAATCATCCTTTCAAAAATTGGAGCCCTCTACGACCTGTGGAGAACTGAAGATCCGGATCTAATAACTAAGGTCGGGTCTAGACCTGGATATATATATATTTAGGTTCTGATTCGAATCCG
The DNA here is from genome assembly GCA_021397845.1 of Areca catechu. Taxonomy (NCBI): domain Eukaryota; kingdom Viridiplantae; phylum Streptophyta; class Magnoliopsida; order Arecales; family Arecaceae; genus Areca; species Areca catechu. The sequence continues at coordinate 32,837,007 of CM038047.1, read as the reverse complement.
ATCTGTTGATAGTTCTAAGATAAAGTAAAAAAATAAGAAAAGAAAAAATCAAACACTCTCCGTATTAGAGTTAAAGAAAATAAGAGTTGAAGATGAAGAAAAATAAGGAGACAGTAGGAATTGAAGATTCTATCTTATTATTGACTTCATTCATTATTGATATTTTATTTTTTTTATCTTTGTTATAGCATTTGCACGATCATGGACTGATCTAATATCATCTAGTGCAATATCTGATTGTAGATTAATTATATTTAAATTCATATAAATTGAATAAAGTTAACAATTCATATACATTAAAATATAAATTAATAAATAATCAAAGATTGTACTAGATGATTTTATACTAGTTTATGATGCAAATGATGTAACTAAAGATGAAGAAGAGTTGGAATTTTAATAACGAGTGAAGTTAACATTCAAGTTAGAATCTTCAATCAATATTATCTTATTATTGTTCTTTATCTTGTTCTTTTCTTTTCGTTAGCTCTGAGAGAGAGAAAGTTTAGTTTTATCTTCTCTTATTTTACTTGCTTTATCTTAAAACTTTCAACATGTCTAGATCGAGTCAGAACCTCAATATATCATACCTGGACCTGACCTAGACCCTAGATATATCAATGAGACCGGGCATCCCTTTTGGTTCTGCCCAGTTCAGCCCGAACCCAATCTAGAAAAATGTCCAATCATGATAAGTATTTAAAATTATTCAAGAATTTAAAGATAGAGAATCCTTGCCACTTTCTTGTACTCTGACTTCTGAAATAAGGATTCTAAAAAGAAAATAAGATCCTTAGTGAATAAGCGCTTGAGATCACAGGAGAAGATCTCAAAGCCGATGATCTCATGCGGTACCATTCCAGAGTGAAAGCTTTAAAATTATTCTTCTAATTTATGTCCATCTAATAACTCTAAGACATAGGAGTGGTGCCACCGATTGTCATAGCGACATTACTGGGATCTCATCACCAAAAGCTATTTTTTACTGAAAAAATTAGAAGCTAGATATGCTGAATTGGTCAACGAAAAGGTATCTTTAATTGTATTTAAGATATTGCAATCCATTCTAACTTCATTATTTGGCCGATGATAGTAGCAGTGATACAGTTGTTGCACCGGTCAATCCACTATCTAGTGAGCATCCTTGGCATCAAAGCAGCTTAGGACCGAGTGTCAACTAGTTCATTATTGATTTCATCACTATCTAGATTTTAATTTTTTTCATCTTTAGTTAAATTATTTACATGATCATGAGCAGTTTAAAATTACTTAGGATAATTTTTGATCATAGATTAATTTATATTTTAATGCTTATGAATTGAATAAAGTCAACAGTTCATATACATTAAAATATGAATTAATCAATGATCAGAGATTGCACTTAGTGATACTAGGCTATTAGGCTAATCTATGATTAAAATGATGTAAATAAAGATAAAAAAGAGTTAGAATTTTGATTATGAATGAAGTCAATAGCAAGCTAGTTGCCATTTAGTCCTAAGATGCTTTGATGCTAAAATATGATGATGGACATTCATCTTAGAATGGGAGGTATCTGGTATGGCTAGTGCGAGGAGCTGCGTCGTTGCTACTATTACTGGTCGAATGATGAAGTTAGAATGGACTGCGGTATCTTAAGTATAATTGAAGATATCTTTTCATTTACTAATTTAGTATATCTAGCTTTTAATTTATCAGCTTTAATCAATTTTTAGTGATAAGGTTCCAGTGGCATCGCTACGACAGTTAGTCATGCCACTCCCATATCTTAAGGCAATTAGATGGTATGGACCAGAAGACCGACTTTAGGGCTTCTCTTTAAAATGACCATCATAGGAGATTGATGGTTTCAAGATATTCTTCTGCAATCTTGAGCATTTTTCTATCGAGAATCTCATTTTCTTCTTGGAGTCCTTCCAAAAGTCGAAGTACGAGAAGGTCAAGGAGATTCTCTATCTTCAAATTCTTAAATCATTTTAAATACTTGTCTTTCATCATTTTAATTCGATGAATATGATGAGTTCGGGTCATAGAAGGAGAAGAACGATGACGACGATGATGTAGATCTCATATGATTTTTTTTATTTTGATATTATATATTTATTTTTTTAGCAATGTAAATTTATGAAGTAAATTTATAAAATTATAAAATTTATACTTTTTAATATAATATAATTAGATTTTTATCATGTTATAATTATGATTATTAATTATTACTTTATTTTTACCATTATTTAAAAATTTTAATTATTTATTATTATCATCAAAATTAAATTTTGAAAAATTAGTTATTATTTAAAAAATTATAAAAACTTATTAGTGATGGTATTGGTGACGGTATTTGCCATCACTAAAAAATTATTACCAACGGCATTTTTTATTGATGCAATTTTTTTGATCACTAATATGTCGATGCAATTTTTTTGATCACTAATATTATTTTAAATTATTTTTTAAAAATTAAAATATTATTAGCAATAGTCGATTGCTGTCACTAAAACTGTCTCCAATAATGGTCATTAGCGATTGTTTTGAACCCTATCACTTATAATCATTAGTTGTGATAGGGGTTTATCCGATTATTAGTGATAGTGTTTAACCATCGCTAATAATCTTTTTTCTTGTAGTATTTTTAAAGATATTTAATAACATCAATCGGAACTTCCTGATTCATCTATTAAGCAAAGGGATTTGGCCCTAAATGGTAAAATTGGATCTACAATATTTTAAACTCAAGCAAGCTAGCAATATTGATAAATGGATGGAGAACCTTCAAACTGGATGCAAGCAAAGCATGGATTAAAAGCAAGGAAATCTTCTCTCCCCTCTTCTCTTCATTCTTGGGGCAAACACTCTGAATCAAATGATAAAAGTGGCAGCCAATATTGATCTGATTGTAGGCATTGGCCTACGGAGACCACAAGTAACTTTCTATCCTTACAATATGCTAGTGATATAATAGTTCTTTGTAATGCAAACAAAAAATAGGCATCCAACCTAAAGTTCCTCCTATATACACTCAAAATTCTCACCGGGTTTAAGATAAATTTTGAAAAAGGTTTCTTATATATGACTAGACTAAATGAAAGGCTGCGTAGAGGATTTGCAAAAATTTTATAGTGTCGTACCGAAAACTTCCCCATCAAATATCCTGGTTTTCGACTTCAACCTGCAAAAACAAGATCATCTAAATAGAGATTCCTCGAATACAAGATTGAAAGAAAGCTAGCCAGATGGAGAAGAAAAATATCATCTCTTGGAGGATGTTTAGCAGTAGTTAATGCAGTTCTAAGTGTGATTCCTACATACTGAATGACCTCCTCCTTTCTTCTCCCAGAAAATATTTTAAAGATTATTGATAGAATGAGATGAAATTTTCTACGTTGAGGAAGCAACAAATGTGTGAAAGGACACTACTTGATTCTACTACTGTTATCTCTTAAATCCAAGAGGCGATGAGATCGACGCCGGTGCACCCTCTCCTTCGCGACATTGCACTCTCCTTCAAGGATGTTCTTTATATGTTGTTAGACATATTTACCAGGAGGCTAACTCTGCAGTTGATTGGGTAGCCTCCTTCGTTGCCTATCAGTCGGGCCCTATCCTGTAGACTGACCAAGGATATGCTCCAAGATCATTTCATGATATTTTTCTTTCTGATTTTCTTGGATGCGTTTATATTAGATTTTTGAATTGAATGTACCAGTTTATTCAAAAACAAAAAGAAAAGAAAAGAGAAGACACCACTTGGTTAAATGGACAAAGATTTGCAAACAAAAGACTGTTGGGGGACTGGGTGTGATAAATCTCTCTCTTCAATCAATGTTTAATATTAAAATAGTGGTGGATAATATACACTGAGCCAGAAACTCAATGGTGTCTATTACTTAATAAGATTTATTTCTCCGAATCACTGCCAAGCATCCCTCAAAAAAGCATCTTCAATTTGAAAAAATCTCAGCTCATTTTAAAAACTATTCCTTGACAGAATAAGATTCAGAGTAGGAGACGAAGAAAGCACAGCCTTCTTGAAGCAATGCTTTCCCACTCTCTTCATACTCTCATCTTATCAAAATGTAAAAGTTTTAGATTTCTTTGGAAAATGGAACAACCAAAGGACCCTCTTTAAATATCCACTCAAATCAAAAGGATTGGAAGAATTAGAATAATTGGAAAAGATACTTAGAAGACAGTGCTCAGTAATAAACTAGATCAATCAGAATGGAAATGGAGCACGAGTCAGTTTACAGTAAAGAATGCATACCTATTCTTCAGTCACGAAGGTATCGTTTCGAGTTTTGCTAAGATCTATTGGAAGCTGCCTCTACTAGAAAAAGTGAGAATCTTCAATTGGTTGATGATTAAAAATAGAATTATGCTTTATTACTCTCATTCCCAAGAGGCAAGATGCTTCTGAACCTGCCCATTTCAGGCCCATCAACCTGTATAACACTTTATATAAAATTTGTACCAAACTCATGATTATCAGGATGAAGCCTGTTCTCCCTCATATTATCTACCTTGAACAAGGGGCTTTTGTTGGGAGTCGGTGTATTTCTGATAATGTGCTCATTGTCCAGGAATTCATGTTTGACCTATGGAGGGCCCCAATCCAACATAGTCTGATGGCCATCAAACTGGATATGGAGCAGGCTTATGACTGTATGCATTGGGATTTCTTGGAGAAGCCCTTACTTCATTTTGGGTTCCACCCTTGGTGGATTTATCGCATCTTAGCTTGTATCCGCAGGCCTTCTTTTGCTATTATTATCAATGGTATTCCTACGGATTTCTTCTGCTCCAACGTTGGTCTTCGCTAAGGTTGTCCTTTATCCCCTTATTTATTATCTGTGTTGATGCCTTGTCATGAGCTCTGCGGGTAATGACTATGGGACTAGAGATTCTTCCCTATGTTCCTACCCCGGGAGCCCACCTTATCTCGCATCTTTTGTTTGCAGATGATTGCTTTCTCCTCGAGTGAGCCACAATCCTTGTGCCCATGCCTATTGCAGGATTTTGGAGGGGTATTGCTTAGCATCAGGCCAGAGAGTTAATTTGCATAAGTCTACTATCCATTTTAGCCCCAAGACACCTGCCTGGATTCGGCACCTTATTCGGGATATCCTCGGTATTGCTAAGCATGGGGGTCGCTCTTCTATTTAGGGGTTCCCATTACTGGTAGAAGACTTCTCAGGGTTGATTGTGATCGACTGCTTCTGGCGGTACATGAGAGGGTAGAGGGCTAGCAGGGGAGATCCCTTTCACTCATGGGTGGGATCACATTAATCAGATCAATCCTATCCTCTTTACCTATTTATATGATATCCAATGCAATCATCCCTATCTCTGTCATCAGCAAAGTGGAGCAACTCATATGTACTTTTCTTTGGGGCCCTAGATCTGGTGGTCGAGGCATTTATCTCCTCAATTGGCGTGAGGTGTGCCAACCGCTACAAGATGGTGGCCTGGGCATTCATTCCCTTTCCACCATATGGGAGGCCTTGCTAGCCAAGCATGCTACCATGTTCTTACTTTGTCCTGATAGCCTATGGTCATCCATGATGAGAGCCAGGTATGGCCTGATATCTTTTGCTGAGCCTCCTCGAATTGGAAGACATTTCTCACCCATTTGGAGGGAGATGGTGACCAGAGCCCCTGATATTCTTGCTCAAACTAGGTAGTTGATGGGCGATGGGCACTCCATCAGCTTTATGATGGACTCTTGGATCGCGGATATCCCCTTGGCTAGGTGGTCAACCTTCATTTCTATTCACATTCCAGAGTCTTTCACTATCACTGACTTATTTTCACTTGATGGCACTCAATGGAATGCCGACCTGGTGACTCTTTTATTTGGGAACATTCTTGGAGCTTGGGTTCTGGCTATCGCACTACCCATCACTATCTCTGCTGATCTCAAAGTCTGGGGATCATCTACTCAGCCCAGAGTTATCATGTCTGATCTGTATTCTCTCTTTGCTCAGGCCCCTCGGAGGCCACTTGATTTGGGTTGGATATAGAGATTGCAAGTCCACCCTGGAGTGAATTTATTCCCGTGGAAGGTATCTTGGAGACACCTACCTACCAGAGCATTACTCATCTCTAAAGGGTTCCATGTGCCTTCTCTATGCTCGATTTGTAAGCAGGAAGGTGAGACTCTGGATCATGTACTATTTTCTCTGTCCTTGGGCTGCTCAGGTTTGGAGGCTTGCTGGCTTTCATAGTCTATTTCGAAATGTGGTCGATCATGTTGATACCTTTATGGTCTTGATTTGGCCGCCTTCTGCTCATCCTTCTATCACTTTTCTGGCTTACATAGCTTATCATATTTGGCTCACCCAGAATGCTTTTGTGTTCGACTCTTCGACACACTAGCCTAGAGTGGTTATCGAAAGAGCCTGAGCCCATGCTCATGAGTTCTCTTTGTTGACTTCGCCTACCTTCGAGACCTGGGGCTTCCGTCCTGCTCTTCAATCACCCTCTCAGATTCTTATATCCTGGGAACCTCCACCTCCAAGGTTTTACAAAGTCAACTTTGATGGGAGCGTCAAGGGCGACACTGCTAGTGCTAGCTTCGTCATCCAAGACCTAGGTCTCTAGTTGGTGGCCAGGAGAGGGTATCACCTTTTTACTCCGTCGATCCCTACTGCAAAGCTTCGAGGAGCCTAGGCGGGTTTGCTCTATGCCACGAGGGTCCTTCGGGCTGATACATCATTCTCGAGGGGGATTCAGCTACAGTCGTCACCTGGATTCAGGAGGCTCTTAGGTCCCTCCTTTGCATCCCCTTCTATGGGACATTGCAGTCTTTTTACAAGGTTGCTCCAGTATTATTGTACGGCACATGCATCAGGAAGCAAACTCGATGGTGGACTGGATTATTTCCTATGTTGCCCACCATACGGCCGAAGTTTTGTGGACCTCAGGGATGCCCCAGAGGTTCTGCATGATCTTCTTTTTTCTGACTTTTTTGGCTATATTCACTCCAGATCTGTTTCTTGAATGCATCGACTTATCCAAAAAAAAAAAGAATCCTGACATCCGAAAACATGAAAAAAAAGAAATTGGACAGGACCCAAAATCTGCCTACTTTATGGAAAAGAAGGGGAGAGAACTAATTACCTATTCATCCATTGTGAGTTCTTAGCACCAATCAGGGATCAACTTAGAGTGCTACCATAGGAACAAATTATCGAAGATGATGTTAATGCTTGTTGGAATATCAAAGAAAACAGGAAAAAAATTTGCTTGGGACTGCATTTTCTGTATACTATATTGGAGCATGTGGGGGAAAAAAAAAGAGAGAGAGGAATAATCGAGTTTTTCATTTTGAAGCATCATCAATAGAAAAAGTTTGGCAAATCGGCCTCTTACTTCTTAGTGGATGGATATCAAGCCATCAAGGGAAGTATACAAATCCAGAAAAGTTTGAGAATTCTAAGTGGGGAAGTCAACAGCAAAGCACAATAAAGTGACTCAATTCAATTCAATCGGAAGAACTCTAATATTTCCTCTCCTTTTCTCATCTCTTCACGTCTCTAATGAAATCAGCCAAAGAGGATGTTGAGGTGTCTGACTTGGCTGATTTTTTCGGTTTTCTCATATTTTTCTCGTATTCTTCCTTCAAGCCTTTGTAAGTAAATCTTCTATTAATAAACAGATGGTTTAAGCCTTCCTTTTCATAAAAAATTAAAAATTAAAAAAAATGATGGTGATTAATTTTTCAAAAATATTTTGGTAACTCAAAAAATTTATCATGATGCCATTTCTCCTACTAGATAGTGTTGAGAAAATTCTAGACACTGATCCCACTTGTTGGGAGATCCGGACCAGCGCCTATATGCAGCGGATGCAGCAGAAGAAACGTGGAAGGATACAGTCCAACAACATGTTCTTGGATTCAATATCATGCAACAATAGAGATATAAATGTAGGAGAAAATAGAGATTGCTTTATTCCTTTGGAGAAGAACTTTATTACAACAAATAAGACAACACTCGACAACACCCCTTCTGAAATCCCAGAAGCTTCTCGCTGTCCCGTACGTCTTCTCTCTTGCAGGCCTCACGTCCCAAGAACCCACGTACGCTATGCACGGACAATACCTCATGTGCGTCCCTTCTTCAAAGCCCCGTGGAACATCCCACGCCACCAAGCCCTCCACGTGATATCTTCCTCACGTGCATCTCTCTGTAGCCCATCACCGTAGCCTCCTTGAAACCCAGAAGATCTCCCCACGGTCCCCGCCCCAAGGGACGGCCCTCAAGCCTTCACGGTCCAAAATTAGGATCGTGAGAAGTCCTCATGGACTCCACACCATGAGACATCCAAACCGCATGCCCCCTCCTCACATTAAATAGCACATGGGGCGGTGAACTTCTTGTCTCCTTGGACGTCTTGGACTCCTTGATCTTGTTGGACTACAATCACATGGGCTTACAACTTCTTAATGGTTACAATCACATGGGCAGTTAGGACTTGTCTTGGGCTAATAACAAACTGATTAGAACATCCTAGGTAGTTAAGCTTCCAATTGGTTACAACCAACCAATTCGGTTAGGATCCTGGGTGATTGGGCTAACCAACCAACCAACTAACCATCTAACCAACTAAGCTAACCTCCTAACCAATTTAACAAACCTGGACCTAACCCCATAATCCAATTGGATTATGTTACAATCTCTCAAAAAACTTTTCCTTAAGTCACATGAGATAACACTCAAACTTAGAGCATCCCTGGAACACCTCCAAGAATCCGCTTGGGACACGCCCCCAGCTCCAGGGATTGCCTCTAGCATCCCTACCATGGCCTCCCAAGTCTCTCCAAGGCTTGGGAGCACCATGCAAAACTTTACAATCTCCACCTTGGTACCCCCAAGCGTTGGCAAACCTGGCAATATCTTCCTGCACAACCTCGCTGTAACTGTATATCTTGACGCCTCTTATGCGGACCTCCTTGCCTCTACCAACACCCTTCAGCTGCTGTGCACCCTTGGAGGCCTTTGAGATGACCGCCTCCACAGCTGAAGATCCTTGCTTGTATCTTGTACCATGATTGTAGCCTTCTTTCTGCCTGGCAGCTGCATCAAACTTTTTCTTGGACTTCTCTAGAGAGAACATAGGAAACTTGAACCGGCACTCGCTGTAACTGGAGCTCTACCTGACATCATCTTCTCAGAGCCATACCAATCTCTGCATACTCTGCTCCACCTGGCTAAGTGCATCCCTGGCGCTCGTGCTAGGATATGGCCAGTATCCCTGCACCTCCCAATCTGAACTCATGTCGAATCCTGCTTTACCCGTGAAGCCACCTCTCCTCCCCAGTGCTCCACCTGAAACTGAAGTCCCATTGATGCCATAGAAAGAAATCTCGAGGCCAACCACTCAACGCTACCCTACTGAGCCTACCGCTGCACCTCGTACCCCGTTGCTGCCTCCTCGGACCCTTCACATCCCGCGAACCTCTCCGACACTGTTTCGGACACATTGCCTCCCGCAAGCTCCTCCGAAATCCAGGAGCTCATCCCAACTCCTCTAACCCAGTGATGAAACCTAACAACCATCTGCATAGGCTGCTTCATCATGTCCCAGCCTGTCTCTCGACTGCATGATATCCCTGGCACTCCCTAAGACATGTCCTAACGGTCTTCCTGAGCTACCATCTCCATCAGCTCCAGTCTCCATCCCTAGGCCAATGCCACCATACCGGGATGCTCCCGACCGCCCGATACCTCCGGCGTTCCCTGAGACTATCTCCTGTCTCCCTGAGCTACCCCTGGCATCATCTCTATTGATGTACTCCAGTGAACTTGAGAAAACTGAACTTTTCATTTCTCCATCCACGCGGGATACCATATCCATGTACAACTCCACCTGCCTCGATGCACTCCTTGAATCCTCCTCTTCCACCTTCAAACTAGCGGCTCTGAAACCACTCCGCTTTCGCTCGAACAATGGCTCAAACCAAGCTCTGATACCAGTTATTTGGAGAATTCCCAGGACACTGATCCAACTTGGTAGGAGATCTGGATCATCGCCTACACAATGAAAACAGCGAGAGAGAAATCTGGAACCAACCTTCTTGATTCAAGAACCGGCAACAACCTATTCTTGGATTCAATATCATGCAACAATAGAGATATAAATATAGGAGAAAAAAGAGATATTGCTTTATTCCTTTGGAGAAGAACCTTGTTACAACAAACAAGACAATACTCGACAATACCCCTTCTGAAATCCCAGAAGCTTCTCGCTATCCCGCATGTCTTCTCTCTTGCAGGCCTCATGCCCCAAGAACCCACGTACGCCATGCATGTACAATACCTCACGTTTATCCCTTCTCCAAAGCCCAGTAGAACATCCCATGGCACCAAGCCCTCCACGTGATATCTCCCTCACGTGCATTTCTCTGCAGCCCATCATTGTGGCCTCCTTGAAACCCAGGTGGTCTCCCCACGGTCCCCGCCCCACGGGGTGGCCCTCAAGCCTTCACGATCCAAGACTAGGACCGTGAGAAGTCCTCATGGACTCCACACCGTGAGACATCCAAACCGCATGCCCCCTCCTCACATTAAATAGCACATGAGATAGTGAACTTCTTGTCTCCTAGGCATCTTGGACTCCTTGATCTTGTTGGACTACAATCACATGGGCTCACAACTTCTTGGTGGTTACAATCACATGGGCAGTTAGGACTTGTCTTAGGCCAATAACAAACTAATTATGATACCCTAGGTAGTTAGGCTTCCAATTGGTTACAACCAACCAATTCGGTTAGGATCTTGGGTGATTGGGCTAACCAACCAACCAACTAACCATCTAACCAACTAAGCTAACCTCATAACCAATTTAACAAACCTGGACCCAACCCCATAACTCAATTGGGTTATGTTACAATCTCTCAAAAAACTCTCCCCTAAGTCATATGAGATAATACTCAAACTTAGAGCATCCGTGAAATACCTCCAGGAATCCGCTTGAGACACGCCCCCAAGCTCCAGGGATTACCTCTAGCATCACTGCCATGGCCTCCAAATCTCTCCAAGGCTTGGGAGTACCACGCAAAACCCTATAAATAGATCTTGTGAAGTGTGTCGCATGGTAAAGCAAAATGCAAGCTATAAACCATCAAACATTTTTGCATGCAATCTTTGAGTTATTAGTTGCCTTTCTCTTATGGATGTATTTGAGCATTTGGCTCAAGAACAAAAAATTCTGGTTAATTGGGTGGAGTAAGTTGGAAAAATGAAAAGTTAAATTACTTCATGCTTTGTGGAAATAAATTAATTCTAAATTAAGTTGGGTAAGCATGATGGGAAGAAAACAAGTGAAAAAATGATTTAGCTTGGTTGGAAAACGAATGTTTAGCTAGAAAAAGGATAAAATAAGTGGCTTAAATTGCCTTTATTCTTACTTGTTGCTCAATTTATTTCAACAAATCTAGCCTTCTATTATGACGATAAATCACAACCTTTTGAGAAATCTATATTTAGGTATATCAATAATAATATATATATGCATGCCAAAACTAGAGATGGGCACTGGGTCGGGCTGCCCATGGGCCGGCACGGCCCGGCATGAAGCGGGCCGTGCCTGGCACGGCCCATAATAAGGGGCCGGGCCTATTATGGGCCGGGCCGAGTTTAGATTTTCTGGCCCGCGGGCCAAGCCCGGCACGGCCCATAAGGGCCTGGGCTGGCACGGCCCGGTGGGCCAGACACGGCATGGCCCGCGGGTCAGCACGGCACGGCCCATTAGGGCCTGGGCATGGCATGGCCCATTAGGGCCTGGACCGGGCCAGGCACAGCACGGGCCCCTTAAAATAAATGAAAATAAAATTTTTATTTATAAAAATTATTTTTTAATAAATTAAAAAAATGTTGGGAACTAAGAATTTATTAATATAAAGCACCATAATGGTGGAGGGTTTGGCATAGACCTCTACCAGTTTATTAATTTAAATCAAAATGGTACATGAAAGGAGGGGGACTAGGCCTGACCTCCAGAATATAATAAGAAAGGAGAAAAAAAATAGAGATAACTTACTTTAACAATTCAAAAAATAATAATGTACAATTATAAAAAATTAAGAATTACAAATAAATGATCGAAATCTTACTAATCATCAGTAGTGTTTATATCATCATCATCAGACCGTATCTCGCTTCCTGCTATCCTTTTACCTGCGGGGACTGGGTTCGGACAGCAGCTCGACCTTCGCTAGGAGCTCGACCTTAGCTACGAGCTCGACCTCGGGCGGGAGCTCGACCTTGGACCAGAGCTCAACCTCAGCTGGGAGCTCAACCTCGGACGGGAGCTCGACCTCAGCTCGGAGCTTGACCTTGAATGGGAGCTCAATCTTGGCTGGGAGCTTGATCTTGGACGGGAGCTCGACTTTGGACGGGAGGTTAACCTCAGCTGGGAGCTCGATCTCAGATGGAAGCTCAACTTCAACTGGGAGCTCAATCTCGATCACCTAGCTCAACCTTTGTCAGGAGCTCGACCTCAGCTGGGCCAAGTGGCGTTCTTCGCCACCTCATCACTTAGCTAGATCCAACATTGGCACCATGTCAGTGGCTCGCCACATCAACTGGCATTTTCACCGTCTTCATAATATGTATACATCATGTAAATAAAATCATTGTAGCTGTCGTGTGCTTCACAGGATCTCAATAACGAAGTTGCCCAAAGAAAATAATAGTCCCCTCCTCAAATCAATGTTCCTCATTTGTTAGTCCGATCTGAGTTAATTATAAAAATTAAATGTACAATTATAAAAAAATAAGAATTAAAAATAAATGTGCCCATTTTATGACAGTTAGGGGGGTTAAAATAGTAAAAAATCAAAAAATACCTATTTTTTAGCTGTTATGGGCCAAACGGACCGTGCCAGGCTCGGCCCGTCATGGATCCAAACGGGCCGGACCTGGCCCGACCCATTTTTTTAAAAAAAAATAACCGAGCTGATGGGCTAGCGAGCCGTGCCAGGCACGGCCCGCCACCCCCCGGGCCTAGGGCCATGCCGGGCCCGGCCTTCAGTTTAAGCGGGCCATGCCAGGCACGGCCCAATGCCCACCTCTAGCCAGAACCTTGTACCAAAAGGAAAATCCCTATGCTCCTGTCTCCCAATAGACTGAGTACTTTATACCACAATCATACCATTTATCACATTAATCGTTGCATTACGTTAATCCGATCATGCCAAATTATATGCCAATAGTGGAGTACATTTATGCTAGAATTGGGCATAGTAAAGTAACTCCTGTGGGTATGTAATTGAAACTATGATAGAGATATAAAATTGTGTTATTTCTCTATAAATTGCAGCCAATAATGCCTTGTAAAGGCCTCTGTTGCCCAACAATTGTCCCCTATATCAAATTGCTCCCTAATCGCTCTCTAAAACAAATGATCTACAAGGAACACCAGGCTTAATATACATTATTTTGACCACCGTAAAAAATATTGGACAAGGTCCCAAAAAAAAAAAAAAGGTCCACCACACCAGAAAGTTAAATTGCATATTAAACTTTTTAAAATCATAACTTGCTCAAACGATGTCTATTTAAGATGCCTTTCCAAAAAATAAATAAATAAATTTCAAGCTCTTTGATGGGGAGCCTTCCCTTAAAGATATAGTGCATCAAGAGATCAAAGCCAAATTTCATCATTTAATCTCCGAAAGTGGGTCGAAAAGATTTTGACCGTGCATATCTTATAAACTAAGAAGAATTAAGTGGAGCAGCTCAAACAAAAGTTAATATTGAATCAAAATTTTTTCTTCGTGGAATGTCAACTTTCCATGATTATTTTTATTAATCATGTCTATTTCAAAAAAAAATTATCTTCATTTAACTAAAGAAGGAGCGCAACCCAATCAATTGTGAAAAAGGCAAACCTCACTAGTATATATAGAGATTATATAACTTTATTTGTTATCCATTAATAAAAGAAAAAAAATCTAGAACCTACTTACATTATTCTTTTATTTTTTAAAAAAAAAATTCAAGTTGAAACCGTTGAAAGAATTATTTTCTTCTCCTTAATCAAATCAACAAGAGAATGATAACTGTCGAATAACAAAAGCAATTGCTTGTGTATAATCTTAGAGGTTTCTTGGTTTTGGTAAAATTCATATAAAACTCAAGGAAATTGGATTAATCTTGCCTGGATGGCATCATCCCCCGTCACCTGGACGGGACAGGGTTGAATTTCAATTTACATCAGCCTTTGGGGGTGCGGAAGGGAAAAGTATAGGGCATAAGATGGGATTTGACACCCATTACAATCAAAAGAAGAACGAATTGATACACCCTAAATGTCTGATAATAGCCCATCCCTTTCTTGGTAGCATTTAAAGTTGGACATCCTGAACTTTAGCAAGGAAAACGAATCTATTTGCCAGTCTATCTTGACAAATTGACAAAAAAATGTAAGAAAAACACATTGATGTTTATATTATAATTTTAAATAGTAATGAACAACAACCCCATTAAAGGTAAATATATGAGGCCATCATAGCACCCACAAATCATCATGCACAAATCTCCGACTGAACATATTTTATCACAGTTAGCAATTACAATCGCTTTCCCTCCTTGCTGCCCTGAAGATGAACAAGTAACCGTTCCACAATTTTCTATTGAATTCCTTAACAAATTTCTGCAACCTTTCCCCCCTCACCATCCTGCACCATGTTTGACAAGCATGGGACCTGGGCAAATCTTCGCTTGAAAGACAAAAATTGGTTCTGCAATAAACGGACAGCCCTGAAGCATAAGCAATCTTTTGAGAAAGTTTTTGTTTTCTTTTTTTTTAGAGAGAGAGAGAGAGAGAGAGAGAGAGAGAGAGAGAGAGCCCTCGAGCAATCAAAATAACCATGAGCAAAACTTTGTTACTGCCAAAACCTTTACTAGCATAATATTATGCAAATGGAGTACCATCAACACCTGGTTTGGGGGACCACTGTCTCCCTGTTTGCACAAAAACTGACACATTATTCTATGCACGCCCCCAGTACTAATACAAAACTGCAAAGCAGGTACAAACACATATTACTATAACATGGTGGATTTATTGTTTTGTCCCAAAAACTTTGTTGAGACATGTGAGGCAAACATCACACGATGCAAAATGGCTTACTTATATAGAACTACGTCACCAAAACACACTCCAGACAGAAATTGAGTTTGCCCTGGCCTTGGTGCCCGTGCCCCGATGGCATGTAAGGGCATATGCTGGCGTGGCAACCTCCAACATTGAACTAGCTGCCCCTGGCAGACAGAATACGGTCCCACAAAAGAGAGCCAACCAAACAACAAACTCAGTCTAACCCCTTGTCTTGGCTCTCTTCATTCCAAGGCTATTGCGGAAGGGGGACCCTGGACCAGACATGTGTGACCCTTCCTCACGGAGAGTGCCATTAAGCAACGCAAGCTCTCGCAGCTGCTGCTTTTTGAAGAAATCCTGTGATTCATCCTACATAAAAATTAAAAAGAAAGAAATATTAAATATAAAGGCCAATTGGTAAACACTACGAATCAAAAAAGCTGGAATTTGGATAAGGGAAAATGGCAATACCACAGGCTTGAGCAGATCTTCAAGGATCTCGCGAACTTGCATAAGACGAGCATCAACAATGTCAACTGGCAGCTCTGCCTCTACCAATATGTGAAGGGGTTCATTTAAATGTTCATAGCCTGGTTTTCCTCTCATCATCTCCTCCTATCACAAACAGCAAAAGTAACATCAGTATTGAAGCCAAGGATGTACATAACAACCATGATAACATACCATAAATTTTCTTTATTCAAAATTCAATTTTGAAATTTGAATTCCAATCTCTATTATAATCTTTCCTTATCTATTTTCCACCTTTTCTCTCTATTCAAATTTAAAATTCAATGTGTGTGTCTTGCACATGCTATATATATTATATACATATTCAAGAAAATGACATAAAATCAAATAGGATTTTGGCTATCTTGTTATATTTCTTTCATGGTATCAGAGCCCTTCTGCTTTCAAGCTTCTGTTCCTGTTGAGATGGCCGTCCTTCCCATCCCTTGCAACATGACCGCTACTACTACTACAACCTTCAACATCATGTCCTTCCCACCTCTCAAACTCATCAACAACTACCTACCATGAAAGGTATAATATCTTTCTCTACTCTGAAGTTGTGATCAGGTTGGATTGATCGATGGAAGTGATCCTTCCCATCATGGCACCTTCCTGCTCCAAGACGACACAGATGACACTAACAGCGACACCTAAAGCCCCTCCTCTGGTTCCTAACCCAGCATACTCATTCTAGGTTAGGCGAGACCAGTAGGTTATGGCATGGCTCACCTCATCCCTATCTGAGTCCTTGTTGCCCTTCATCGTCGACCTCAACTCTTCTCGCATTGTATAGGACGTCCTTGCCACAGTGTTCGAGTCTCAATCTCGAGCACGTCTCCTACAACTACGGACTAAGCTACAATCCTTTAGGCATGATATAAGCACCCTCCCTAACTACATCCAAAGAGCTAAGATGATCGACAACATCCATTGGGCATCCCATCTCTTCAACGGACTTGATACTTCAGGTGCTTGCAGGGCTGGGGTCCAAGTTCAACTCATCATGGCCATACTTGCAAGCACCAAAGGCCTCTCTCTTGGTGAGTTTGTGGCATGTCTCATGGTTCATGCGAGCCTCCTTCAGCATCAAGTATAGCTATACTTGGATGCCCCCTTTCCTATTGCACACCAAGTCTCGCGAGGGCGTGATCCATCCCGTCAACCTACCAACCCATAGCAAATACTGCAAAACTACCCAGCTTCTAACCAAGAATGCTCAGGTGGAGGTTGCAGACGTGGCCATGAGAGCTCCCACCAGCATCAAGGATCCTAGTGTCAGCTATGTCATGAATGTGACCACTTTATTGTAGACTACCCACAATGCTTCAACCCTAATTTTCATGGCGTTACTTGCAACAATGACTAGAAACAAATCTCTACTCCTGCTACCTTCAACGCCATCATGAAAGGAAACGGCACCACATCAACCTCCTGGTATCCAGATTCGCATGTTACCAATCATGTGACACTGAATTACAACCAACTCGACAGTGCAGCTCCATATCAAGTACTGATCTTCTCCATGTTAGCAATGGTGTAGGTTTGCCAATAACGTACATAGTCTCTACTACAATTCCATGTTCTTCACGTCCTTTACCTCTTACTAATCGTCTACACGTACCTACTATCACTCACAATCTCCTCTCTTTGCATTAGTTTTCTAAAGATAATCATGTGTTTTCTGAATTTCACCTCTTTCATGTTATCATGAAGGATCAGGTAACTGGGCAACCTCTGCTCCATGGTTAGCTTGAACATGGTCTCTATCAGCTATCTACTTCCAATAAAGATAGTGCCGCTCAAGTTTTCCTTGGCAAGAGGATGTCTGCCTCTGTTTGGCATGATCGGCTAGGTCATCCTACCATGCGAATGGTGTAATAGTTCCTTACCAAGTTTGGGCTCCAAGTTCATCCTGCCACATCATTTAGTTTGTGTTGCTTGTCGAAAAGCCAAGAGTTATCATCTTTCTCTTCCTTCATGTAGTTCTATTTTATCTCATCATTTGGACTTAGTATTCTCCGATGTATGAGGTCCTTCACCAATAATCTTAGCTTCTGGAGCTCGTTACTACATTTGTTTTATTGATGATTTTAGCAAATATCTTTAAATCTTCACCATGCATAGAAATCTAATGCACTAGACATTTTTTTCGCTTTCAGTGTCATGTTGAACATCTTTTCGATAGATAGATAAAACAATTCCATAGTGATTGGCATGGCGAGTTCTGCTCTGTCTCATCATCTTGATACTTACGGCATCTCTCATCATCTCTCATGCCCGCACACCTCTCAGCAAAACGACATTGCAAAATGTAAGCATCATCATATAATTGAAACTGCATTGGCTCTCTTAGCTACTACCTCTATTTCTCAATGACTTTGGGACGATGCCGTTTGCATAGCTGCCTACTTAATCAACCGTATGCTCACACCTTTCTTTTCCAATATTAGTCCTTATGAAAAATTTTTGATTCCACACTGAATTATACTTTTCTATATGTTCAGATGTACTTGTTTCCCATATATATGATCCTATTCCAAACATAAGCTTGAATTCTATTCTGACTTGTATACTTTCATGGGATATAGCGAGTCTCATTATGGGTTTCAATGCTTGGACATGCTAATGGATAAAATCTATATGTTCACCATGCTATCTTTGATGAAAAGAGATTTCGTTTGATGAAATTTCTAACCATAATAATGGGACTATTAATTGCTCTTACCAACCTTTACTTCCTATTCAAGTTACACACTTGGACTTGTCAATTGGTACTGTATCTCAACCTTCGAATCAACCTGCCAGGCAACAAGATCAGCTGTTGGCCAATACGCAGCAGGCCGACCAAGGTATTGACTACACACCGCGGTATGCGGCCACTTCTGAGCCACCTGGCAAGCCTAGCTTGTCCTTATCCACTTCGAAAAAGGTGGATTCTCTAGCAAGAAATATCAGTGCACATGTAGATGCACCCACTTTAATTCATAATGATGCATGCCAACTGTTGACCTCAACGACAGTGCCATCCCCTCCATTAGATCCTGCTATGGATGTTGTTCACCCCCCGTCTGATCTAAGTGATGAACAGCAATAGCAGACCAGCTTAGCCACGAGGGCGCACACCCACCCTATGATCACTCGATCACAAGATGGCACATGACGGGCCAAATCTATAGTGCACGGAAAACTAGTATGCATCCTCCCCATGTTTGTTGGCCTGTACTTTATTGCCTTCTGAACCGACCTGCTATAGTCAAGCTTCCAAGGATCCCAACTAGCATGCAGCCATGTCAGCCGAAGTTGATGCCATTATGCACAATAAAACATGGACGCTTGTACCCGTACTTCGCAGATAAATGTGATGGGTGTAAACAGGTTTTCAAACTTAAACAACATCCTGATGGTTCCATTGAGAGATATAAGGTGCATCTTTTAGCGAAGGAATATAGCCAACAACACGGGATTGATTTTACAGAGACATTCGGTCTTGTTATCAAAATCACAATATAAGATTTCTTCTAGCACTTGCCATTTCTTCTAGTTAGTCCATGAGACAACTTGATGTGTCTAATACATTTTTGGATGGACACTTAGAAAAAATCATTTTTAAGGAGCAATCTCCGGGTTTTGTCCATCCCTAATTTTCTCAACATATGTGGCAACTTAAGAAGTCCCTCTATGGCCTCCGGCAAGTCCTAAGGGCCTAGTTTCAAACGGTTTAGCATTATCTACCACAGTTAGTTTTGTGGGATCCAAGATAAATACTACTCTATTTTATCGTGTAATGGGTGCTCTTCTATTTGCATTTTAATCTACGTGGATGATTTAATAGTGATTGGCAATGATGCATCTAGCATTTCCTCACTCATTGATTCTCTCAAGAATAAGTTTTCTATCCGAGACATTGGTTCTGCTCATTTCTTTTTGGGCATAAAGATATCTCCACATCCAGATGGTTGTTCCTTATCCCAGCAAAAATATATCAAAAATGTACTATAGAAAGCTAATATGTTGGATGCAATGCCCATCTCAACTCCTCCGGTACTAGATTTTGATTTCAATAAGCTGTCATCACTATTTTCTGATCTAACACTATATCAAATGATTGAGGGGACGCTACAATACATTATCATCATATATCCAGATCTCACTTATATTATTAACAGATTATGCCAATACATGCATGCACCTTCAAACCTACACTAGGCAGCTGTGAAGCGCACTCTACGCTATCTGAAGGGCACCACAATACATGGTTTATCACTCCATCATTCCAGCCGTGAGCTCCATGCATTAGTGATGCCAATTGGGCAAGATGTACACAAGATTAGAAATCCATGGGCGATGTTGTCATCTTTCTTCGCAGGAACTTAATCTTTTGGTGCTATATGAAGTAGTCAAGTGTTGTTTATTCAAGTATTGAGACTTACTATAAGGCCATTGCTAAACAACAGCACAGCTGATTTGGATTGAATCACTTTTCACTGAATTAGGCATTCATCTTTGTGCTCCAACAGTTTTTTGGTGCGATAATATTGCAGCTACTTAGCTACCATTAACCCGGTATTTCATGCCCGCACAAAGTACATTGAATTTTATCACTTTATGCAGGAACGGGTAGCTGCTAAGCAACTTCGGATCTCCTACATCTCCACTCATGACCAGATTGCAGATATTTTTATCAAAGCTCTATCACATCAATGCTTCACTCTCTTGTAAGATAAGCTTCAGGTTGTTGCTTGCGGGGCATATTGAAACCAATGATGTGCATGACAATCACATAACATACCTAAATTCCCTTCATTCAAAATTCAATTTTTGAATTTTAAATTCAAATCTCTATTAAATCTTTCCTTATCTATTTCCCACATTTTCTCTCTTCAAATTCAAATTCAAATTTTGAATTTGAATTAATACTGAATATTTTCCTTATTTTTTTCTTGAACATGCTATATATATATTATATACCTACTCAAAAAAAAGACAAAAATTAAATGAGATTTTGGCTATCTTATTGTATTTCTAGTTTCATCAGAATACAAGTTCAAAGGAAATGTCCCTTAATAATTTAAAGATCCTATTTACGTAAAAGTTAAAATTATGGCTGTATGTCATTCAAGAGTAGGAAGTATCACATGATTATACTTTGGATACACCAGTGTGCTATGGCATCTTTTTGGCCACACGCAGAAGGTGGGAAAAAAATGATGAATGGAAGCGCTACAATAAAGCTAAACTCTTCCAGCTCATAATCTAGAAATACTGGGTACTAGAAATTATCGTTGATATGGAATGTCATATTAGTGAGTACTGGACAGGAGTGGGGATTTGAGTTCCTTTAATGACCATGTAATGTAAGAGGCTAGGCCCTGCCACAACGATAAGGCTGTTCCTTTATGACATAGGTATCCCGGTTTTGAACATATAAACAGTCTTTCCGCATGCAGGGGTAAGGCTGTGTACAAGTGATCCTTTCTAAGCTAGCAATGGCGGGTGCCTTATCCACTAGACACCCTTTATTACCTATTCAGTCAGTTGTAATGGTAACCAGCAACTCTTCTTTCGCTTTCCACTTTGCATTGAAGTCAATTATACTGTACAGTAAACAAAGATTTGCTAATGTTAAATCTCTTTTAGCCAAGAGAACAGATTTGACACTAAATAAAGTTGTCCACCACACACATGCAGCATAAGAGAAACATAAAAATCAGCATTCATTCTCCTAATGTCATCCATAAATCCATCTGTAATCTCCTGAAGCCATGGCTATTTTCCTCTTCTTCATCCATAAAATAAATTATAATTTTCTGGTAGAATGGAATTGTTAATACCCTATCTTTCTAGAAATGGCCAAGGAAATCTTGCTCATGTACCATTATACCACCAACCTATGCAGAAATGGCAGGTTTTCTCAAAGGGACTGCTTTCAGTTTTCCTTTTCTAATAACCTTCCCAGTAGTAAACCAAACACACCAAGAAACTCCATGCTTAATAAAATAAAGTATCACATAGCATTACTATATCATTGTCTAGTTTTAAGTATGAAAATCAACCATTCACTTCTCCATAAAAGAAAAGGATGAAAGCTGGAAGGTAAAGGAATACATTGATTGGCATATGTCACGTGTTTTAAGGAAGAGCTCATGCAAAATAAGAATTTATTATTTTTCAATTGTGTCAATTGACTTGCAGGCTTAGCAGTATATCATCCATACATCTAATATATACCTCATTCAACATCAGAATGTGCTATCCCCTAGGTATCCAAGCAAATCTAACCATGCACTTGTGACCCCTTGCATTAAACGTTCCTTCACGTGTAATTTCAACTTGTGTTGCAAAAGTGGATGCAGGTAGTTTACATATGTAGTTTACGTATGTGAGCATTCACACATGCACAAACAGTGATTATCAGAATTCAATTGATACCTGAGCAGGATCTTTGATGCTACCCCGTCCTCTTATCAGAATACGACATTCAGTATTTGCCTCCACTCGTTTAAGAGAGTTCCCTCTAGGACCGAGTAGACGCCCAACAAAGTTATACTACACAAACAACGAAGAGAAATATCCATCTGAAAATGCTTTCTAACCTAATAATAAATCGAGGTCAAACCTAAGCAAAAGGACAATTAACTTACAGTAGGGTATTTGTCCACAGGTATATCAACCCTGATTGTTTTCTTGACAATGAGATTTGATGCACTACATTGAGAGCCAAGCCAACTACGTGCTGATGAAGGCTGCAACAATCCCAAACTCTGCATGTTACAACTGATGTTCTGATCAAGCAAAAAGCTACAATATAATATAAAATGATTCTGGAAGATGAATTAAAATGTCAACATAATTCTTTTGAGGTTGCATGAAATCTAACCAAAAATAGCCAAAATGCACAATAGGATAATGGCTTTTTGGTAAATCAGTTGCAAAAGAAGTTCATTTTTGAACGAGAGATCAACATGGTCCAGGGGAAAATAAAATTCATATTTTGTCAAGGATTTTCACACTACAAACAAGCATGGTGTCTATCTCTCCTATACAGAAACTTCATTTATTTTGTGCATCTGGCATTCAGAACAAATAATATTGCCCAGATATCCTAAAGCTCTGAGACGAGCTATTTGCAACTGGGTTTATCCTGTGAGTTCATGAAGAATAAAGAAGGTGAACCAAGGGTAGCTGGAAACAGTTACCAAATGGAAGGATAAGAAACAATGGAAAGATTAAAATTATTCATCCAAAACAGACACTGCATAAAGACAGACAAGCTAAAGCTATATCAGGACTGCAAAAAGTTTTACAATTTCCTCGTTTGACAATTTCCATAAGGAAGGACATCATAGCATCATGATAAGATTAGAGGAAGGTCACACATCTCCAGAATCGTAATGTAAATGCTGATGTGTGAGGGTGATAACAGTCATTTACATAGAATTAACACAACTTCACTACAGAACTAAGAACTAAGAACTAGATCAAGAATACTGGGACCTCCGACTCAACAGTAAAGTTAGCACAGTGTTAAATGTCAAGAATGCAAACAGTTGAAGTTAATTCAAGTTAGCATGAAACCCTAAGAACGCCACCTTAAGCAGTAAAATTAGATGCAAAGAGAAGTTATGTTAATGGTTAATATCCATACTTCTGATTGAAATGCTGATGCCCACCCATTCATATCAGCTGCTCCTCCATTTGAAAGTAATCCTCCAGTGGTCAGAGGGCTACCATGTTCAAGCCCACTTTGATCTAAAAGAGATGCATTCCCCAACAGTATGGTAATACGCAAAATTTCTGCTTCAAAATGTCAATTTCAAGCATAAGACGTACTAGTTAGCATCTATTATGAAATTAGTCAGAAGTAAATGCAGTCATTCGCTAAAAAGAATGTGTTAGTCCAAGATCAGTAATAAGATCGGTGCACTTATCCGTTAATTATTTAAGTCAAACCTACGGGACTTTCAAAATATTTAGAGCACAGAAAAGAACCACCAGTATGATTAATAAATAACTAAATGTTACATAAATTATATGTATGCCCTAAAAGGGACAACGGTGGAGCAAATAAGTTCCTGGAAAAAGAATATTAGCAAATAAACATCATCAAGGGACCCCAGTTGATCAATCAAAAGCATGTTTACTACACATATAAACCTGATCAAATACTGCAGCACCTATTTGTATAGACAAGATTCCGAAAAATACCTTATTTCAGTAACACAGAGCAGTGTTTTAGAATATGAATGGTGTGAAAACTCCATCAATCAAATATTTCAGAGGCAATATCAAAATTTGATATAAAATGTATGGAAAGAGAAAAAATAAATGACTTGTAATTCAGAAAGATCAAACAAACAAAATAGAAAATGAGAGGGTGAACATGTTGAATTTCTATTATCATAATAATACAGACACTGTGTACACAATGACAGTAAAATGGAAATTGTCAAACACCTTGTGAGGGCTTTTACACTGAGAGAGAAGGGGGAGGAAGGAGCAAAAGATATAATAATAAAAAAATCAAGACTGAAGGCATCTCCCAAAAATGGAGAGGAAACTAGATAGAGAAACAAACCAGAAATTAGTGTCCCCACCATCCCAAAAGTAGTTTTGAAAACACAAACTGATAACTTGACATCCTACAAAATCCCACAAGCATATCTAGAAAGTACTCATCTTTCCTTCAGATCTCCTATCAATAGCATGCAGCATGCACTTAAAGGCACTCCTATTATGACCAGTAATGGGAAAAGGCAAAGACAGTGATAGTGACAAAATTATGCAGCTTTTTTGAGCAAGGGCAAATGTATTCTCACAATCTCTATCTCTAGAAAGCCTAGACCACATCTTGGGTATGGAATAGAAGAAGGAGTGAACATCATTCTTTCCTGTGATAGAAATTTATTGCACTTATTCCCCCCTAGAAAAATAAATGCCATGAGGATTTTACTTCAACAATCATCCACATAATATGCTTGAATATCAATGAGAACTTTGGGGTTCAAGACCATGTCAATTGTCTTATCGCCACCCAAAGGAAGCTATAGAAGGATTCAGGAATTTTTTAACAAGATAAACTGAAAAGATTACCTTCATGTAATTTGATTAGTTATAATAACTATCGATGCCATTAAAGCTTGATCAATTACATAAATGCAGTTCTCAATCTAATCTTCAAAAGTACAAATTGATATAGATTATAATTTCTAGGCTAGCTATGATGTTGAGTTGCAGGGATTATTTTGGAGCAGTAACATATAGTTACAATGTGTTCACTTTGTAGAAGAGAATGAGAAAAGTCTCCAGGGGTCATATATCTCATCTAAAACAACCAAAGAGTAACAAAGAAACTTCCCTTAAAATACTCTGATGTTCTAAAATATTCACCCTATCAATCTGAAGCAATAGCATAGTTCATTTGATAAAAAAGGGCACCCAAGAAAGAGTAAGAGAAATCAAGAAACCATGAGGAATATGGGGGAGCACAGGCGAACTTAAACTCCACGACACAATGAGAATGTTGGCAAAGAGTCCGCTAATCAGAGCACATAAAATGAGGCACCCCAAAAAGAGTATTCAATATGGTTAGAAGCACTCTTATGCAAAAAACATGAAAAATCATCCATCTTGGTTCACCAAGTACATAATGATAAACACTGAGACACAACTTTGGTTCTAACTTCTAAGCTCACCCTGGTTCAGCAGCCGATAACTGTGTGGAAGCACAGGCATGAAAGGGCTCAGCTTGTGACGCTCTGCCAGCAACTCCGACAGATACCTGTAAATCAA
>CM038047.1:29714100-29806600 GCA_021397845.1 Areca catechu | reverse complement strand
CGGTTGTAGAGGTAGAGGATTGACATTCATATGCAGAGAGATAGTAGAACAGTGTTTAAACCCAAAAATTCTTGCACCATATCTCAAAACTATGAGTTTCCTTCATTATTGTTTTTAAAATGTAAAATTATTATCACAAAAAACTAAGTTAATAGCAAAGTTTTATAAAATAAGATATTTTTTCAATCATGCAGTTCTTTTTCCTTTTTTAAGATCCATCGTACTTTTTTTGGAAGTGAGAATAAAGAATAAAGAATAAAGAAGTAAGCTTTAGATGACCGGTGGGCGTGCGACATGCTCTGGCCGACACGATGCGCTGCTTCCCATACCACGCCGATGCTCTTTTCAGAGCTTCGTTACTTCGAATATATTTTGGCATATCCTTAGCCGTCTTCACACCACGCCCCCACCCCACCCAAAAAAAAGAAAAGAAAAAAAAAAAAAAAGAAAGAGAGAGAGGGGGAGAATATTCCAAAGCATTAAACCGAACTGGTCTGCGTTGCCTTCAAGCATTCCATGGGGTTCGCAAATAGATTTTGACCAGGTTGCATGCTTTTCTTTTTCCTTGGTTCCCTTGCTTTTCTTTTTTCCTTGCATGCTTTTCTTTTTCCTTGGTTACTTCGAATATATTTTGGCATATCCTTAGCCGTCTTCACACCACGCCCCCACCCACCCAAAAAAAAAAAAAGAAAAAAAAAAAAAAAAGAAAGAGAGAGAGGGGGAGAATATTCCAAAGCATTAAACCGAACTGGTCTGCGTTGCCTTCAAGCATTCCATGGGGTTCGCAAATAGATTTTGACCAGGTTGCATGCTTTTCTTTTTTCCTTGGTTCCCTAGATTGACCAGTCAACGTGCCATGCCGACTACAGAAGAGGACCAAGCCCGCAGCTCGTAAACAAGACAAAACAAAAGACCAAACAGTAAACCACTAATACCGCGGGCAAGAAAGGCTATGGAAAAACTAGAAAACCTTTTTACCTAAAATAGCAAACCCCCTCTCACTCCTCTCTCTCAATCTCTATAAATAAGAAGGACAGCGACCTTACTTTCCCCAAAACAAAGTTCTCTTTTCTTTGGCTCGATCCAAAGATGAGTGTAGAAGTACTGGACGGAGCGACAATTCGCAACTTCGTGGAGGATGAAGCAGACTTCAACCTGTCGGTCCAGGACCGGTTCGCGAGCCTGGACACCAACCATGACGGCCTCCTCTCGTATGCGGAGATGGCGAGGGAGCTGATGAGTCTCAGGGTGCTCGAGGCCCACTTCGGCGTGGATGAAGTGGGATTGAGCTCTGATGAGCTACTTCAAGTCTCCCGTGGGTTGTTTGCTCGGTTCGATCGTGATGGCAATGGAACGGTAGACTTGCAGGAGTTTCGGGCCGAGATGAGGGAGATTTTGCTCGCTGTGGCGAATGGGCTCGGGTTCTTGCCGGTTCAGATGGTGGTGGAGGAGGGCAGCTTCCTCAAGAGGGCTGTAGAGAGGGAGTTGGCTCAGAAGCTCACCGTTTGAACTTATCACAGCGGGAGAACATTCAGCTGCCATTCTGATGATCATGTTCTAACTCTTATTCTCTCTTCTTCTTCTTCATCAAAACCTCCTACCTAGATATCAAGAATATAGAGTGTATAAACTGTATGAGCTTATGATGAAATAAAAGGTGGCAGTTTTGGATGTTATAGAGGACATCAAATGCATGGTTTCATCAACTAAAGGTTTAAAAACTAACATGCTCGAGTACTTGGTCAGGTCTATTATTTCTAGTAAAAAATGAAGGCGCAGATAAAGCTAAATGATTAAGAAGTGCGAAATTTAAATATAGGTGCATAGGTCAGGAGAAAATAAGAGAAAGAAGGAAGTGGACTTTTCTATTTACAGGCGCAAATATGTGTAGTTGAAGTTTTGGCATGTAAATTAGCTTAAGTGATCCCGAGATCCAGAAGGTGCAGCGTAGTAAGTAATTGCTTCTTGGCATCAAATCTAGATCTTAAGGACAGCATTAATATGTTTGTCCGACATTCCAAGGTCCGAATTTTATTTGAAGTGGCGCAAGATATATAGAAATTGATTGAGATCCACAGGATACGGATTAATGAAGAGTTCTAGCATCCCCTGGTTAGGGATTGGGGGTTCAAACTGTCCACCTGTTTGAGACACTCACTTGGGAAACCTGCCAAAATAGGGGTCCACCCAAAGCACTATCGATGGGTTCTTGAGGCTTTGCGAGCAGGGGCTGATTTCGGAAGTGGTTGCATGAGAAGTTCCGAGAGAAGATTTTGTGGATTGAGCCATGACTGGGTCCCGAGACGCTGGCTAGCTTGAGTCCTTTTCCCCAGCTTTTGGCCATGGAATGGAGCAGGAATGGGACTGTCAACGACTTCACCGACGGCGGGGACTGGAATTTGGTTGCTGTCTTAGATGATCGAGGACCGACAGAGGGGGGTTACTTTCTGGATCAAGCTCTTCCAAGGTGGAATTGTTGGCCAAATTGAGTGCGAGACTTGATGCTGCAACTTGAGTTTGATTGGGAGTTTACGCTAGACTTCTTATGTCAACTCTTGAATTAGACTCATTCACCAGAAAGAAAAAACAAAAAAAGAATTATACTTATGGGACGAGGTTTGCAAGGAATCGCCAGAATCATTAGCAGACCGGCGATATACGACCTCAAGATCACCGGTATAATGCAAATAAGATAAGTAATCACCAGGATAACACCACTGATCAATATTATTATTACGGCAGATATGATCTCAACAAATATTATATATATATCAAGATTAATAGATAATGGAGGCAATCACACAGCACAAACAAGCATAAATAGAAGAACACAGAAAATTTACGTGGTTCAGAGGTAAACCTCCTACATCCACGGGGAGAGCACCGAATAAAATCACTATACATAGAAATACAATGGAGAACCAACCTTACGCCGTTCCGGTCGATCTCAGAAAAAATCCCAAGATTCCAGGTTTCTCTTCCTGCACTCTAGTTCACGACAAGTGCCCCTCTCCGCACAGCATACATTACACAAAAAAGAAATAATTACGGAACAAAGAAAGGGAAACCCCCCATGCGGAAACAGAAACCGCGTGAGGGGGACTTCCGTCACCGCACCGGATATGGAGAAAGAGGATCCCGTTTTGACCGGGTCAAAACGTTCTACCCAATTTTCACGGTAACAATCTCCACCTTTGACACGGTCAACACCGGGAGACTCTCCACTGATTCTCTACCTACAGTTCCGATTTTCTTGGTCTTTAGCAACACCCCCTTTCCCTGGGGCCTTCACTTCTACTAGTTTGCACGAACATTGGCCAAGTCAAGACAATGATTGAACTTGGCTGCTGGCAATGGCTTGGTCAACATGTCTGCTACATTATCATCTGTTGATACTTTGATGAGCTTTATGTAGTCACCTGCCACGAACTCCCTGAGCTTGTGATACCGGACGTCAATATGTTTTGTCCTTGCATTATATACTGGATCCTTTGCAAGACATATAGCACTCTGGCTATCACAATGCAACTGGACACTTTTCTAAGTGATCCCAAGCTCGTGCACTAGACCTTTGAACCACACTGCCTCCTTTGCCGCCTCAACTGCAGCTATGTATTCTGCCTCGGTAGTGGATAATGCTACAATATTCTGCAGTGTAGCTTTCCAACTAATTGGACCTCTACCTAGAACAAAGATGTACCTAGAAGTAGATCTTCTTCTGTCAAGATCACCTGCATAGTCAGAATCCACATACCCTTCAAGAACATTCACGCCAAAGTCTCTTTGAAACAATAAACCAATGTTTGATGTACCCTTCAAGTATCTCAAAATCCACTTCACTGCATCCCAATGTTGTTTTCCTGGATTTGACATGTACCTACCAACCACACTCACTGCTTGAGACAGGTCAGGTCTTGTGCAGACCATGGCATATATCAAACATCCCACCGCACTTGTATACGGTACCTTGAGCATCTCTTGATGTTCTTTTTCTGTCTTTGGACATTGCTGCAATGTTAACTTGAAGTGTTGTGCCATATGAGTACTTACCGTCTTTGCATCTGTCATGCTGAATTTTTCTAACACTCTTTCAATGTATTTCTTCTGGGTCAGCCATAACTTGCCTTCTTTTCGATCACGCTGGATCTCCATGCCTAGGATCTTCTTAGCTTCACCTAGGTCTTTCATTTCAAACTCAAAACTGAGTTCCTGCTTCAGTTTGTTTATCTCCTGAGTTGACCTGCAAGCTATAAGCATATCATCTACATAGAATATAAGCATTACAATGGAACCATCTGCAAGAAACCGAAAGTAGACATAACTGTCATACTTGCTTCTTCTGTAGCCATGTGTCATCATAAAGGTATCAAACCTCTTGTACCACTATCTTGGAGCTTGCTTTAAGCCATATAAAGACCTCTTCAACTTGCACACCTTTTTCTCATTGTCAGGCTTCGCAAAACCATCAGGCTGCAACATAAAGATTTTCTCTTCAAGATTGCCATGTAGAAATGCAGTCTTGATATCCATCTGCTCCAAATCTAAATCTCACATAGCCACCATCGCAAGTAAGACTCTAATTGAGCAATGTTTCACCGCTGGTGAAAAAATCTCATCAAAGTCTACTCCCTTTTTCTGAGTATAGCCTTTTGCCATAAGTCTAGCCTTGTACTTGCACTGTTCCCCTTTTGATGATGCTTCCTTCTTTCGGTACACCCACTTGCAGCCAATTGCCTTTTTGCTTTTGTGAAGTGTCACCAAGTCCCAAGTCTTGTTTCTATCAAGAGATTACATCTCCTCTTATTGGGAAATGTATCCCAAAGCCAATTTATACTGTAGACAGTTGTACATTTGATGTAATTGTATATGAATTATATTATTGAATAAAATATTTATTCTGGCAGTTCATCACTATTACATCTTTCTTTAATGAGTTCTTGAGTGATGAAGTCCTTATGACTATTTATATGTGATATAGAGAGGATATATCATATAGTCCTAAAATTGTTCGCGACCAAATGATACCCTTATTTCAGGATAATAGTATATCAAGTAAAGGTCGTTGTGTGCCATAGTCGTTGGTTGTCCTCTTAACCAAGGAGTGTGGAGACACTGGTATGGCATGCAGATGTTGTGTTTGACATTTCATCGAACGTGACCCGTCTGTATTTTATTATGCCTAGAGTTTTGATATGGACGTAGTTATCCCTCAGACATGAGATCGTCATGGTAGCTTGCGAGCAACTCACTGTACTTTGGTACTGGACTATCTGGATTTCTAATCCAGGGACGGAAGGTTTCTGGGTACAGTTAAGTACTCGTGTAACGGTGATCGGATCAAGATGGGATTGACCCCTCCAAAGTGTTTGGAGCATATATCTTACTGTGTTTCAATTTAGCAAAACCTTAGCCAGGGTAGTCTCTGTAAAGTGTTACAGGACTTGTGAGATTAAGATACATTGTTGATGGACTTTATGGGTTGGGCAGTTTAACCCTAAGTCTTCCTAAGCATTGAGGTCAAAGGGATTGATTACAAGGTTTCCATATCTCCTGGTTCTTGATTGTTGCTCTGCAACTTCGACCTATCCGGATGTTAGGTGTCATTGCTAGATAGTGACTTTGACTGGTATTGGAAATGTTCCAATGCTACTAGCTTAGTGTTCGAACCTATGGGGTCACACACCATAGGGGTTTCTACTTGATCTAGTGATTGGAGAACGATTGAAAATCGTTCATGGACTCATAGAGAAAAAGGATTTTTCTTTATCCAAGTGTCGACACTTGATATTCTTGAAAGTGTCGACACTTGTGTAAGCGTCGACACTTGATGATTTCGCAAGTGTAGACACTTGATGTCACAAAAGGTTGTGACATGAAATTTTCACTAATAGTTGGTGATGCATGGAGGTGAATTAAGTAATGTGATTACTTGATAGCCCAATTTGATTGAGCTATAAAAATCTGGAACGAATCAAATAGGATTTGGTTCAAAATGGATTTGGGTCCAATCGGGTTGAACCCAATGTATGCACACTTGACCCAATTGATTTCAGTTATGAACTAAAATCAATTAACACATTTAATCTGAATTTAAATAAGTTTAAATTCATTTTTGGGGAGTTATGTAACTTCCCATGACCATAACTCCCCATAACTACCCATTACCACACCTATAACTCCCCACTCTCCCTCTCCCTCTCCATCTACTAATGGGCTAAAATGGGAGGACAAAATTAAGGAAAAATTCAGCAAAGAAATGTTGAAAAAATCAAAGGGAAGAAAGGAAAGAAACTAGGAAAAGTTCTAGTTTTATAGGTATGAGGTTTTTGGAAAAAAGTGTGCATATTTGTACCTAGTGATCTAGGTCTTATGATTGAGTGTGTGGGAAGGGTTCCAACCATTCATTCTCCACCTCTTGAGCTTCTTCATTTATTCGGAGAGTCCGGCATCAAAAGAAGAAAAGGAGTTCCTATCAAATCGTTCCACAACAAGCTAGCACTTGGAGTGGAAGTGGATTTTGAAAGAGCCCTAGTGTGAACTACTTGTAGAGGCCGGACAAGTGTGCGGCTAAGCAGAGTTCATCCTCCTCCTCTTGGATTTTTCGCAGCGGAGAAAGTCTCCATATCATACAAGGTATGGATTTATATATATAGATATGTTGCTTTGAAATGTTCATAGTAATAATTCATGATTTCACTGTTTATATTAATCATTCATGCAAGATCTTGGGACAAGTAGCATAGAAAAGTTTTAAATGCATGCTTAGATTAAATGTTAATCCTTTTATCATGCTTCCGTTGTATGTTATTTTGAAAAAGTTTTAAAATACAAAGCATGATCGCTACTTGTTTTACTTTCAAATGGTATCAGAGCAACAAAGTTGCTCTAGCATGAATGTTTAGTATAAACATTATAAAATCAGTTTAATTTCTTGCAAGTACTCAGATTGGGTGCCTCACCAGACCGTCCGGTCATAGGAGAGAAGTAGGGCTACAAGACCCTCACTTCCCATTCAAAGGGATCTCCTATGGCATGTAGGGGTGCCATTTTGAAGGACTCATGAAGAAGAAAAAGAAAAGAAAAAGTAAAGATTAAAATATTTTGATCTTTATTATGTTCTAAATTTGAAGTCATAAAATGTTTTAGAAATGTTCTAAAGTTAGTTTATGATTGTTATGTTAAATAGTTTAACATAAAATTCAAGTTTAGAAAAGACAAAGTTTGGATTTTAGCATTTCTGTGCTCGGGTTTGATCAAGTGTCGACACTTGGTTTACCTAGTGTCGACACTTGTGTGTCTATGTGTCGACACTTGGGCTTCTAGGTGTCGACTCATGAACAAAAACACAGAAATCAGTTCACTGTGTGTCGACTTGTCTCAGAGTAGTGTCGACACTTGCTACTGAAGTGTCAACACTTCACAGTGAACAGAAATTTAAAAATTAGATTTTCTTGTAAAAATATTTTATAAAGTTTTTTGAAAATGTTTCAATCTGTTGTATGATTAACTTAATTATGAATTAAGTAAATCTAAGTGACTAAATGATCTAAGGATATGATTTTAAGATCTAAGTCATATTCATAACTTTGGTTTAAATGGGTTAGCTTGAATTAGGTCCTAATTGGGTTAGACCTAAGTTTAGATGAATTGGACTTAATAGAGAATTAACTTAATCAAATGTTGAGTTAAGGTTCTTCTCTAGTATCTATCTAATAGTTAGATTGTTTGGTCCATACATCTAAATGGACTTAATCTTGGCTTCGTGGTAGGACCCGATTCCTTAGGCTAGCCTAATCGAAATTAGTGAACCAATTGGTGTCTAAGGTAAGTATGGCTTTTGATCTATGGTTTTTGGGGCTACCTCTTTCCTGGCCAATGATATTGGTGTCTAAGGAAAAATGGTTAATGGCTTAACCCATAACCTTGATCTCACTTACCTGGCCAATATGGTTAACCAGTTTTGATTAGTTAGCTCATTGATTCGAGTTAGCCCATGCCAATAAGGTTAATCAGCTTGACTGATTTAGGTGCCCATGGATTTTATGGTTCATGCAACCCTTTCATTAACATATAAAGTTAGTGAAAGATAATCCATGACTTATCCTTTCTCTTCTGTCACAACATGCATAAAACCTCTAAATTATTAGGTCCTTAAAAAGATGGAAATTATATGATAATTTTTATCTTAGCCTCCCATTAAGGTGTTTGGTAATAAGTCCAGTAGTGGGGTGATTATCGGCAGATCCATAGATCGATGGTCATCATACTATTGGAATTGCCATTCATTATATGATGACATAATGCAACTTTCTTGAACAGGTGGTCAGGTTAGCCGGCCAAAGTCGGGCTTGATCATTTGTTAGCTAGAAGCATTAAGATCAGTCATGTTAATGGTTGGACCTAACTGGGTCCTTCTTTAGCAAGTAGCCCAAAGGCCGATTGAAGTGTTCCTAGGTGTTCCTAGGGCAAAATAAATTACTAGGAGTTGTTTGGAGAAACAACTGGTTATGAACCTACCTTTAGATGAGCATGGATTGGCCGACCATAGTCGGGCTCATGCATTGTCTATTGGATTCTGGTACCCACTAAAAGATAAGTGTTATTCTTCGGATTAGAGGTAGAGGCTACCAGTCTGAATAAAATAGTGGGAGGAGCTTTTAGACAAAAGTCCATGTCTTTAAGTTTTAAATAATTCATATACTAAATAGTCTTGGTTTTCTTTTTCAGATAATGTCTACTAATCTGTCACTCCGGTCATTATTAGATAATGACAAGCTCATGGGACCCAACTTCGATAGCTGGTATCGAAGACTGAGAATTGTTCTCGAGCACAAACGGATCCTTTATGTATTAACGGATCCGGTACCTGAGGGGCCAGCCCCCACCGCACATACTGCAGTCAGAGATGCTTATCAAAAGTGGGTCTTTGACTGTACTACAGTGCGGTGCATTATGTTGGCGGCTATGAACGACGAGTTCAGTCGCAGATTCGAGGAGGCCCAACCGGAGAAAATCTTTCAAAAGTTGAAGGAATCTTTTGGTGCCCCAGACGATGTTGAAAGGTACAGGGTTTCCTCTACCATCTTCAATGCTCGAATGACTGAAGGGTCCTCGGTCACTGATCATGTATTGTACATGATCGAGATGATCGAGCGCTTGGCAAAACTCGGATATCCTTTCCACGAGCAGCTTGGGAAGGATGCGATTTTGAATTCTTTGCCTCCCTCCTACTTACCTTTTCTAGATCACTATAGATTAACAAGGCCTGTAGTCAACTACCATGGGTTGATGGGGTTATTATAGACTTATGAAAAGGATCACCAGCTCCAAAAGAGCTTGGTGAATTTAGTGGGAGGCAGTGCGACAAGGCGTCGTCCCTTTAAGAAAGGGAAAAAGAAAAAGAATAAAAGTAAAATGGTGCAAAGTGCTGGGCCCAGTCAGATTAAGAAGAAGGCTGACCAGAGTCAGGCAGAATGCTTCTACTGCAAGAAGTCGGGTCATTGGAAGAGGAATTGTTTCGCTTACCTAGCTACACTTGACCCGAACAGGCCGAAGAAGAAGAAGCAGCAAAAGGTTGCTGGACAAGGTATTTATATGATAAATCCTTGTTGTTTTTCTATTTGTGATACTACTAACTGGATATTAGATACTGATAATCCTTATCATATTTGCAATACATTGCAGGGACTACAAGTTAGTAGAAGATTCGAGAATGGTCAGAGATTTCTGAATGTGGGGAATGGAAGTCAAGCTCCAGTCCTGGCGTTGGGAATTGTCAATCTGTTTTTCGAGTCTTGTAAAGTTGTTCTTAGTGATTGTCACTATTGTCCATCATTCCTTGTAAATATTATCTCTGTAGGCCAGTTGGCTAGTAATGGTTATAAACTATTAATCAAGAGTAATTTTTGCAAAGTCATTATGAATGATATTGTGGTTATGACTGGACATATTAAGAATGGCATTTATGTTTTATCACAGCCTGTTGGTGTAATGTACATTTCATGCAAACGCCCTAGATTAGATAATGTCAATGATGCTTATCTTTGGCACTGTAGGCTAGGTCATATAAACAATAATAGAATCAACAGGTTAGTGGGAGAAGGTCTCCTAAACGTTAGTGATTGTGAATCACTACCAACCTGTGAATCTTGTTTACTTGGTAAGATGACCAAGTCACCTTTTACTGGAAAAGGTGTACGAGCCGATGACATTTTGTGTCTAGTACATACTGATGTATGTGGACCAATGAATGTCGATGCCAAGGATGGGTATAAATATTTCATTACATTTATGGACGACCTCTCAAGGTACGGTTATGTCTTTTGATGAGACATAAATCTGAATCGTTTGAGATGTTCAAACGGTATCGTAATGAAGTTGAAAAACAAATCGGGAAGCTTATTAAATCCTTCGATCAGATCGAGGTGGAGAATATCTTTCTGGAGAGTTTCTGACTTATCTTGAAGAGAATGGGATTCTCTCTCAATGCACACCTCCTGGGATGCCTCAGTTAAATGGTGTGTCTGAAAGGAGGAATCAGACTCTGTTAGACATGGTCAGATCCATGATGGGATTTGCAACTCTGTCAACTTCCTTTTGGGGGTATGCTTTGGAGTCAGCATGCTATCTTCTAAATAGAGTTACGAGTAAGTCTATTAACAAAACTCCATATGAGATATGGAATGAGCGTAAGCCGAGTCTATCATACCTTCGGGTTTGGGGATGTCCGGCTTATGTCAAGCATTTGGAAATAGATAAACTTGGACCTAGATCTGACAGGTGCCTCTTTGTTGGGTATCTTAAAGAGTCAAGGGTTATTTCTTCTATATACCTAGCGAACAAAAGTTGTTCGTCAGTCTTAGAACTACCTTTTTGGAAAGGAAGTACCTTACTGAAGGTGCTCAAGCTGCCAATGTTGAGCTTACTGAAGTTCAACAGATAGAAGAACCAAATCATTCAAGGACTGCTACAGAACCCGTTATGATAAGATCAAACCTTGAGACTATTGACCAGTCATTAAGGAGATCCGGTAGAGTACCGCGTCAACCGGATAGATACTATGGTTTTCTGGTCTGAGACGGTGATCCCGTTGAGCTCGATAAGAACAACGAGGATCCAATCACTCATATGGACGTGATGCAGAGGTCTGATTCTGAGTTATGGCTGGGAGCCATGAAATCTGAAATGGAGCCATGGAAATCAACAAAGTATGGACTTTGGTTGATCCACTTGAAGGGGTAAAACCCATTGGGTGCAAATAGGTCTTCAAAAGGAAACGGGGCGCAGATGGGCAGGTAGAGACCTATAAAGCCCGTCTGGTTGCCAAGGGTTATCGTCAACGCTATGGTAATGACTATGACGAGACGTTTTCCCCTGTGGCAATGCTCAAGTCTATTCGGATTATGCTTGCCTTAGCTGCATACCTTGACTATGAAATCTGGCAAATGGATGTCCGAACAGCTTTCCTAAATGGTGAGCTAGATGAGGAGGTGTATATGATGCAACCTGAAGGGTTCACATCCACAGATGAATCTAAGGTATGTAAGCTTAGTAGGTCCATCTATGGACTAAAGCAGGCATCTCGGAGTTGGAACATGCGTTTTGATAAGTGTGTCAAGATATATGATTTTGTTAGGAACAAAGAAGAACCCTGCATATATAAGTGGGCAAATGGTTCTGTAGTTGTATTTCTTGTACTATATGTGGATGACATTCTCTTAATCGGGAATGACATCCCTGCATTACAGGGAATAAAGGTCTGGTTGTCATCCCAGTTTTCTATGAAAGACCTGGGTGAAGCTTCTTTCATACTAGGTATGAAGATCTATAGGGATAGATCAAGGAAGCTTCTAGGTTTGTCCCAGTCTACGTACATTGATACCATGCTGAAAAGGTTTAGCATGGAGAATTCCAAGAAAGGCTATCTTCCGATAGGCCATGGAATTTCTCTTTCTAAGAAGGATTGTTCGACAATTCCTGAGAAAAGAGAGTGTATGAGTAGGATTCCTTATGCTTCGGTAGTAGGGTCCATCATGTACGCCATGACATGTACTAGACCAGACGTGGCATACTCATTAGGAATAGTGAGTCGATACCAGTCTGACCCAGGTGAAGCACACTGGAAGGTTGCAAAGACCATCCTGAAGTATTTGCGAAATACCAAGGACCAGTGGCATCTTTTTGGAGGACCTGACTTGAAACTTATGGGATATACTGACTCCAGTTTCCAGTCAGATAGGGATGATAGCAAGAGTGTATCTGATTTTGTTTTTACCCTGAATGGTGGAGCTATCTGCTGGAAGAGTTTCAAGCAGCACACTGTAGCAGACTTTGTATGCAAAGTGGAATATATTGCAGCATCTGATGCAGCAAAGGAAGCTATTTGGTTGCAAAAATTTCTTGGCGAGCTGGGAGTGGCACCTTCCCTGGATGGTCCTGTTCCAGTGTACTGTGACAGCACTGGAGCCATTGCTCAAGCCAAAGAGCCGAAGTCCCATCAGCGTACCAAGCATATTCTGCGCCGATTTCATCTTGTGCGAGAAATCGTGGAATGAGGTGATATCGACCTTCTGAAGATTGACGGAAAGGAGAACCTGGCTGACCCCTTCACTAAAGCCGTTGGAATTCAAGAACTCAATAATTGTAAATGGAAGATGGGTATACGATACTGTTCTGATTGGCTTTAGTCCAAGTGGGAGTTGTTGGAAAATGTGTCCCAAAGCCAATTTATACTGTAGACAGTTGTACATTTGATGTAATTGTATATGAATTATATTATTGAATAAAATGTTTATTCTGGGAGTTCATCACTATTTCATCTTTCTTTAATGAGTTCTTGAGTGATGAAGTCCTTAGGACTATTTGTATGTGATATAGAGAGGATATATCATATAGTCCTAAAATTATTCGCGACCAAATGATACACTTATTTCAGGATAATAGTATATCAAGTAAAGGTCGTTGTGTGCCATAGTCGTTGGTTGTCCTCTTAACCAAGGAGTGTGGAGATACTGGTATGGCATGCAGATGTTGTGTTTGACATTTCATCGAACGTGACCCGTCTGTATTTTATTCCGCCTAGAGTTTTGATATGGACGTAGTTATCCCTCAAACATGAGATCGTCATGGTAGCTTGCGAGCAACTCACTGTACTTTGGTACTAGACTATCTGGATTTCTAATCCAGGGATGGAAGGTTTTTGGGTACAGTTAAGTACTCATGTAGCGGTGATCGGATCAAGATGGGATTGACCCCTCCAAAGTGTTTGGAGCAGATATCTTACTGTGTTTCAATTTAGCAAAACCTTGGCCAGGGTAGTCTCTGTAAAGTGTTACAGGACTTGTGAGATTGAGACACATTGTTGATGGACTTTATGGGTTGGGCAGTTTAACTCTAAGTCTTCCTAAGCATTGAGGTCAAAGGGATTGATTACAAGGTTTCCATATCTCCTGGTTCTTGATTGTTGCTCTGCAACTTCGACCTATCCGGATGTCATGTGTCATTGCTAGATGGTGACTTTGACTGGTATTGGAAATGTTCCAGTGCTACTGGCTTAGTGTTCGAACCTATGGGGTCACACACCATAGGGGTTTCTACTTGATCTAGTGATTGGAGAATGATTGGAAATCGTTCATGGACTCATAGAGAAAAAGGATTTTTCTTTATCCAAGTGTCGACACTTGATATTCTTGAAAGTGTCGACACTTGTATAAGTGTCGACACTTGATGATTTTGCAAGTGTAGACACTTGATGTCACAAAAGGTTATGACATGAAATTTTCACTGATAGTTGGTGATGCATGGAGGTGAATTAAGTAATGTGATTACTTGATAGCCCAATTTGATTGAGCTATAAAAATCTGGAACGAATCAAATAGGATTTGGTTCAAAATGGGTTTGGGTCCAATCGGGTTGAACCCAATGTATGCACACTTGACCCAATTGATTTCAGTTATGAACTAAAATCAATTAACACATTTAATCTGAATTTAAATAAGTTTAAATTCATTTTTGGGGAGTTATGTAACTTCCCATGACCATAACTCCCCATAACTACCCATTACCATACCTATAACTCCCCACTCTCTCTCTCCCTCTCCATCTACTTAATGGGCTGAAATGGGAGGACAAAATTAAGGAAAAATTCAGCAAAGAAATGCTGGAAAAATCAAAGGGAAGAAACTAGGAAAAGTTCTAGTTTTATAGGTGTGAGGTTTTTGGAGAAAAGTGTGCATATTTGTACCTAATGATCTAGGTCTTAGGATTGAGTGTTTGGGAAGGGTTCCAACCACTCATTCTCCACCTCTTGAGCTTCTTCATTCATTCGAAGAGTCCGGCATCGAAAGAAGGAGTTCCTATCAAATCGTTCCATAACAAGCTAGCACTTGGAGTGAAAGTGGATTTTGAAAGAGCCCTGGTGTGAACCACCTGTAGAGGCCGGACAAGTGTGCGGCTAAGCAGAGTTCATCCTCCTCCTCTTGGATTTTTCGCAGCGAAGAAAGTCTCCACATCATACAAGGTATGGATTTACATATATAGATATGTTGCTTTGAAATGTTCATAGTAATAATTCATGATTTCACTGTTTATATTAATCATTCATGCAAGATCTTGGGACAAGTAGCATAGAAAAGTTTTAAATGCATACTTAGATTAAATGTTAATCCTTTTATCATGCTTCCGCTGCATGTTATTTTGAAAAAGTTTTAAAATACAAAGCATGCTCGCTACTTGTTTTACTTTCAACTCTTCCATAGCAACTAGCCACTTGGAGCTGTCATTACTTTTCATTGCCACTTGGTAGGAACCTGGATCGGAAGATATCATAAGAAAAGCATAAGCTACTGTGTCCCTCAACCTAAGTGGAACTTGCACATCTCTTCTAGTCCTTCCTTTTGCAATGGAATACTGCTCTGTCTCTCTGGATTGTACCTCCTCTGCATCCTCCTGACTAGAAGTGTTACTATGATCTTTATTATCACTGCCTGCCTCCAACTCCACTTGAACTGAAGGACTTGGACTCTTCTCATCATCTTGGACTGCCTGTTGAGTTCTCTTCAACATAGAAGCTTCATCAAAGATTACATCACGCTTTTGCTCTACTTTCTGTATAGTTGGATTCCATAACTTGTAACCCTTTACACCAACCTTTTTTCCCAGATAAATACACTTCACAGACTTGGCATCTAATTTGGTTCTCTCCTGCTCCTGTAAAAGAACATATATAGGACAACCAAATATGTGAATGTCAGAATAATTTGCTGGTTTACCTGTCCAAACCTCCTGTGGTGTTTTGAAATCAAGTGATGTCGAGGGAGACCGGTTCACCAAGTAGCATGCAGTGCTTACTGCCTCGGCCCAGAACTGCTTCGAGAGATTGGCAAACAGCCTCATGCATCTAGCTCTCTCCAAGAGTGTTCTGTTCATCCTTTCAGCTATCCCATTTTGCTGTGGTGTACCTGGGATACTGAAATATCTTGTGATACCCTCATTTGCACAAAACTCCTCAAACTCCTTAAAGGTGAACTTACCACCATTGTTTGTTCTGAGATACTTGAGCTTCTTACCTGTTTGTTTCTCCACAGTTGCTTTCCAATTTTGAACTTCTCAAACACTTCTGACTTGTACTTCAGAAAAAACACCCAGATCTTTCTTGAGAAGTCGTCAATAAAAGTTACAAAATACCTGGATCCACCAAGTGATGTCACTAGGGCTGGCCCCCACACATCTGAGTGCACATATTCAAGAATCTGCTTGTTTCTGTTGCTGGAAGTAACAAACTTGACCCTGCATTATTTGCCAAGGACACATGTCTCACAAAAATCTATCTTGCAAGACCTTACTCCCTTGAGTAGACTCCTCTTGTGCAACTCCTACAGTCCCCTCTCACTCATATGGCCAAGCCTAGCATGCCATATCAGAGTACCATCCTCATCAGATGAAGTAGAGACTGCTGCATCACTTGTTACTGTTTTTCCTACCAGTTTGTATAGGGACCCAATTCGCTCTCCCTTCATGACCACTAAAATACATTTCTTTACTTTCAGAATTCCACCTGCTCCTGTATACGAACAGCCACTTGCCTCCAATATAACCAGGGAGATCAAACTCTTCCTCAAATCAGGCACATGCCTAACCTCTGTCAAAATCCTCACAGTACCATCAAACATCTTAATTTTGATGTTTCCTATCCCCACTGTTCTGCACTCAGAGTTGTTCCCCATGAGAACACGACCACCATTACATGCTGTGTAGGTGTCAAACCACTCCCTGTATGGACACATATGATAGGAACATGCAGAATCAAGAATCCATGAATCAAAATAATCTATACCTGAGGAGACATGGAGTACATCTCCCTCCGCTTCAGACTCTGAAGCCACCGCTGTTTCTTCTGGTTCTTGCTGCTTTCCCTTCTGTTTATTCTTCTTTGGGCAATTTGCTTTCCAATGACCCTCTTCCTTGCAAATATGGCACTTGTTATTTCGGCCTCTTGATTTGGACCTGAAATTGTACTTCTTCTTGCCTTTCTCTTTAGAGCGTCCTCTGTCTTGATCACTATCCTTCACTAACAAATCTTCACTGATGCTGGGGCTGGTCTTACTCCTTGTCTCATTTGACAACAGAGTGATCTTGACTTCTTCCATCTTCAACGTATCCTTGCCATAGATGATTGTCATCACCAGGTGATCATTGGACTTCGACAATGAAGACAGTAAGAGAAGAGCCTGATCCTCTTCATCCACCTTCACGTCCATACTACGTAGTTGAGAAATCAACTTGTTGAACACATTCATATGCTCTAACAAATTACCCCCTTCAGACATTCGCAGACTGTAAAGTTGCTTTTTCACATACAACTTGTTGGTAAGGGACTTCGACATGCAGAGATCTTCAAGTTTTTTTTACAAGTCTATAGTAGTCTCTGCATCTGCGACATTGTACATCACCTCGTCAGCTAAGCATAACTGAATAGTGCTGATGGCCTTAAGATCTAGCTCTGCCCAATCTTCATCCTTCTTGCATGACTTCTCCTTTCCGAGAAGTGCTTTGTGAAGATCAGTTTGTACCATGACTGCCTTGATCCTCTTTTGCCACAACCCAAAGTCAATCTTCCAATCATATTTTAGGACTTCAAACCGTGTAGCCATGTAGAATCACTTAAACCAGGAGCTCTGATACCAATTTGTTGTTACGGCAGCTATAATCTCAACAAATATTATAATATATATATATATATATATATCAAGAAGAATAGATAACGAAGGTAATCACACAGCACAAACAAGGATAAACAGAAGAACACAGAAAATTTACGTGGTTCAGAAATAAACCTCCTACATCCACGGGGAGAGCACCGAATAAA
Organism: Areca catechu; assembly: GCA_021397845.1. Taxonomy (NCBI): domain Eukaryota; kingdom Viridiplantae; phylum Streptophyta; class Magnoliopsida; order Arecales; family Arecaceae; genus Areca; species Areca catechu. Next base: position 29,789,235 of record CM038047.1, on the reverse strand, counting down.
ATCACTATGTAGAGAAATATAATGGAGATCCGATCTTACACCGTTCCGGTCGATCTCAGAAAAAAAAAATAATTGTGGAACAAAGAAAGGGAAACTCCCATACGAAAACAGAAACTACGTGAGGAGGACTTTCATCACCGCACCGGATATGAAGAGAGAGGATCCTGTTTTGACCGGGTCAAAACATTCTCCCCAATTTTCACGGTAACACAATATTTCCAACCTCAACAAAGCAAGATCCTTCCTACGTACGTGTCGACCCCTCGTGTGTAATTCCCGCGTACATGGACACTTGCGGCCCTCCCATGAACGACCGAGGCTTATCTATGAAAGAAGACAACCAAGGGATCCGAAAGCAAGTCTATCAAGCGCTCCTAGAGCCTCATTTCAATCTTCAATCTCTCTTTCTCTGCTCTGAATTTTGATTGGTTTGATCGTCGGAGAGACTCTCGTAGTCTTATTGGACACCTTCAGATGAGAGGGTTTGTTTGCATGTGTTCCTCGGGAGCGCCAGCTGCGCCGCACATATCATTCATTTGCGACCCGATCGACCTTCGAGGATCAGTCTGGAGTCCGCGGCAACACGTACTGGTGGTTGTTGACAAGTTTAAAGGAGATGTTCCATGCAGCTGGTGCATGGATTGGCATTAGTTGTTAATCCCACGTCTCCAGGAGACAGCGATTGAGGGGTCATCTTCCAACAACTCCCTGTTTGCGTGGAAGATTTGCATGAGCACGGACAACGACCTCGCCGGTCAAAATTTTTTAGTTCCGCAAATCATATCTATCCTCATCGTTATCATTACCTGTATCTTTTTTTGATAAAATAAAAAAATAAAAAAATAAATTTTGATGTAGTTATCTCACCTATTTCATTTCACTAGATAATGTTCCTCATCATTATCATCATCAATTTTTTTTGATAAAACAAAAAAAATAAGAGGATAAATCACCTTCCACTAGAATGAAGACAAAACAAAGATTTTAATATATTAAATTTAAACGAGTCATTCATGAAATCAACGATGAGTTCATGTCTCGAAACAATGACATATTAATAATAACGCAAGGCCTCTGTCACCACCGTTTGAGATGAAGTCGCACGGGGGTAAACAAAAATAGACCAGATAACGTCCTCCGTCACCGTCTAAGCATTAGACGGAGAAGCCTTCACTCACTCTGCAGACCTCGGATCTCTCGTCGCAGCCACGATTGATGAAGGTTCGGGCATCCGTCGAGACGCCGCCGGGTTCCAGCGATGGATGGCCGCTACGTCTCCGGGGCGATCATGGAGAATGATTGGTCACGAGGACTGCCTCCGACTGGAAAGGTACGATAGCAAGATACATGGAACCTGAACACGGTCAATGCATCAAGCTTTAGGAAGCCTTCGGAGCTCGTGAGGCTTCCACGTCAGCGTAGTAGCTTAGAAGGCGGAGCATGAGACCGCTTACTAAAAAGAGGCAAAGCTAGAACGGAAACGGCAAGTCGTACGGAAAAGACATCTTTCACGTCAAAACTACGGGATACCTGGTCCGGGTTTTTGACCAAAATAATATATAAAAAAAAATTATTTTCTAAATACTGCTATTTCATTTTTATTTACGGATCTAAAAAATTTTGACCATATATCTGAACACATGGCAGGGATGCCTGTGAGATGGCCTAGAAGATGAAAACATGGGTTGAACTCGCGAGTTCTATATGAAATCACGGGTTTAACCCGTAATTTTAGTCCGAAAAATTAAAAAAAAAAAAAGTACGGATCAAACCCGTGTTTTCTCTCATCGAATGAAAAAAAAAATAAACAAAGAAGGCGCGGGTCGAATCCGCGACTTCTTCCGGTGGACGAAAAAAAAAAAAAAAAAAAAAAAAAAAAACCGACCCCGCGTGAGAGAAGGCACGGTGCCCAAAAAAAAAAAAAATCCAAAATACCCTTCTTCTGCCACTGAATGCAAAAAAAAAAAAAAAAAAACATCACCCACCCGGCGTGGGAGAAGAAGTGGCGCAAAAAAAAAAAATCCAATTTTAATTACCAAAATATTAATTAATTTTAATTTAATAAAATTTAAAAAAATAAATAACAAAATTTAAAATAATATAATAAAATATTTAAAACAATAAAATAAAATTTACAATATTTAAAATAACAAAATAAATTCAAAATATTTAAAATAATATAATAAAATTAAAAATATTAAAATATTTAAAATAATATAATAAAATCTAAAATTTGAAAAAAAAATTAAAATATAAAAAAAATTACGGGGCATCCGGGCTGGTATCGATCACTGATCTAAGTTTTTTTTAAAAAAATCACGGGGCACTGGTTCGATTAGACACGTAGCCGGCGATCGGACCGGTGGCCGGATCGATGGCCGGACCCTGATGACTAGACCGGTGAGCATATGGGTGGCAGGACCAGCGGTCGGACCTGTGGTCGGACCCTGGTGGCCGGACCGGTGGCCAGACCGGCAGTCGGATCGGTGGCCGGATCCTGGCGATCGGATCGACCATTAATCGGTTACCGACTGTCAGACCAGTGACCGAACTGGTAGCTAGACCGGCGATCGGACAAGTCCGGGTATCCCATAACATTTTTTAATTTTTTATTTTTTTAAATTTTAGATTTTATTATATTATTTTAAATATTTAAATATTTTAATTTTATTATATTATTTTAAATATTATAAATTTATTATTTTATTTTAAATATTTTTAATTTAATTTTATTATTTAAATATTTTATTATATTATTTTAAATTTTGTTATTTATATTTTAAAATTTTATTAGATTAAAATTTAATTAATAATTTGGGAATTAAATCTAAATACTGTTTGGATTTTTTTTTTTTGATGCCGCTTCTTCTCCCACGACGGGGGGGGGGGGGGGGGGGAGGTTTTTTTTTTTTTGCATTCAGTGGAAGAAGGAGGGTATTTTGGAAAATTCCTTTTTTTGGGGGGGGCACCGTGCCTTCTCCCATACGGGGGTGCCTTCTTTTTTTTCGTCCATCGGAAGAAGACGCGGGTTTGACCCATGCCTTCTTTTTTTTCATTCGGTGAGAGAAGATGCGGGTTCGACCTGCGCCTTCTTTTTTTTTTTTGGCTTTCTAGGCTAAAATCGCGGGTTGAACCTGCGATTTCATACAGAACTCGCGGGTTCAACCCGTGTTTTCACCCCCCAGCCACCTCACGGGCGCCCCTGCCACGTGTCCAGACACGTGGCCAAAATCACCTATATCCATAAATAAAAACGAAACAGCAGTATTTAGGAAATAAATCTTTTTATATTATTTTGGTCAAAAACCTGACTTAGCCCCTCGTCGGTTTTTTTTTAATAATACAAAAATAACAAAAATAGGTGTTATGAGATATATTACAAAACTAGGTATTTTTCTGCCCATGTGATAAAAAAATGCTCTCTTCGAAATATGGATGACATGTGACGCACGAGGAACGGACAGCTAGACTGAAATCGTCTTTGACAAAAATGAATTCAACTTGAGAAATCGTCTTTACCAATGACGATTTCAGAGATAGCTCGCTCGGCGACACGTGGTTACCCTGGCCCCCTGCTTAGCTATTTGGCGACACGTGGAGAATTCATCTTTGGCAAAGACGAATTCTCACTGAGAAATCGTCTTTGCTAAAGATGAATTCTCACTGAGAAATCGTCTTTGCCAAAGACGATTTCAGGATGACCGCAAATCAGGCAACACGTGGGAAGGCACCCCTCGTAATTAATACTGATTTTTTATTTATTACCAAAATGCCCTTCATAATGTTTGATTTAATTTTGAAAATGTCCTTCGTAATGTTTGATTTAATTTGAAAATGTCCTTCGTAATTTTTATTTAATTTCCAAAATCTCCCTCGTAATATTTGATTTAATTTCGAAAATGTCCTTCATAATTGATGTGGCTGGATCGCTGACGTGGGACGGGCAAATTAACATGGAGTCCCCATCAGACGCCACGCTGGATTTTCAACATGGGCCCCTTTGCCGGGCTGAGCTCCCCCGGAGCAATGGGGTCGCCCGCTGAAGTCGAGCTCCGTCCTCCGCCAGGTCGGGACGCCTAGGCCGGAGCCGAGTATAAGCCCCCACCCAAGGTGGACCCCTTAGGATCGGGTCCCGTGGTCAGGAGTCGAGCTCAAGTCTCCTCCGCCATGGGGAGCTCCTCCGAGGTCAAATCCCTTGGGCTGGGCGGCACCCCGCTCACCTCCGCCAGGTCGAGCTCGCCCGAAGCCGAGTTCCGCTAGTCTGAAGTCGAGCTCAGCCCTCCTCCGCCCAGCTGAGCTTCCACGAGGTGAGCCCCTCAGAGTTGGGCCCCACTTTTCTAGCTCGGTCGCCAGCTCAGGTAGAAGCACCAACCGCCAAGGACGCGGCGCCTGCTCTCCAAGGATGACGGCGGGCCTCCCGAGGGTCGTACAGCAGCGCCCGCCATGCCACAATTAATACCCACAGCCGTCACTCACACCAGAAGGGAAGGAAACTCACATCAAGGTGCCATGCTTTCCACCAACCTGCCGTACCGCCAGGGAAAAGACCCAGCCAGAGAGTGCGAATCCCGAGGGCGGCGGCCCATCGATCGAGGTCCTGCCAGGCTTCCAGGAAAGGAGCAAGCTGAGGGAATGTCAGAGTTCATGGAAGCTTCCTTGGCTATCTGACAGGAGAGGCATCCCATCTACGGCACGATACCTCATCGCACATGTCAGACGACACGGGGAGATCCCAAGGCAAGCCAGAGTAAAAAACCAGCCAGAGTAAGCCAAAAGTAAGCAAGCAAAGAAACAAGGGAGAAGGGCCACACAGGAGGATTCTACCACCTCGGCCATCACCTCTCCCAGCTCATTCTCACTTCCATATACACTACACTCACTCCTCCTAGCGTGGAGCTCATCCTGAGGGGCTCGACCAGGAGGATATGTTCCCCTAGATTGTTACTGACTTGACTGTCGGTGTGCCCCCGCCAGAATCCCCGGCTTGGGTCACTGACGTTGTTTCTTGCAGGTCCCGAGGCACCGGAGGCATCCCGAGTAGGCAAACAGGCAACCAACGATGCCACCAACAACTACGGGCCACGACGATTCGAGCGGCAACTGATTGGCGTGCCAGGAAGGGGGCGGGGCTGCGAAGCAGAATAACTTATGGTCTAGTTCAAGCCCCACTAGGACAGTTTGTCGGGAGAATGGTGACCACTCGAGCGAAGGGAGCCTCTCCCAGCCGTGCGGAAGAGTCCCCTTTCCACGGGAACCCACACGGTCCGGGGACGGACCCACCCGCCCCAATTCGACCGCCTCCGCTAGAAGTCCAGCAGACCGCGCTCGCCCAGCAGAAGCACACTCTCACTGCAGCAGTGCGCCAACTCCAGCACCAGCATCGGTCCTTGGCTACTCACCAGTAGCCAAAGACCCCCGCGGCCTATGCCGCAGCACCTCGCGACAGCCTGCATTCCTTCCATGGGAGGCCTTCGCAGCCGCAGGCCGTCACAGACCCCCGGGATAGTCGTCAAGCCCCGATGAAGCGACAACGGGCCAGGTTCACAGACAAAGAGAGCTGCTCACCACACCTTGAATGGGGGGCACCTAAACCCCGCCAAGGCAAGAAGGGCAAAACCCTTCGTCATGGGCACCGTGCACCAACATCACCGCACTAACATCACCTTCTCTGCCTCTCTCAGCAGAGGGGTCGATGGATGAAGCCATCAGGTGCATGGTGGACAAGCACTTGGAGGAGCATGACCGCAAACTGGTTGAGTTGTCCCACCGGTTTGCTAACTTACCTGGCTCTGCTAGCGAGCCAGTAGGCTACGACGTCCACCCTCCGTTCTCCCAGGAGATCCAAGCGGAGCCGATTCCCCGCCGGTTCCTTATGCCACAAGTGGATCCTTACAACGGAACCACCGAACCCCTAGACCACTTGGAAAGTTACTGGGCCCTCATAAGGGTCTAGGGGACCACTGATGCTCTTCTGTGCGTCGCTTTTCCTGCTACTCTCTGGAAGGCAGCATGGGTATGGTTCGCCCGCCTTCAGCTCGAAAGCATTAGCTCCTTTGCTCAGCTAGGGCAGAGGTTCGTGGCTCACTTCGATGCCTGTCGGAAGATGCCACGAGAGGCTGACAGCCTCTTCTCCATCAGGTAGCAGGATCGCGAGCCGCTGCGGGACTATGTGGCTCGCTTCAAGGCTGCCGCGCTGGAGATCTACAACCTGGAGGAGCCGGTCGCAATGCTGGCTCTGAAGCGAGGGCTCAGGACTTCTCGCCTGACCTACTCGCTTGACAAGAAGCCCCTGAAGACTTACTCCAAGCTCCTCTCCCAAGCTTAGAAGTACATCCACGTCGAGGAGGCGGATCGTACAAGGCAAGAGCTCGACAGGAAGCCGCTGAAGAGGCCGACACCCGTCGAGGTGCTTGGGGCACGGAGGCCGGGACCGCCAGCTCAGAGCTCCCGGCCAGGACCGAGGCCAAGAAGCACTCCCATCTCTGAGGGGAGTTTCACCCCCCTCCTCGTCCCGAGAACGAAAATCCTCATGGAGATCGAAGGCGAGACCTATCTGAGGTGCCCACCACCATTGAAGCCGTCCTCTGGCCGTGACAAGATGAAGTACTATCGTTTTCACTGTGACCACGGCCACGACACCAAGGAATGCCGCAATCTCAAGTGGGAGATCGAAGAGCTCATCTAGAGGGGCTACCTCGGAAGATATGTGAGGGGTAGACCTCAATCAGAATCTCAGGTGCTCGTCGCCCTCCCACCGTCCCGGCGGTCGACAATCGCCCTACTGAGAAGCCGGTGGGGATGATACGTTGGAGAGCCGAGCGCGCGCCCAAGAGGGCCCGGGGGGCAGAGCATCATGAGGTTGTACTCCCCTTTTTGAGGGAAGGGGAAGATGGGAAGAAAAATATAAATAATGATGCTGTGGTCGTCGAGATAACGATCGCAAAGCATCCTGTAAAATGCATCATGTAGATAGTGGAAGCTCCACGGATGTGCTTTCCTACGACACCTTCTCCAGGATGAATCTTTCCTCTGTTCAGCTCAAGCCTGTACATATCTCCCTTGTTGGTTTCACGGGAGACTCCGTAAGGGTGGAGGGAGAAATCACTCTCCCAGTCACTGCCGGAACCCCGCCTCGGCAGAGTACCATCATGATGACGTTCACAGTTGTCAGGCTTCCTTCGGCCTACAACACGATTTTGGGCCAACCTGGGCTCAACCTCCTCAATGCTATTGTCTCTACCAAGAGATTACTTGTACAATTCTCAACCCCTCGTGGTATGGGGGAGATAAGGGGTACACCCCAGTTGGTGCAGCACTGCTTTCAAACCCTCCCCGGGGCTCGGGAGCCCGAAGAGGACTCCAAGGCAGACGAGCTCGACCAGAGGATTCAGGACCCCAGGGGAGGCCTGGCCGAGCGCCTACTTCCTTACCAGCTCGGCGCTGACAAGATGAAGACCGTGCAGATCGAAGCCCAACTGCCCGAGAAGGAGAGGGATCCACTGTTAGAGTTCCTGCAGGCGAATGCAGACTTGTTCGCCTGGACAGCGGCAGACATGCCAGGTATTCCCCCTGAAATCATCATCCACAAGCTCAACGTCGATCCGAAGCATAGGCCGGTTCGACAGAAGAAGAGAAGCTTCGTCCCAGAAAGGCAGGCGGCCATCAACGAGGAAGTGGAGAAACTTTTGGCCGCCGGCTTCGTCCGAGAGGTGCAATACCCGAGCTGGCTGGTGAACATGGTGATAGTAAAGAAAAGCAATGGCAAATGGAGGATCTGTGTAGACTACACCGACCTCAATAAAGCATGCCCAAAGGATAGCTTCTCTCTGCCAAGGATAGATCAGTTGGTGGACGCCACCTCAGGGCACAGGCTACTCTCCTTCATGGATGCATCCTCCAGGTACAATCAGATCTGGATGCACCCGGGGGACGAAGAGCACACTGCCTTCATTACCGATCGAGGGACATACTGCTATAGGATGATGCCCTTTGACCTGAAGAATGCTGGAGCCACGTACCAACATCTGGTCAACAAGGTCTTCAAGGACCAGATTGGCCAGAACGTGCAAGTGTACATGGACGACATGCTCGTTATGAGCAAGCCGAGCTCGGACCATGTTGTCGACCTCGCTGAAGCCTTTCACAATCTTCGAAAGCACCGAATGAAGCTCAATTCGGTAAAATGCGCTTTCGGGGTGGCGACCGGAAAGTTCCTCGGCTTCATGTCACCCAGAGAGGCATCGAAGCGAACCCGGAGAAGGTACAGGCGATCCTTGATATGGAGCATCCGACATCCATGAAGCAAGTTCAATGCCTGATGGGGAGGGTCACAGCCTTAAGCCAGTTCATCTCGAGGTCGGCTGACCGCTGCCTCCCTTTCTTCAAGGTGTTGCGCAAAATGCATGACTTCACCTGGACTGAATAGTGCAAGATGACCTTTGAAGAGCCGAAGGAGTTCCTAGCCTCTCCACCTCTACTATCCAGACCGGAAGAAGGGGAAGAGCTCCTACTCTACCTGGTGGTTATACCCGGGACCGTCAGCTCGGTCCTCGTCCGCACAGATCAGGACGAATCTCAAAAGCCGGTGTACTACACCAGCAAAATCCTCCATGACGCAGAGATCAGCTATACTCACTCTGAGAAACTCATTTTTGCACTAATCATGTCTGCTAAGCGCCCCATGCCCTATTTCCAAGCGCATCCCATCGTGGTTGTGACCGATCAACCGCTGAGGACCATACGAGGCCACCCCGAAACTTCCGGGAGACTGGCTAAATGGTCCCTGACGCTGAGCGAGTTCGACATCGCATATCGGCCGAGGTCATCACAAAAGGCCCAAGTCCTAGCCGACTTCGTGGTCGAATGTATAGGGCCCCCCGAGAAGCCAGAGCGGATGGCCCCGGAGAGCCAAGCTGAGCCCAGACAACAGGAGGACCCTTGGATTCTCCACGTGGATGGTGCCTCCAATTCCGATGGAAGCGGAGCGGGCCTCATCCTCGCCACTTCCGATGGAGTGGTGACGGAATGCACTCTCCGCTTCAAGTTTGCCACCACAAACAACCAGGCGGTGTACGAAGTGCTCCTCGCGGGCCTAAAGGTATCCCGCGAGCTGGGCGTGCAAAGCCTGAAGGTTTTCACCGACTCCCAACTGGTTGCCGGACAAGTTTCTGAATAGTACGAGACCCGAGATCCCTAGATGGTGAAGTACCTGGAGAGGGTTCGTTCGAGCACGGCGGGCTTTCGTTACTTCCGCATTTTTCACATCCCTCGCAGAGAAAACGCTCGTGCGGATGCACTACCGAGGCTCGCAACCCTACCGGACTCATCCCTGGGGCACGCCTACGTCGAGTATCTTGAGAATCCATGCTACAAAAGTCCAGAGGAGGTGCAACAAGTAGCCAGCGAGTCGAGCTGGATGAACAGGTACATTGTACATCCAGGATGGCCTCCTACCAGAGGACTGCAGAGAAGCCGGCCTCATCAGAAGGAAGGCCACCCGTTTCATTCTAATGGACGGTCAGCTTTACCGCCGATCTTACTCCTACCCACTCCTGAAGTGCCTCAGACCCACGGAGGCAGCCTTTATGCTCCGAGAGATACACAAGGGCCTTTATGGGAACCATGTGGGGGAGAGGACTTGGCATACAAGGCTCTTCACCAGGGATACTTCTAGGAGATGATGAGAGAAGACGCTGCTGACTTCGTCAAGAAGTGTGATAAATGCCAATGCCATTCCCATATACAGCACCTGCCGGCGGTGCCGATCTCCCAATTGTCATCCCCCTGGCCTTTTGCACAGTGGGGGATGGACATCCTGGGACCGTTTCCCATCGTGCTAGGGCAGCGAAAGTTCCTGCTAGTGGTGATCGACTACTTCACCAAATGGATCGAAGCGGAGCCGCTAGCTCGGATTACAGAAGCCAATGTTCGACAATTCTTCTGGAAGTCTATCATCTACCGCTTCGGACTCCCCAATTGCATCATCACTGACAACGGGCAACAGTTCGACAACCGGGAGTTCGAAGGGTTCTATACCGAACACAGCATCCAACACAAGTTCACCTTGGTAGCTCACCCCCAAACAAATGGGAAAGCCGAGGTGACTAATCGAACTATCCTTCAAGGACTTCGCACCAGGTTGGACCAAGCGAAGGGCAGATGGGTAGAGAAACTTTCAAGCGTCCTGTGGGCATACCACACAATGCCCAGAACTACAACGGGTGAAACACCCTTCAACCTCATCTTCGACACTGAAGCAGTAATCCCAATCGAGCTCGGCGTGCCCACGCTGCGAGTGTAGCAGTATGACGAGATGCAGAATTCGGCGCACCTCTTGCTCAATCTAGACCTCCTAGAAGAAACAAGGGACAAAGCCCGACTTCGAATGGCGGCATACCGACAACGGGTCACCCGATATTACAATGCACAGGTGAAGCTGAAGACTTTCCAACCTGGCGACCTGGTACTGCGCCGGGCCGAAGCGTCTCAACCCCGGGAGTGCGGCAAGCTCTCACCAAACTGGAAAGGCTCTTATAAAGTGACCGAGGCCCTCTCACATGGGGCCTACTATCTCGAGGACCTGGATGGTGCCCGGTTTTCCGAACATGGAATGCCTATAATTTGAGGAGATACTATCAATAGTGTAAGTTTTTCCTCCATTAAAAATAAAGACTTTCCTTTGCACAACATGTTGGTTGCCTTGCAGGAATGTCGCTATCCAGAGCTCAGCTCCAAGACATCAGCAATTTCAGAGCCCAGCTCTCCGGCCGAACAAAGCCTCGAGCCCGGCTCCAAGGCATTCAAGACCTGAGAAGCCCTCAGGTGCTCAAGCCTCGAGCCCAGCTCCAAGGCATTCAAGACCTGAGAAGCCCTCAGGCGCTCAAGCCTCGAGCCCAGCTCCAAGGCATTCAAGACCTGAGAAGCCCTTAGGCACACAAGCTCGGAGCTACCGTTCTCCAGCATCAGAGCCTCGAGCCCAGCTCCAAGGCATTCAAGACCTGAGAAGCCCTCAGGCACTCAAGCCCGGAGCCACCATTCTCCAGCATCAGAGTCTCGAGCCCAGCTCCAATACGATGACTCCTGAGCCCTGTCCTCAGGTGACCAAGATCCGGAGTCCAGCTCTCTGGCCAGCATGTCTCCAAGCCTAGCTCCAAGACGACGACTCCTAAGCCCTGTCCTCAGGCGACCAAGATCCAAAGCCCAGCTCTCCAGCCAGCACATCTCCGAGCCCTGCTCCAAGATGACAACTCCTGAGACCTGTCCTCAGGCGATCAAGATCCGTAGCCTAGCTCTCCGGCCAACACGTCTCCGAGCCCAGCTCCAAGATGACAACTCCTGAGCCCTGTCCTCAGGCGACCAAGATCCGGAGCCCAGCTCTCCGGCCAGCACGTCTCCGAGCCCAGCTCCAAGAAGATAACTCCTGAGCCCTATCCTCAGGCGACCAAGATCTAGAGCCCAGCTCTCTGACCAGCACGTCTCCGAGCCCAGCTCCAAGACGACAACTCCTGAGCCCTGTCCTCAGGCGACCAAGATCCGGAGTCCAGCTCTCCGGCCAGCACATCTCCGAGCCCAGCTCCAAGACGATAACTCCTAAGCCCTGTCCTCAGGCGACCAAGATCCGGAGCCCAGCTCTCCGGCCAGCACGTCTCCGAGCCCAGCTCCAAGATGATAACTCCTAAGCCCTGCTCTCAGGCGACCAAGATCCGGAGCCCAGCTCTCCGGCCAGCACACCCTCGAGCCCGGCTCCAAGGCATTCAAGACCTGAGAAGCTCTCAGGCACTCAAGCCCGGAGAAAAGTCCTCCGGCACTAAGACTTGAGAAGCCCTCAGGCGCTCAAGCCTCGAGCCCAGCTCCAAGGCATTCAAGACCTAAGAAGCCCTCAGGCACTCAAGCCCGGAGAAAAGTCCTCCGGCACTAAGACTTGAGAAGCCCTCAGGCGCTCAAGCCTCGAGCCCAGCTCCAAGGCACTCAAGACCTGAGAGGCCCTCAGGCACTCAAGCCCGGAGAAAAGTCCTCCGGCACTAAGACCTGAGAAGCCCTTAGGCATTCAAGCCCAGAGCCACCATTATCCGGCATCAGAGTTTCGAGCCCAGCTCCAAGACGATGACTCCTGAGCCATGTCCTCAGGCAATCAAGATCCGGAGCCCAGCTCTCCGGCCAACATGTCCTCGAGCCCAGCTCCAAGACTGTGAGACTCGAGCCCATACAAGATGGAGCTCCCCTCTCCGACTTCTCCGCACTAACAGAAAAAAGAGAAAGCATTCACATCATAAAAGAAAGGAGGAATTGTACTGACTGAATTATTTTCCATTACTTGAAAAAATATTACATTATCTCCCGGGCCCTGACAAGCCAGGCAGCTCGGTCCAACAAAAAGAAAAAAATTCTACAGGGGGTCCTACCCTATTGAGCTAGCTATTTCCCTGGGCGGTGCACGGCTATGACTTCCCCCTCCTCCACCTCTGCTGTAGGGGCGCCTTCTTGGGCGGCCTTCGCCGGAGGGACTTGTTCAGCTGCTGATGCCACCGGGACCAACTCAGTCGCCTCTGCCTGCAGCCCTAGTTCTGTCGTTGTCACCATCGAGTTTGGTTCGACACGGCCAGGTACCATCGAGGCCACCTCCGGGAGAGGCCCGACTGGAGTGACTCCCTGCCCCACTACAGCCACCGCCGGAGTTGGACCCTTCTTGCCAGGAGCCCGAAGCGCAGCCAACTGCTCCTCAGAAAGGATCCCTCACAGCTGAGTGCGACAGTAGGCGAACCTCTTGGCAAAGGAGTCCGTCGCTGCCTCCTTGAAATCCTTTATATATTCGAGGGAGGCCTTGAAAGTGGCCACCGCATTGGCGACCTCCTTCCTTGTGGCCTCCGCCTAGCACCTTGCCTCGGCCAGCTGCTCTCTCGCGTGCTCGGCCTGGCGGATCACCACCGCCATCCCCTTCTCGGCGGTCTCAGTGGAATGGGTGACGGCGGTAGCCTTCTTCTCCGCCTTCGTGGCCCTCTTCTCAGCGGCCGCCGCCTTCTTCTCAGCAGAGGTGGCCCTTTCCCTTGCAGCCTCCGACTCAGCCCGGAGCTCCTTCAATTGGGTCCTCTTCGACTCGAGCTCTCCCTCGATCTCCTTCCTCATCCTTGCAGCATCGACAACCTCGACTGTGAGGCTCTTAACCTTCAGGTTAGCCTCCCGGTTCTCCTCGTCCTTCCGACCCGCCTCGGCCCTCAGGGACTCGAGCTCCGCCTGCCTCTCCTTGTCCCTCTTGGCTCAGTTACGAAAGAAGTCCCGGATGAGGATCAGTTCCCTGCCTTGTTGCATCAAAGAAAGCACATCAGCTACGATACCAAAGAAGGTCAGAAGTAATAAAGATGGGCAAGGAGGAACTTACGGCGTAAAGGTTGGTGAAGGACGAGTTGACAACGTCGCCCAGAAGTCTCCCGCTCCCTTCTCGCCGGTCGTAGGACTGGACTGAGAAGTCCATCATCCTCTCAGTGAGGCTTGGGTCCTTTATCAGGGAGACGTTGGGCCCCAACCTGAAAGGGACTCGGCGGTAGTCCCTATCCTTCTTCTCCACCGACTCAGACCCCTCAGCGACGGAGGACGCCTTCAACGCCAGTTGCAAGCTCGGCGTTGCTTCGAACCGCACCAAGGGCACTGGCCTCGCTTCCCTCAGCTCCTCGTCCTCCTCAACTTTGACGACCTCCGGAGGGGGGGCTGCCACCCTTGCAGCAGCGGTAGCCGACCTGGCCCGGACAACCACCTCGGGCTCGGGCACCGGGGCCAGATCATGCTGCACTGGAGGCTCCGTGACAGGCTCAGCCGCCCTCTTCCGCCTCCACTCAGAAACCGGTGTGTCTGGCCCGGCCTGCACTGGCCTCGCACCGTCATCAGTGTGAGCCCTCTTCGGAGCAGGCTCGTCGGCCTCAGCCGCCTACTCTCGTTCTTCGAAAAATGAGAGCAGCTCATCCATGGAGAACTTCATGTCTGCACCAAAGAAAACACGGTCAACCCCAAGTTCAAGAAAAAAAAAGAAGAGAGAAGAAGAAAGGAAAAGGGAAGGGGTGGCCAAGTCGACCTCACCCGACTCCTGCGTTGAGCCGACCCTGGCTTCGTGGAGATTACGCTCCGACAGCAGGACCTCGAGCGAAGGGATCTCGGTCGATCTGAGCAGCTCGTACAGGTCGAGGTCGGCTGCTTTGATGGAGGAGTTCCAGTTGGGAGATCGATCTGGGTCGCTCCAAACTTAATCGATCCCTTTGACCGAGGCAAAAAAATACCTACTCTTCCATCCCTTGATGGAAGAGGGGAGCTCAAACCTAATAACCTGAGGGCGAGAAGAAAGAGACCACCACCTTCCTCGGCAGGATGGCGTTTCAGGGTGAAGAAGGCCCTGAACAGAGAAAAACGGGTGATGATCCTGTGGAAGTGACATAGAACGATGAAACAGAAGATCGTTCTGATGGCATTGGGGACCAACTGGGCGGGAACAAGGCGATAGTTGGTCAGAAAGGAGAGGAAGAAATGATGGACAGGAAATCGGAGGCCCCCGGTGAAGGCCTCCTCATAGAAAGCAATCCGACGAGGGCCACTAGATGTGACTCGCTCCCCCGGATGAGGAACAGAAAGTTGGATAGACTCGGGGATGTCGTAAGCACCCCGAATGGTCGCGAGATCCTCGACGGTGATCACCGAAGCAATCCCTCCGGGACCTATTGACCGAGATGGTTCGGGAGCATGAGCAGAAGCAGGGGAGGAGCAGGAAAGAGAGACAAGCGAGGTGGGGGAGCGGACCCGGGTTCCCTAATGGCTACAGGATCGTAGGAAGGCCTCCTACTGAACTTATAGCATGCCGCCTCCCTTTCCTCGTCGAAGGAAGAAGGAGTCCTCGACCGGGAAGGTCCAGCCTCGATTTGGCAGGAGGGACGGAAGTTCGGGCCAAAACGGTCCATGGAAGAAGAAGAGAAGGACGAAGGAAGACCTAAAATGACCCCTAGTCGACGAGGAGGGAAAGGAAGAAGGAGCTAACCTGCTAAGAGTTTGGAAGGACGATAATGGTCGAAGGAGGAGAGAACCTCTGTACGACGTCGGGCGCGAAAGATTTGAAAGAAAGTAAGTCTCGGAAAACTTGCCTTTCTTTTCGAGGCAACCTACACCCAGCCGTACCGTTATGGCTCTCCCGTCGGACTTGTGGCCGGACCGGTGGCCAGACCGGCGGTCGGATCGGTGGCCGGATCTTGGCGACCGGATCGACCATCAAACCGGTTACCGACTGTCAGACCCATGACCGAACAGGTAACTAGACCGGCGATCGGACCAGTCCGAGTGCCCCGTAACTTTTTTTATTTTTTTAGTTTTTTTTAAAGTTTTAGATTTTATTATATTATTTTAAATATTTTAATATTTTTAATTTTATTATATTATTTTAAATATTATAAATTTATTATTTTATTTTAAATATTTTTAATTTAATTTTATTATTTTAAATATTTTATTATATTATTTTAAATTTTGTTATTTATTTTTAAAAATTTTATTAGATTAAAATTTAATTAATAATTTGGGAATTAAATCTAAATACTGTGTGGATTTTTTTTTTTTTTTGGTACCCCTTCTTCTCCTAGGCGGGGGTGGGGAGGTTTTTTTTTTTTTTTTTGGCATTCAGTGGAAGAAGAAGGATATTTTGGAAAATTTCTATTTTTTGGGGGGGGGGGCGCCGCGCCTTCTCCCACGCAGGAGGTGCCTTCTTTTTTTTTTTGTCCACTTGAAGAAGACGCGGGTTCGACCCTTGCCTTCTTTTTTTTTTTGGCTTTGTAGGCTAAAATCGTGAGTTGAACCCGTAATTTCATACAGAACTCGCGGGTTCAACCCATGTTTTCACCCCCCAGCCACCTCACGGGCGCCCCTGCCACATGTCCAGACACGTGGCCAAAATCACCTATATCTGTAAATAAAAATGAAATGGCAGTATTTTAGGAAATAAATTTTTTTTAATATTATTTTGGTCAAAAACCTGACCTAGCCCCTCGTCGGTTTTTTTTAATAATACAAAAATAACAAAAATAGGTGTTATGAGATATATTTACAAAACTAGGTATTTTTCTGCCCATGTGATAGAAAAATGCCCTCTCCAAAATATGGATGACACGTGATGCACGGGGAACGGACAGCTAGATTGAAATTGTCTTTGACAAAAATGAATTCAACTTGAGAAATCGTCTTTACCAAAGACGATTTCAGAGATAGCTCGCTCGATGACATATGGTTACCCTGGTCCCCTGCTTGGCTATTTGGCGACGCGTGGAGAATTCGTCTTTGGCAAAGACGAATTCTCAAAGACGATTTCAGGATGACCGTAAATCAGGCGACACGTGGGAAGGCACCCCTCGTAATTAATATTGATTTTTTATTTATTACCAAAATACCCTTCATAATGTTTGATTTAATTTTGAAAATGTCCTTCGTAATGTTTGATTTAATTTGAAAATGTCATTCGTAACTTTTTATTTAATTTTCAAAATGTCCTTCGTAATGTTTGTTTTAATTTCGAAAATATCCTTTATAATTGATATGGTTGGATCGCTGACGTGGGGCGGGCAAACTGACGTGGAGTCCCCATCAGACGCCACACTGGATTTTCAACATGGGCCCCTTCGCTGGGCTGAGCTCCCCCGAGGCAACGGGGTCGCCCGCCAAAGTCGAGCTCCGTCCTCCGCCAGGTCGGGACGCCTAGGCTGGAGCCGAGTATAAGCCCCCACCCAAGACGGACCCCTTAGGATCGGGCCCCGTGGTCAGGAGTCAAGCTCAAGTCTCCTCCGCCACAAGGAGCTCCTCCGAGGTCAGATCCCTTGGGCTGGGCGGCGCCCTGCTCACCTCCGCCAGATCAAGCTCGCTCGAAGCCGAGTTCCACTGGTCCGGAGTCGAGCTCAGCCCTCCTCCACCCAGCTGAGCTGCCCCGAGGCGAGCCCCTCGGAGTTGGGCCCCACCTTTCCAACTCGGTCCCCAGCTCAGGCAGATGCACCAACCACCAAGGAAGAGGTGCCTGCTCTCCAAGGATGACGGCGGGCCTCCCGAGGGTCGTACAATAGTGCCCGCCATGCCGTAATTAATACCCATAGCTGTCACTCACACCAGAAGGGAAGGAAACTCATATCAAGGTGCCATTCTTTCCACCAACCTACCGTACCGCCAGGAAAAAGACCCAGCCAGAGAGTGCGAATCCTGAGGACGGCGGCCCACCGATCGAGGTCCTGCCAGGCTTCCATGAAAGGAGCAAGCAGAGGGAATGTCAGAGCATATGGAAGCTTCCCGGCTATCTGACAGGAGAAGCATCCCGTCTACGGCACGATACCACGTCGCACACATCAGACGACACGGGGAGATCCCGAGGCAAGCCAGAGTAAAAACCCAGCCAGAGTAAGCTAAAAGTAAGTAAGCAAAGAAACAAGGAAGAAGGGCCACACAGGAGGATTCTACCACCTCGGCCATCACCTCTCCCAGCTCACTCTCACTTCCATATACACTACACTCACTCCTCCTAGCATGGAGCTCATCCCGAGGGGCTCGACTAGGAGGATTTATTTTCCTGGATCGTCACTGACTTGATCGTCGGAGCACCCCGCCAGAATTCCCGGCCCGGGTCACTGACATTGTTTCTTGCAGGTCTCGAGACACCGGAGGCATCCCGAGTATGCGGATGGGCGACCAACGACGCCACCAGCAGCTACGAGCCACGACGATCCTGGTGGCAACAATAATATTTGATTTAATTCCAAAAATGCCTTTCTTAGCTGAGTTGAATTCGTTTTCAAAAGGGTATTTAGGAAATTAAATCAAAAATCTCTCATAAATACACCATTAAATGCCTGCACCCATAAATACTCTTTTTTAATTAAATTTTAATCTAATAAAATTTTAAAAAATAAATAACAAAATTTAAAATAATATAATAAAATTAAAAATATTTAAAATAAATAATATAATAAATTAAAAATATTTAAAATAATATAAAAAAATTTATAATATATAAAATATTTAAAATAATATAATAAAATTAAAAATATTTAAAATAATATAATAAAATTTAAAATCTTAAAAAAAAAATTAAAAAGTTACGAGTGAAGCTGCATACACATGTGAAACTTTATCTTATTACTGCACCTTCATTTTTAAAATAAAAAAATAAAAAATTAAAATATACATAAATAAAGTCATAATAAGTGGAAAATTAATAAGTGGAGAATTGACAAAAAAAATGAAAAAAACCTGCGTCTATCCAATCCAGTCCAGTCACCGGTCCGGCCACCGGTCCGATCACTGATCTGATTGGGCACTGATACCGATCGAACTGGCATGGACTGGTATCGGCCTGGTGACCGGACTGGTGGCCAGATTAGCACCGGGTTGATGGTCAGACCGGCACCGGCTCGACAGGTAAATTAGCGACCGAACTGGTAACTAGATCGGCACCGACTAAATTATAAATTTTATATTATGTCTTAAAATATTTATTATATTTTATAATATAATATAGTATTTATAATATAATATAGTATTTATAATTAAATATATTATAATATATTTATTATATTTATTATAAAATTTATTATATATTATAATGAGTTTTATTTTATAATATTAAAATTTTATATTATTTTTAAGATGGTAATTTATGATTTTATACCAGGTGCTGGTCCGGCCGGTCTGGTCGCTAGTCTTGAACAAGGGATCGGACTGACACTGGGCTGTTGACCGAACTAGTACCGGACTGGTGATCGGATGGTATCGACCTGGTAATTATTTTTTAATTTTTTTAATTTTTTAATATTTTTTATACTATATTATATTATATAATATATTATAATACATTTATTATATTTTAGAATATAAAATATTTATTATAATATAAAAAACATATTATAATATATTACTATAATTTTTTAATTAATTTATTTTTAGTTAATTTATTATTATTTTTAAATTAATATTATTTTTATATAGTTAATTAATATTATTTTTAATTAATGTTATTTGAAAATAATGTAATAATTAATATTATCAAAAAATAATATATAAAATTTTAATTAATATTAATTTTTTACTTATTATTTATTTATTTAAAATTAAAATTTATTAATTAGAATTAAAAAAATAAAGGTTCTGAAAAAGAAAAGGATTGCTGAAATCGTCTGTGCCATAGACGATTTCAAATGCATTTGAAATCATCTGTGCCACAGACGATTTCAAGTATCACATCACATTAATTTAATTAAAAATATTGTATCAATTCTTAAATTAAATTAAAAAAAAATAAATTGATTTGAAATTATCTTTGGTAAAGATGATTTCAAATCATCTTTGCCAAAAATGATTTCATGCCACGCTGCCCTGCCACGTAACCCAAAAACACCTACTGCCCTGCCACATAATCCAAAAACACATATTTTCATAAATATATTTTCGAACACCTATATCAATAAATGTTTTTTTATATTATTTTTAAAAAAAATTCGCCCCTCGTCCATCGCGTGCTAAGACCTCACGGAGATTGGTTGAGTTTGCCCACCACCCGGTGATTTATGACTTGGGCTTTAAGTAGATTCTACTTTGGTCCAGTCTCCCAACCTGGTTTTAAATAACTAGGGTGGGAAGTGGGCCAAGCCAAACCGGCTCCATATCCTTATCCAAGTCCGATTGAAAAACAAATTTAGACTTCAAATCGGGTTTAGACCCAAAAAATTTTCAAAATATCAGGCCCGAGTCCAGCCCGAACCAAAGCTGGCCCCAGGGACGGACCACACTAATTTTTTTAGGGGGCCAAAAAAAATACTAAGATTTTTTTAATGTCATGTGTTGGTTCACTTCGGTGGTAGGTGGCAGGCTGTGTTTTGGGAGTCATGCAGGTATTGAGTTTCTTTTCGGTTCTTCATCGAATACCTTCGTTCGACAATTCTTGCAACTCTGCCAAATTTTTAATCTATCAAAAAATTAACCAATAAAAAAAATCTCAAATACCTCGCAATGAAAAAATTTATAAATTCCTTAGATCAAACATCTAAAAAAATAAAGAAAGAAGGGAAAAAACTAAAAATATAAACTTACAGTATTGCATTTGGTCATCCCCTCAAAAAAAAAAGAAAAAAAAAAGAAGCACGAGATTAGAGAATACAAAAGTAAAATTACAATCATAAACTTAATTTTTTAAAAAAATAGAGAAAAAAAAAAGCTATAAAAATCGATTAAATCTTTTGGGGCTTGCTCTGTACTTCGGAGATGACTTCGACTCAAACTCGAAGATGATTAGATGAACAAAGGGCTTCTCCTCTGGGTCAACGGCGGCTCGGACCTTCTCCGATGAAGCGGCGGCCCGGTAGTTGGCAAAGTCACGAAGGAAACGGTGGGTCACGGGTGGGGTGGCACCGCGATGGGTGGGGTCATGGGGGGAGTGGCTAGCGACAGTGGGTGCCCTATCGGGGACGGCGGTGGCCGGCAGGTGCCGGGTGGGGTTCGCCGGGTTGTGCTTCGGGATTTTGGAGGAGAAGGAGATGGCGACGCCTCTTAGGTAAGTTGTTCACCATTTTTTTTAATAAGACTTTTTAGAAAAATTTTTTCATTGAAACTCGGTTTCAATTTTTTTTTTGGAATTTGTTTACCGATTTTTTTGAGATTGGTTTTGAGAAATTTGATGAGAGAGCTAAATACCTATTATATAAGAATTTATCTTAAAGAAACCAAATATATATATGGTTTTTAGAAAAATTAGGGGGGCCAAGGCCCCCCATGCCCCCCCCCCCGATGGTTTGCCCTTGGCTGGCCCCTTAGATCATCAAAAGTTCGGAACCCAAAAAAAAACTTTGGCCTCTGGGCATCAGCCATCAGGTGCGGTCGCCGGAGTTGAAAGAAGGAGATCGGAGCAAGGGGCTCGGGGTTGCATGGGCGACAGGGGTGTCCCGCATCGGGTGTGGGCGCCAGGGCTGGGACAGGAGATCGGAGCCGAGAGGGCGGGCTGCCGGGTCATGCGGGGACGGGGGGGGTGTCGGGTGGAGCCGGGGGATCTCTTGGGTGAAGGGTCGAGTGGTGACGGGGTCGTACAGAGGGGGCATCGGGTGGGCGAAGGGGGTGCACGGAGGGGCCAGGGAGGGAGATCGAAACCGGGGGGGTCGCGTGGGCGGAGGGGGCGTCGGGCTCGTGCTCCAGAGTTGAGGAAGGGAGATCGGAGCTCGGGGTGGCGACGGGGTCTCACAAAACTAGGGACGATGGCAGGGTCGCGCAGAACCGAGGATGGCGATGCGGTTGCATGGTGTCGGGCTCGAGTGGGTGATTGAGTGGGCGAGATGCGAGAGCCCGAGATCGATGACGGTTATACTTTAATTAAAGCTCGAGTGGGCTTTAATTGATTGGGCTCGAGCCAGTCAGATGGGTCTATTTCTGGGCTGGGTTCGGGCTAGATCGGATCGGGCCAAAGAGGTGCTCGAGCCTGGCTCGAAAATTAAATGGGCTCTATTACAAGACCCGAAGCCCGATTCGAATTATTTAGACCCTGGCCCGAAGTCTGACCCGAATTCAGGCCGACCCAAAGCCCATCGAGCCAGCCTGGCCTAGTTCCAGCCTTATAAATAACGAATAGCCCCGATTGTCCGAAAGTAAAAAAGATATAGTAAAAAGAAGGAACCTAATAGGTTGGGGGATAATCCGCTAATTTAGCTAGTTAAAAAATAATGGAAATCCTAAAGTAGGTTGGGGTGAAATAAGCCACTATAAAGCTGGATTTCTTTGATTATCTTTTATGACTTGGAGTAGGTGTTCGAAGCATAGTTTATTAGAAAAAAAAGTAAAATATTAAAAAAATAAATGATATAGTTGAAAATGGTCATACCTACGTGGATTCCTGCATGACTCGCCACATTACGTACCAATTTAGTAGCATAAGCTAGACCTTTAGATCCAAATACGTGCCCATCAGAACCATGCTGGGAGTAGGTAACCCAGCACCGGCACTCTGACACCAACCATTCCCACAGATGCAAGAGTATTACAGAAGCATGCCTTGAAGGTGAGCTTCGCACTTTTCCGAGCCACTCCAAGCCATTCCTTTAAGGACATGCATTTTGGAAAGACATGCCAACCATCACTCATTGCACCATAGAACATCCTTTATGCATTAAGTACTTTATATACCTTGTCTATAAAAACTATTTTGCAGGATCCTTTAGATAAGTCTCTTAAAAATCTTGGAGAACCTTTTTCCAATATTTTTCCAAAGCTCTTTTTTAGCCGATGCTTTCATAAGTTTTTTTCAAAAAGCCAAATCCTTTGGGAGTCTCAATAACTCTCTCAAAACCATCTAGATCTCTAGATCGAAGCTTGGGTGAAAGACTTCCTCGTTTGTCTTGCCTAAGCCTCGCTCACCCTCTCTTGTGCTTTGCTCACACTCCGCCACTCCATTCGCCACTTCTATCACCTCGCCTACATCTATTTTGTCTCGATACCACTCCATTATTACTACTTCCACCTAGAAGTTGCATATCTCTCTTTTCTATTTGCTTTTACGAGCGAATGACTTAGACATTGGAGGGTCTACCGTCGGAAAACTCCTATCATAATCGGACTTCTGCATCTTTCTTATTTTTGCAGGTTTTGAAAATACCCGCATACGATAAAGAAAAGCTTGGAGCTATTTGATATAGCAAACATATCCAAATATACCAGCAAATCTGAAGCAGAACCGTAATAATAAATTATAGAGAAAAACTTATACCATCAACTAAGATGGTATTTCATTTTGTTCAATTGTCCATGGACTTTGAATATTTATCAATTCTACTCATATAATTTTCACATAATTTGCAATTATTATATGCTTACATGTATAAAACATAAATGACCACATCTTGTATTTTTGAATAAATTATGATCCATTTTTATTGTCATAAAGTATATATGCACGTATACACATGTTTACTCGTGATTTATTCAAATTCTTAAATTAACTAGATAATTTAGTTATTTAGTCATTATAACTCATATAGAAAATCATTCTAATTAGTGCAACAGATAACAAGATTTATTAGTAGGACATGCTTGTTCTATCACCATTTTTTGATGTAATTTAAACAAATATGTATAGATGATTATAGATAACAACTATATTTGAAAAATAAAAAAATAAATTTAATAAAAATCTCAATCTTATCTAAATTGCTACCTTAACCTTCAACCGCATCCAATCATGCAGGCACATTCCTTATTGTTATATAGAATGATAGACAGTCGCACATTTGCCATACAGCACATAATTTTATTTTCTTTCACTTTCATTTCAAAGTTTGATTTTACCGTTTTAAACTTTAATTCATTATTTTATTATATACTTTCTCTATACTTTCAAGTAAAGCCGTACATTGTTTTTTTTAAAATAGTGAACGCATAACTTAAAGATAAATTTTAACAAAAATATTATTAAGATTATTTTTTTTTGAATTAGGATTTTAGTACGAAATACATCCTATCCAAGCCCTCTTATCTTGCACTACACGTGTAATTAATCATCGTATCACAATAAAATTATTTAATTAATAATATCATAATTAATATATAATAATAAAGATTTTTAAAAAAATTAAATAAAAAAAAAAGTGATAGATAAGCAAAAGAAGTAATCTCCGAAGAAAGGTTTAAATTTCAAAAAAAAAATAAGGAGAATCAATTATCAACAAAGTAGAGTTAGATTATACTAGGAAAAAAAAAAAAGCAAAATTAAATTTACCATTTAATATAATAAAAAAAGATATTATATTTATATCCAATAATTGTTATGATTAAATTAATAAGCCTTTTATTATTATCATCCAGAAGGACCTATCTATTATTATAACTAAAACAGTACTACGTGGATTCAATGATCGCCGAGTTTCAATTTTTGCTAGTATTTTTTTTATTAAAACTTATATCTTTTTTATAAAATATATAAAAATTAATTAATATAAATTTACATTAAAAATAATTAATTTTTTTAAATTGAAGCAAGATAATCAGTCAAATGATTCCGTGCCCCCATCTTATCTAATCTGAAAATACAAGACATTCATCCTAGATAAATAGGATGAAATTAGTTTATATTTTAAAGTTACGAAGGGCCGAAAGGCATATTAGAAAGCTCTTTCTCCGTTATCCTTTTTGATAAAATTATTTTATATTTTAATTATTTTTTTTTTTAATTCATAAATATTTTTTAGTTTTTAGTAAATAATTAAATAAATTTAATAATACCATATAACCGGTGCATCGCATTCAAATCTAGTTATTTTATGAAATCAACAAGTAGGCCAAATAAATATAGCAAAAAGCATATAATTGCAGCATGGAAGAGTGTGCCGAATTAAGACTACTTATTTATTCACCAGCAAAGCATAAATGTCGCCAAGCTTTTCAATTAATCTCACAAGTCGTAACCAGATCCTGGTGGTCCAAGCCCAAGGGCGATGGCGTGTCAGTTTTATATCCGCTCATAATTCCTCACGCTCAATGAGGGCATTACCGTCAATCGCTTTGTTTAAGAGAGAGAGAGAGAGAGAGAGAGAGAGAGGACAGAGATAGAGACGGGAGGGGAGAGAGGAAGAGAGAGCACAGGGAAGAAGGCGGGCAAGCGCTAAGGATTTGATTTTTTTTTTTTCCCCGTAAAATCGGCATTATATGGTGGTTGGTGGCGATGGTGTCGGACCAGGACATAGCGAACTGCGTGCAGTCTCTCCTCCGGCAGGCGGGCCCCAACGCCTTTGCCTCCGTTAACAGCGTCGTCCGGGAGCTGGAGGCCAAACTCGGCCTCGACCTTTCCCATAAGGCCGGCTTCATCCGCGACCAGATCGACCTCCTCCTCGGCTCCTCAAAGGACCATCTTGCCCTCCAACCCCAAGCCCTCCTCCACTACCAACCCCAACCCCAACCCCAACCCCAAGCCCTCCACCACTACCACCCCCAATTCCAAACCTTCCCCACGGCCTCCTCCTCCCCCTTCACCCACCTACCCCATCACCACGAGCTCTCCTTCCTCTACCCCCGCCGCCCCTCCCGGAGCCGGGGCAGCACCTCCGGCAACAGAAGCAGCAGCAGCACCAGCCTCCGCCTCTGCCGACGCCGGTCGCGCCTGCCCATAAAGAAAGGTGGCTCCTTTTTTCTTTTTTCTTGCCCAATTTTCAAGTTAGAGTTTTGGTGGTTGTGAAAGTTGCGTTCTTTTTACTGATTAAAGTAAAGTTGGATGCTTTTTTTTCTCCAAAAAAGAAGTATGTTGTTTGGGGGGAACAGGTTTTTAGGGGAGAGTTACGTGTATGAGAGGTTTGGGCTGAGAGGGTGGAATTTGGAAGATTTGATACTGTGTCTAGAAAAGAGTTTTTTTTTTTTTTAAATTTTTTTATTTAATTTTTTTTTTTCCATTGAGAAATTGCTGAACCTGGAGATGTTGAAATAGTAGAGTTTTCGCTGCTGTAAAATTTTGGATTTCTATTTTTAAAAGTAGTATTTGCCCTAAACTATGGATGTGGAGTGAATAATAAAATCATTTTCTTCATTACTTACGGATGTGTGCATGCACATTTTTGGTTGAAAAAAAGGGGGATTATGCTGCATCGTAAATTTGGCACTCTCAGAGTTGTGGAATATATATGAATTGAAGAGTTCAATTTGGAATTTCTCTTTTGTTATCTGAACGCTTTGTTTCGGTGGCCTCTTGTGCTGTTTTAGATTTTGAGGTGAGAGAAGAAACGGGATGGCTGAGAGTGTGGCTTGTTCAAAAAGCGAGCTATGTGTGTGAGGGAGGTTTATTTGAAATTGAAATGATTATATGTTAGGCATGTTATTTTGGTAATTGCTAAGATGAGATGGAAGCTCATCTGCAGTAATAGTTTTCAAATGACTATTGTAGCCATTGGAAGGTGGTGCTGCTGAAGGAAGTTGCAGGAGTTGACCTACATTTGGAAGTTATTTACCGATTTATAGAGGTGGGGAATAAAAGGCAGCTGGAGTTTGGTGAAGAGACACACAGGAGGTTTTAAGAATTTAGACTTAATATCACGTATGATTGGGCAAAAGGGACATGATGATCCACTTCCATCCATAAAATTGATTTGAAACAAGGTCGATGATGTGGACTGTGCTCTTGAATTTTTTATGTGCAACTGAAATTTAAGGGGGAACCTCTTAAGTCAAAAAATATTAAGGGAGAACCTCTTAAGTCAAGAGCATGAATAGAATACTGATGGTGTATCCATGTAGATGTTATATTGACAAAATGGGGCATACTTGTAAATTGAGTTGTTGGAAAGTGAACCTATAGAAGTGTGCTACAATTAGCATTAACAAAGATAAACTTCATGCATCCAGAGAAACATATGCTTTTCATCACCAGAGTATTAGGTGATATGAAAATGGGTAACTAGATTAAAAACATGCAAAAGAAATTAAAAGGGGCTTAATAAGGTGGGATCAGATTATGTTGTAGGATTGCAAAATAGAATGAATGACCTAAAAAATTCTGAGTGGAAGATTTAGGGTGATCAACCAAAAAAAAAAAAAAATGTTTGGCTAATCTTTTAAATGGACAGAAATTCTAATCTAAAAAGAATTTCAAAGTTGATTTAAAACAAATTAACTAGGTTTGTTGACATCAGCAATTTATACAAAGTGTATAAGTTCTCTTCTTGTTGAAGAATATAAGTTTAAGAAAAGTGCATAAAGATGCCCTTGTTCTTTGTTTTGTTTGCAAATATTTATGCCATTTGCAAAGTGTCTTCCCCTTATAGCAAATATCATACTTGTCGTTGAAAATTTAGAAATTGTATGATTTGGTTTTTGCATTGCAAAGTCGATCATAAATAGTTGGAAAAAAGCTAGATCAAGGATTGTACCTGTTGCCGACAAATCATCCTCCGTTGGGTTGCGATGGTGCCAAACGGTCTCGCTGCCTTCTCCGGTGGGATAAGATCCTGCCCTTTGATGTCTCCCGAGCGAATACCTGCAAGAACAGCCTTCCTTGATTGGTAGTTACCGGCAGGAGACTCTCCGATGCTCAAGTCAATAGAAGGATTTGGACAACAACCATAGCTGAAGAAGAGATGGCAAGAGAGTGCCATAATCAGCGTATAGTAGGTGATAACTAATGTACCTATTGAGGGTCCATTCTTGCCAATTCATGAAGTTACATAGAATAACTAAGTGCCATTTGGGAGGTGGCATCCTCTAACATGTGCAATGAAATCTATTGATATCTTGTCCCCTGGAATATTTTTTGTTAGATCTTTTTATTAGGATAACAGATTTTGTTGAAATATTGTCTGTCATGATCTTTGCTGGGACAGTTATAATTAGTTGGCCTCCATCTTTTGCTTGGATGTCATGGACTCCAAGTGCCAGGGGATGTCATGCCAATGGGCTTACTACTGTTTGAAGTTACTTGGGCTCAAGTATCATACTTACTCGGCCAAAGTTACTTGTCCATGGTTACTTGGTCATAGGTGCTCGTTCATGGTTACTCGGCCACAGGAGCTTCGTCCATGGTATTGTCTAAAGCTTGAGTTAACCTAAAGGAAAAGATACTACAAATATAAACTGAACTTAATTAACTTGAACCTAAACATCTCCTGGTACTGTCTAAAGCTGTTTCTATAGTTTTTGTGGAAGATGCTTGTAAGTTTCAATATAGCTGCATGGAGGCCTGTGCCACTGTCAAGTCAAAGTGAACAAGTAAGGTGATCATGATGAAACGGCTTCTCTTAGCAGCTGAAGGGATAAAAGCAGAGAGTCAATCAAGGGCAGTGCAGTGCTGTGTCCTTTATAGGGTTATTATATTGGCTTAATTGTGGATGATAGAGCACACTCCATTTGGAGAGAGAGGTTATAGGATCCTCTACCATTTATATGTTAAGCTTTTCTCTATATGACTACCCTTGGTAGATTTTTTTGGTTATAGCCGAGTTGAGAGTGGGAAGTTATATATGTTGATGATAAATGGTGCTTTGTGTGTTGGAAGGAAAGGTTGCTTGCAGTTGTTTGAAATCATTCAACAGCCCAACAAGGTTTTGAAGAATAGTTCGTACCATGGTACATATTGCGCTGACCCAAGGTATTTGCTGCTACCAAAGCATACATGCACAAACAATGAAAGGGTTCTGAAGCACAAATATCTTGTTATCGAGTGATACAAGGTGGTGTGGGCCGTTTCTTCTGGACCGTATAGGTAGGTTCAGGCTAGTTTGTTTGTGGAACAATTTTGATGGTTGTTGCTATTCCTTGTTCAGTCAGATATGTACTGGCTAATAGGAGTGAGATTTCATACCTTGAACTTGACATTAATGGCCGGAAAGTTTGGAACTTCATTCTCTTTTATATTCCATGGAGATCTAAAGGAAGAGGAGTTATATGTTTTGCAATTTCAACCTCAGCAATGAAAATATTTGGTTTTTATTGAAGCATTCTGTTATTTGGAAGGGAAGTGTTGGTTTGAGGAACTGCTGCCACCTAGATCGCTGTGGCCTGTAGCGTTGGTGTGTCCCGGCTGAGCTGGTCTCTCCGGGAGCATCGGGCTCTTCGTCCCCGTGCCTAAATTGTCGATTGGCCTTGCAAAAAAGAGGAGGCCTGGGTCGCGGATCCCGGCGGGGATACTCTGACGGTCAAGTTAGTAAGGCGACCAAGGAAAACAGATCCTCTGTGATGGTGGCTTGAGATGCCACCGCGTAGAGGAAAATGGAAGAAGATAGAAAGAATAAGAGTCTCTGAAATGTTAGGGGTTGTTCACTGTTTTAGCTCGTTGCCTTTACTAGCTTGCTTTCTTTCTCTTTTGGTTCATCCCCCGTCATGGAGGTCCCTCCTACCGTTATATAGGAATTGATCCTGCCAGACCGAGCTCGGAGCCTCGGCTGGTTGCTCCTCCTTGAGTGTCCCCGTGGGAGGGGTACAAGTTTGCCAGAGCCCCCGCCGGACCAGTTCCCGGGAGAAGGACCTCTTGCAGGGGTTGCAGTCAGCGTGCTGCAGAGCCTGTCCCTTTGATGGAGCGATCTCCTGCGGAGGGTGCGGGTAGCGTGCTACAGGTCCTGAACCATGGTCAAGCACTTCCACTTTCAGGGGATACAGATGGCATGCCGCAGGGCCTAAGGCCCTGGTAGAGCACTCTCTTATAGGAGATGCGGGCGACGTGCTACAGGGACTGGAGCCCTGGTGGAGCAAGCGCCTTGCAGAGAGTGTGGGCAGCGTGCTACAAGACCTGGAGTCCTGGTAGAGCACGCACCATACAAAGGTGCGTGCGGCATGTTGCAGGGCCTGGAGCCCCGGTGAAGCATGCGCCTCTATGAGAGTTGCGGCTGGTCCGGCGGGGATGGTGATGTCACGCCTCCATGCCGCAGTCCGGATCTCCATCTTTATCCTCCAGGAGTCGTCTCACTTCTTGCCGTCTTCTCAGTTTTGGTTGGTGAAGCACCTCCTCACCTTCAGGGACTTTGTTCGGATGAGGGCTCGACCTTGGCTGGGAGCTTATCTCGAGCGGGAGCTTAACCCCCGGCTGGGAGCTCGCCTCGGACAGGAGCTCAACCCCAGCTAGGAGCCCGCCTCGGATGGGAGCTTGATCCCGGCTGGGAGCTTGCCTTGGACAGGAGCTCAACCCCGGCTAGGAGCTCGTCTCGGACGTGATAGGTGGCACTCTCTATCACCTCACTGTCTAGCTGTATTCGACGTGGATGCCATGTCAACGGCTTGCTACATCAAATGCACCCCACTCCTAAGCCCCGGGCGCATCATGACTCTTGGGTTCAGCGTGAAGGGAGTAATGATGTGGAGGGCCACCACACCTGCATAATTAAATGCCGCAGTCTTTGACGATTCGCGGATTGTGCCCATGCCAATCAGGGGGTGCCATGTCAGCGGGAGCGACGATTCGAAGTGACGCCTGCACATCTTCTAGCGCAGCGTTCCGTGAATCGAAGCGTCCTGGCCTATGAGGGTTCGACACGCATCCAAATTCCGTTGGTTGGCTGAGTAATGGGCTTCATTGATCGGCCAGTTTAGCTTGAAAGGGGGTTTCACCGTCTCTTTCAGATGAGTGGCTCGTCCTTTCGTTTCTTTTTAAAGACTTTCGAGCGGAGAGGGAGGAACGAAGAAGAAAGAGGGGAGCTCCATACCTATTTTCGGAACTCTCAACCCAGAGTCCTTCGTAGGTTAGTCTCCCTTTTCCGTTTCCTTCCATTCCGGTTTGCACCGAGGGAGTGTTCCTTGTCCTTAGGCTTTCCTCCTTTCTTTGCTTCTTTCTTCCCTTATGAGTTTCTCTGGGAGTGGACGCCAGCCCTAAGAGCATCTCCCGGTCCGCCCCAGCATGGCGGAGCCATCGCTGGGGGGGGGGGCTCCTTCCTCGGATAGCGAGGAGGATGTTCCATTTAGGATCCCCCGGGGTCCTGACGGACGGTGAACTCTAACACCTTGTACTTACCTCCCCTTCCGTCTTCAAGCTTGGACATGACGGTTCGTCCGGGGTTGCCTTGACGATGATGAGGATGGATGCTCTCCACCTCCGGGGCATCTATGGAATTCTGGATTCCATCCGGATTTCGGCCCCGGACCTGGGGGAGCAGGTCACCTCAGGTGGGCCGGGCGGGTCGTCTTGTATGAAGATTTTTTCCTCGCCGGCCTTCAGCTCCCCCATCATCCTTTTATCCTTTCATTCCTGGATCACTATAGATTAGTCCCGGCCCAGCTAACCCCAAACTCCTTCAGGGCCATTTCTTCCTTCATAGTTGTGTCATTTTCGTGGTAATAGTTGCTAGGTTCTCCCTTTTTAGAGCCCGGTCCGGTTCCTAGCTAAGATTTAAAATTTGCTTCCTCCCGCGATTTTCGATAACTAACTGAATTTCTGTTATTGATGCAGACATGAAATTATTCATCGACGGGTCAAGTAGATGATTCGCAAGCGGTCATCGTTGTTAAGGCCCCCGGTGGAGCCGACAAAGCGGCCACATGAGGAGCCGGAGCAGAGGCCTCGCAAGGAGCCCTCGGTCCACCCTCAAGATGAGAGGGCACATGGTACCTCGATGTCGGTTGCAGAGGCGGCCGGGGCCGCGACCCCGAGGCCCAACGGGAGCACCGAGCTGAGGGAGGGGTCCCCTTGGGCCCCTGGAGGTTTCGGAGGTCGTGGAGATCCCTCCGTCCCCCAAGGCCACCGTCGTGCCCGAGCAAGGTGGTTCAGCTCCGCCTGTGACTGGTACAGCAGCAGAGCCCATCCGGCAGGCCCGGAGTCAGCGGGGCCTTCTTCGTCTGCGGCTCTGACCCCTGGGGTGGCCAGGGGGCCCGCATTGATACTGCCCGATGCATCGATCACCCTCGACGTAGGCCTAGTAGAGAGGTTACTGGGGTTTATCCTGCAGCCTCGGGATCGGTAGGAGAGGGCCGGCCGCATGCTGGGGGATACCATCACCGGGATCTTGTCCTAGCTCCTCATTGTAAGTCTTCTCTTCTTCTCTTGCCTTTTTTTTTGCTTGCGATTCGTTTTTGCTTCGTGCTTCAGGTCATCCATGAAGCATTCCTAATTAAGGACGCGTGCCGGGCATTACTTTGACGGGATGCGTAGTCTTGCAGCAGGGCCAATGCCACTGAGGCGAAGGCCAAAGTTTTGGCTAAGCAACTGCCGGACATGGAGGCACAAGTGAGAGACTTGGAGGCTGAACTCAGGCAAACTCGGGACATTATGGTGGGCCTCGAACTATGCATGGAGGACCGCGAAGCCATGCTGGCAGAGAAGGGGGAATATTGCTCACTTGGAAGAGAAACTTGCCAGGACCACCTCCAACTCACTTCGCCTGGAAGGGCTGCTGCAAGGTTTCCAGGAGCGAGCCGTGGTGGTCGAGAAGGGCATCGCTGCCACGATAATGGAGGCCGCGAAGGAGGCGACCGACTTCATCAAGTGGTTCAAGACTCGGTAGAGTTTGAGGAGGTACGGGAAGCCGTTTGCGATGCATTCGTCAAGGGCTTTGAGGAGTGCAAGAGGAAGATGTCGCAACTCTTCTACCTTCCGGACCTGCACGATGTCGTCTTGGTCGAGCCCAAAGGAAATGCGAGTGATGTGGTCCCTCCTGCCGAAGCCGTCCCAGCAAAGCCCGCCGATCCAGAACGAGCGGAATCAATCGAGGTCGTCCCGCCATCTTTGCCCTTAGCATCCCAGGCAACTGCGACTGCCACAGTGCAGGCTCGACGGATCTCAATGAGGGAGGCTGTTGAGCAAACGATGGCTGCTGAGATGGGGGCATCGATAGAGGCCGTCGTGAAGACCATCGGAGTGGGTGGTGTATTGACCTCCAAGCCGTGGCCGACTTGAGGCCACTCCACCACTTTTGTTGCTTTTTTTTTTTGTACCGGAAAAATTTTGCCGAACTCCCAATTGTCGGGAAGTTCTTTTGTATGTAAACTCATTTCCAGTAATGCAATGAAGTCTTCTGTTTATGGATCTGGACTTCTTTTTCTCTTTGCTATTTTCTTTTCTTTGTTGTGTGTGTATGCTCGCTGCCTAGTCTATCGGCAAGACGCCGGGGGAGTTGGGCCGATCATCGGAGGTGGCAGTGCCTGGTAGAGTCCGGCCGCATCCTTTCTGCTCAATAGTTGATGGAGATTAGCCCTGAATTGGATAAGTAGATGCAAGTGTCGCTGAATCGGTCACCAGCGAGGGTGGCGCTGTGAAGTGTTTCATCCTTCGCTAAACCTGGGGCTAGTGGATGAAGGCGGGGCTTTGGAGCCCTTGACTTTTTTTGCTGGACATGGGGTTCGACGAGTAAGTGCGGGGCACGGAGGCTCCCGGCTTGAATGTGGGGTGCTGAAGCTCCCGGCTTTCTTCGTCGGACATGGGGTCCGACGAATAAGTGCGGGGCACTGAGGCTCCCGGCTTTCTTCGCCGGACTTGAGGTCCGACGGATAAGTGCAGGGCGCTGAGGCTCCCGGCTTGAGTGCGGGGTGTTGAGGCTCCCATCTTTCTTCGCCGGATTAGGGGTCCAACAGTAAGTGTGCTTTAGAGAGAGAACCGAACTATGCTGCCAAAGGAGTATTTAATTGCATCCTTGGGTATGGGGCATACATCATTGGTAGTACATCATCAGGTTTGTGGCATTCCACGTTCGGGGGATCGGAGCTCCGTCGAGGCTGGTGATTCAGTATGCTCCCTGGGACAAGGCTTCGATCATTTTGTAGGGGCCTTCCTAGTTCAGGAACAGCTTGATGCATTGACCAGGCTAGGAGGCTTTTGCGTGCCTGAGGATGGGGTCGCCCGAGCGAAAGGCCTTGGGCCTCATGCGAGAGTTGTAGTAGTGGGTCACCCGCTACCAGTACGCCACCATGCGGAGCCATGCCTTGTCTCTCGTCTCGTCCAGTAGATCAAGGTTGAGGAGCACGCCAGGTTGCTCGCTTCATTGTACCACTCCACTCGCAGCATAGGCAGGCCCACCTCAATCGGGATCATGGCTTCTGTGCCGAAGACCAAACTGAAGGTCATCTTGCCCATCGCTATCCAAGGCATTGTGTGGTAGGCCCACAGTACACTGGGGAGTTCGTCGGCCCACTGACCCTTCGCCTTATCAAATATGGTGCGGAGCCCTTGAAAGATGGTCCAGTTCGTCACCATGGCTTCTTTGTTGGTCTGCGAGTGAGCTACTGACGTGAAGCGGTGATAGATGTTTAAGTCGGCGCAAACTCCTCGAATACCTGGTTGTCGAATTGCCGCCTATTGTCCGTGATGATGGTATGAGGAAGTCCGAACCAGCAGATGATTGATTTTCAGATGAATGACCTCGTCTTTCTCTCGATGATCCGGGCCACGGCTCAGCCTCCATCCACTTGGTAAATTAGTTGATGGTGATGATAAGGTACTTTCATTGATCGGACGTTAGGGGGAAAGGCCCTAGGATGTCCATCCCTCATTGAGCGAACATTCAAGGAGAGGAGAGCTGGGACAGCGGGGAAGCTGGCTGACGTTGGATGTGGGTGTGCAGCTGGCAGCGATCTCACCTCCGTACGAACTCGGTCACGTCTTGTCGCATGGTCTCCCAGTAATAACCCTATCAGAGGGCTTTGTAGGCCAGGGTCCTGTCCTAACATGGTTCTCGCAGACATCTTCATGTATCTCTTGGAGGATGTAAGCGGCTTCTAGGGTCTTAGGCACTTCAGCAGGGGATAGAAGTAGGACCTTCGATAGAGCTGTCCATCCATAAACACAAAGCGAGCAGCTTTCCGTTTCAAGAGGCCGGCCTCCGTGCAGTCTTCGGGCAGCGTGCCGTCAGTTATGTACCTAACGTAGGGTCCATCCAGCTTGTCTCGGGAGCGACCTGCTGGATCTCATTCGTGACCTCGTAACTATGGACCTCTAAGTATTCAATGAAGGTGCACCCTAGCAACGAGTCTGACAAGGTTGCAAGCCTGGAGAGGGCATCGGCGCAAGCATTCTCTTCGCGGGGGATATGGAAGATACCGTAGTACCGGAAGCTCACTATATACGAGCATACTTGGTCCAGGTACTTCGCCATCAAGGATCCCGGGCTTCGTACTCGCCATAGACTTAGCTTGCCACGAGCTGCGAATCTGTAAAGACCTTCAGACTCGTCACGCCTAGCTCACGGGATCTCTTCAGTCCCGTGAGGAGCGCTTCATGCTTAGCTTGGTTGTTGGTTACTTTGAAGAGGAAATGCAGTGCATACTCGGCACCACTCCATTAGAGTTGGCGAGAATGAGTCCGGCCCCATTCCCTCAAGAGTTAGATGCATCGTTGACGTGGAGAATCCATTCCATCTCTCCTGTGGTTGGTTCCTGCTTGGGCTCGACAGGCTCCCCCTCCGGATTCTCGTTCGTCCAGGTGTATTATACTAGGAAGTCGGTCAGGACCTGGGCCTTATGGGATGGCCTTGGACGATAGATGTCAAATTCGTTGCGTTTCACCGCTCATTTGGCTAAGCGCCCCGAGATATCTGGATGGCTTAGGATGGTCCTCAGGGGTTGGTCAGTGAGGACTGCAATTGAATAAGCTTGGAAATAGGGCTTGAGGTGCTGTGTAGACACGATAAGTGCAAAAATAATTTTTTCAGATCGAGTGTACCTGGTTTCTGCATCGCGGAGCAGTTTGCTAGTGTAGTAGATTGGCCTCTGGAGGCCGTCCTCATTGACGTGGATCATCACTGAGCTGATTGCTCCTGAGGAGACCTCCAAGTAGAGGAGCTCCTTCCCAGCCTCGGGCCTGGAAAGTAACGGGAGAGAAGCGAGAAGCTTCTTCAGTCCCTCGAATGCCTCCTGGCACTCTTCCATCCAAGCAAAGGCATGCATCTTGTGCAGGGCCTTGAAGAATGGTTGGAAGCGCTCGGCGGAGCATGAGATGAACCGACTGAGGGCGGCGACGCAGCTGGTCAGGCATCGAATCTCCTTCATGGATGTGAGATGCTTCATGTTCGTGATCGCCTGTATCTTCTCCGGGTTGGCCTCGATCCCATGTTGGGTGACTATGAAGCCAAGGAACTTGCTTGCCGCAATACTGAATGCGCACTTCGCCGGGTTCAGCTTCATTCGATGGAGATGGAGGTTGCCGAAAGCCTTTGTCAGGTCAACGATGTGGTCCGACTTTCGGCTACTCATAACGAGCATGTCGTCCACATATACTTGCATGTTGAGGCCTATCTGGTTCTTGAAGATCTTGCTGACCAAATGCTGGTACGTTGCCCTAGCATTCTTGAGGCCAAACGGCATCACCTTATAGCAGAACGTACCTCTGTCAGTCACAAATACCGTATGCTCCTCGTCCTCCGAGTGCATGCGGATATGATTGTATCCAAAGAATGCATTCATGAAGCTGAGCAGCCTGTGCCCCGAGGTCGCGTCCATAAGCTAGTTGATCTTGGATAGTGGAAAGCTATCCTTCGGGCATGCCCGGTTGAGGTCGGTGTAATCCATGCAGACCCTCCACTTCCCGCTAGCCTTCTTAACTATGACCACATTTGCTAGCCAGCTAGGGTAGTGTACCTCACGGGCAAAGCCCGCAGCGAGGAGTTTTTCGACCTTGTCTATCGTCTTTTGTCTCTCCGAGACAGTTCTCTTCTTCTACCGGACCAGACGGCTGTTAGGATCGATATTCAGCTTATGGGTGATCATCTTGGGAGAAATCCGAGCATGTTCGTTGCGGTCCAGGCGAAGACGTCAACATGTGCCCGCAGGAAGCTTAGCAGCCGAGCCCTCTCTTCCTCGACTAGAAAGGCTCCCACTTGCACCATTATCAGGGGGTCTTCGCTGAGGGAAAATGATAGCAGGGGTTTAACTAGCCTGCATTTCGGCTTCTGCTCCATTTGGCTTAGCTGATAGACTACCGGCCCCTCGACCTCGACCCCCCGGACCCTAGGGACAGCTTGTAATCAGTGCAGGACCGGCTGGCGAAATCCTCTCATCTCCCCGATCCCATATAGAGTTGGGAATTGGATGAGGAGTTGCTTTGTTGAGATGGTGGCGTCGAGCAGGTTAAGCCTGGGACGCCCTAGGATCACGTTGTAAATCGAGGGAAGCCTTACAACGGTGAAGGTCACCATTATGGTACTCTGCCGGGGCAGCGTCCAAGCAGTGACCATGAGGGTAATCTCTCCCTCCACCCCGATAGAATCTTCGGTGAAGTCGACGAGGGGCGTAAACACCGGCTTTATTAGATCAGGGAATAGGTTCATCCTTGTGAAGGCATCATAAAAAAGGATATCGGTTGAGCTTCTACTATCAACCATGATTTTTTTTACAGGATGCTTTGCTATCGTCATTTCTACGATAATAGTATCATTATTTGGATTATCCATCCTAGCTAGCCCTTTTCCCGTATAGGAGAGTACATCACCAGCCCTCTCCTTCCCCTAGCTCTCTTTGGCTCTCGCCCTACCCCCAGGAGATCATCCATATTAGCTTCTCTGTGGGCTAGTTGTCGATGGTAGAGTATCGGGTCTCGTCGCTCTGGATCCCGGGAGGAGCTTTTCCTTCCACGAATTTCTCGAGGTATGCCTTGCCTGATCAAGTCTTCGATCTTCCTTTTCAGGTGACGGCATTCCTCGATATCGTGGTCGTGGTCACGATGGAACTGACAGTACCGGGACTTGTCGCATCCACCGAATGGCTTCAGTGGGGGAGGGCGACACAGGTAGCACTCGCCCTCGATCTCCATTAGAATCTTGGCTCTTGGGGCGAGGAGAGGTGTGTACTTCTCGTCCTTAGCAGGACCATCCCTTGGCTTGAGGCCCATTTGAGGGGTCGAGATGGCCTTGGACACAGACGGGCCGCCTGCCTCTCCTCGGGCCTGTCTTTTCAGGGGCCTCCCATCCAACTCCCTCCTGGTGCGGTCGGCCTCCGTACGGATGTACTTGTAGGCACGAAGGAGGAGCTCTGAGTAGGACTGTGGGGGCTTCTTGTTGAGGGAGTAGGTGAAGCGAGAGGTCCTAAGCCCTCTTTTCAGTGCCAGCATGGCGACGAGCTCGTCAAGATTGTAGATCTCTAGAGTGGTCACCTTGAATCGGGCCACATAGTCTTGAAAGGACTCATGATCTTGCTGTCAGATCGAGAAGAGGCTATCAGCCTCACGTGGCACCTTTCGGTAGGCATCGAAGTACGCCATAAACTTCTTCTCCAGCTGTTCAAAGGAGTCTATGCTCCTTGGCTCGAGGCTGGAGTACCAGACTCGAGCCGCTTTGCGAAGCATGGCTGGGAAGGCAATACAGAGGAGGGCATTGGTGGTCTCTTGGACTCGCATGAGAGTCTTGTAACTTTCGAGGTGGT
Source organism: Areca catechu (assembly GCA_021397845.1). Classification (NCBI taxonomy): domain Eukaryota; kingdom Viridiplantae; phylum Streptophyta; class Magnoliopsida; order Arecales; family Arecaceae; genus Areca; species Areca catechu. The sequence continues at coordinate 29,751,459 of CM038047.1, read as the reverse complement.
TGATGGGGTCTGTGGTTCCGTCGTAGGGATCCACTTGGGGCATGCGGAACCAGCTGGGGATCGGTTCCTCTTATATTCTATGAGGGTGAGCATCATTGCTTGTGGGCTTGCGAGGGGAGCCCTGAATTTCAGCAAACTGATGGGCTAGATCAGCCAGTTTGCGTTCTTGCTCTTCGAGGCACTTCTCCGCCCACTGACGAATGGCTTCGTCTGTTGACCCCTCCGCGGAGGCCATCAGGGGGGAAGGGGGAGTTGACTGGAGGAACTCGTGCTTTAGTTCCTGGCCATGTCGGCATCGTCGATACTATGCAGTGCCATGGTTCAAGACTAGGGAGTGGCTTTTTCGGCTAGCCGAACCATCCCAGTGTCTCTTCCTGGCCGCCCATAGGCTCCCCTACGGGTACGAGGCTGCTCGCGCACGCGACGGTCCTTCCTGGAAGGACCTCAGGCTGGCACGAGGTTCGGTGGCATGGGCTGCAGGTGTCCCCGGTTGCTGCTATGTTGCCAGGAACTGGTGCTGGTGGTGCACTTGGCGTACTGCCGTAGTCAGGATCTGGACCTGTTGTGCGAGTGCGGCGATCTGCACGGATTGATCAGCTGGAGGCGAGAGTGGAGAAGGGAGTTTCACCTCCTGGCTGCGTCGGTTGTTGCGGTGGGATGGATCTCCCATGCGGCTGACGGTAGCTTCCCAAGCATGGGTTACCACCATGGGATCGTTGAAGACTGGTCGATGATCATATTCCCTTTCCTGGCACGCCAATCTATTCTCGTTTAGATCGCCATGGCCTGTAGCGCTGGTGTGTCTCGGCAGAGGTGGTCTCTTCGGGAGCGTCGAGCTCTTCGTCCCCGTGCCTAAATCGCTGGTTGGTCCTGCAAAAAAGAGGAGACCCGGACTGAAGATCCCGGCGGAAACACTCCAACGGTCAAGTCAGTAAGGGACTAAGGGGAATAGATCCTCTATGATAATGGCTTGAGATGCCACTGCGTAAAGAAAAATAGAAGAAGATAGAATAAGAGTCTCTGAAATGTTAGGGGATTGTTCACTGTTTCAAACCGCTGCCTTTGCTCGCTTGCTTTCTTTTCCTCTCTTGGTTCACCCCCGTCATGGAGGTCCCTCTTACTGTTATATAGGAATTGATCCTGCCAGATCGAGCTCGGAGCCTCGGCTGGTTGCTCCTCCCTAAGTGTCCCCCGTGGGAGGGGTACAAGTTTGTCAGAGCCCTCGTCAAACCAGTTCCGGGAGGTCCTCTTGCAGGGAGCGTAGTCAGCGTGCTGCAGAGCCTGTCTCCTGGTGGAGTGATCTCCTGCAGAGGGTGCGGGTAGCATGCTACAGGACTCTGAACCATGGTCGAGCACTTCTACTTTCAGGGGGTACAGATGGCATGCCGCAGGACCTGGGACCCTGGCAGAGCACTCCTTTTGTAGGAGATGCAAACGGCGTGCTACAGGGATTGGAGCCCTTATGGAGCACGCGCCTAGCAGAGAGTGTGGGTGACGTGCTGCAAGAACTGGAGTCCCAGTAGAGCACGTGCTATGCAGAAGGTGCGGGCAGCGTGCTTTAGGGCCTGGAGCCTCGATGGAGCATGTGCCTTTACGAGAATTGCGACTGGTCCGGCGGGGACGGTGATGTCGCACCTCCATGCTGCGGTCCGGATCTCCTTCGTCTGTCCTTTGGGAGTCATGTCTCACTTCTTGCTATCTTTCCGGCTATGATCCGGGAAGCGCCTCCTCACCTTTAGGGACTTTGTTCGAACGGGGGCTCGACCTCGGCTGGGAGCTCACCTTGGACGAGAGCTCGACCTCGACTAGGAGCTCGCCTCGGATGGGAGCTCGACCCCAACTGAGAGCTCGCCTCGGATGGGAGCTCGACCCCAACTGGGAGCTCGCCTCGAACAGGAGCTCGACCTCGGCTGGGAGCTCACCTTGGACGAGATAGGAGGAACTCTCCGTCACCTCACCGTCCAGCTCTATCCGACGTGGGTACCATGTCAGCGGCTTGCCACATCAGGAATCATGAAAGAAGAGCTTGTTTTCATCTTGCATTTACCTCTCCCTTCTTCCTAGGTAGACATCTCTTATTTGTTATTTATGCATTTTACTTGTTCCTTTTAATTTCTTTATCCCCATATTTGTAACCTTTGAACATTTTTTATTGTTTATAATGTTATTCAACTACATTGTCTCCTGGCTTCTAAAAGGGATGGTGAAGGAACAAGAATTGATAAGGAAAATAAAGATGGTGTATGTAAAATATCCAGATGCGGTTTGTTGATTCATCTATGCCAGTCCCAGGTGCCCTAGTGGTAACCTCCAAAATCAAAATTGTGAAAAATGGTCTGTGCATGCAGATATCTAAGCATGTCAATCTAAAGAAAACTCTTATTTGTAGGATATTGGTTTATTTTTTTTATCATTATCTCACTCTCTTGTTCATACCCAGAAGGGGACAAGATGTTAGATGGGCGAAAGCCCATTCATTTTCTAACAACAAAAAGGCGAACCTTTTATCCATTGTACATTTAAAATACTGGGCTTTCATGATGACAAACAAGCATTGCTTGCTTGTCTAATGTTTGTTGTGCTTGCTCACACTTGTAATTTATGTTTCAGTGCTCCTGCTAGAGTTAAGCGGAGAAGTGGACCAGGGGGTTTAAGCAAAGTTTGCGGCGTTTCACCACAACTGCAGGCCATTGTTGGTGAGCCAACCATGGCAAGGACTCAGGTTCTTTCCACAGACTGAACGTTTTCTTTTGCAATGTTATCTCTGTCTAAGTTTATTTTGTGAAAACAGTAGTCAAATGCACCTGTATCGTGTTTAAGAATATCAAATATGCACCTGTATCGTGTTTCAGATTGTGAAGCAGCTGTGGGCATACATTCGTAAGAATAATCTCCAAGATCCTAATAACAAGAGGAAGATCATATGCAATGATGAACTGCGTTTGGTTTTTGAGACTGATTGCACTGACATGTTCAAGATGAATAAGCTGTTAGCTAAGCATATAATACCACTCAAATCTACAAGTTCGTGCCTTTTTTGTATCTTAGAAATAGTCCGCAACTGAACAATACTAAGATCTATTTCAATTTTTCCAGGAGATCCGGGTCCAGACTCAAAAAAATTAAAGGCTGCAGCTACACAAGTGGTTTCTGCAACAGAACCTGATGTCGATCAACATCCTGTTGTTATATCTGATGCACTGGCCAATTTGTTTGGAACTGAAGAAAGGGAGATGCTTCAATCGGAGGCTTTGAGACGTATTTGGGATTACATAAAACATAATCAGTTGGAGGTTGGTGCCACTTATCTATATGTGAGACTATTTAAGTGAGGTTGATTTGTCATTAGTCATTCTTTATACCTTTCAAGCTGTCCCTTTGACATCAGATTCGCCTTTTTGTTTTTGAACTTGGTCTTTTGGTTCTCAAAATTCCATTATTTCCTTCTCAGGTTTCTTTATGAATTGATGTTTCCACATTTTACTTTTGCCTCTTCAAAATCTCCAGTTTTTCTATGGCTGCTTTTCCCCCCATTTTCTGCTCTGAGCCTCTGATTGTAGCTATAGAACTGTTGAACCAACTTTCAACTTAATACCGGTATGACAGATTGTAGGATAGACTTCTTGTTTCGGATCTGTTAGCTTGTAAACATGTAGAGCTTCTGCTGTGCATGCATATGCACGCAACTGTGCCAAACAAAAATCATTCATTATTTCAGTACTTACAAGATATCATGTAATGGTAATAGTGCTAGTTCTTCATTGTGGTTCATATTAATCTCTTTGAACTAATTTTCTCTGCTTAGCTTTTTAGTTGTATACTAAAGAAATTTCCTATTGATGCTGTTTGTAACTTAATAGCCTACCTCTTCTTTTCATTATTTTTCTGTCTTCTTCTTTCATGTAACTTGTTATCCTTTTACTTCTTTTCTTTGTTCTCCAGCCAGATTCAATATCTTATGGTTTTCATTTTAACAATTTGTTTGTTTAATATAATTTGTATCAGGACCCCATGAACACAATGGTGATTTTGTGTGACACTAAACTTCAACAACTTTTTGGATGTGAAAGCCTTTCGGCATTGGGGATGTCAGATATGTTGTCACCCCATTTGTTCAAGCGATCCTAACACAGACGGCATTAACTGGTTGGATAGTCCTTACTCCATGCCTGATATGTACTTGTTTTCTTCTAACTGAGATTTGCTAAATCCTTTCTATCTTGGCACCACGTGTCTGTTTGTGTTTTGAAAATAACAACTAGCATTTGTATGTTAGCGACTTTAATCTAGTTCTGTTTGATGGTTGATTTCTGGGAACCTAAAATGCTTTCAGAACATCAAATGGAGCAATTTTACTTGGTTCAAATAGGTGAAAAGCTTTTGCAACTAGGAACCTTCTGTTGATGAAAATATAACTCAGCAAAGTCCAAAGAATGCATACCGGATTAGTTTATCATGTTTAGAATTCTTAAATTTTCAGAACCTATCATGAAATCATGACTTCTGATCTTTTTAGTAATGATTTTAATTCATATTCTAAAGTGAGAATTAAAAATGGAACTAGAGGCAAGAGGGAAAGTAATGATGAAGAAAGAAGATGGAGGCAAAAGGAGGGATCGTACCTTGTCTTTTCCATAAAGTTTCACCATAATCTCTAAATCATTGGATCACTTCTTTTCCTTGTATTGCTTAAGTTGCTTAAACCTCAAGTAACAAAAATCAAGTTTAGACCCTTAATTTAATCAAATTGATATCTTGTTCTTTCTGAATTCACAAAGCAATCTAGAACTAGATCCATAGAGTTCTGAGCACAATTTTATAATGCTTTAAACTTTTTGAACTTTCATGGCTGAGTACCTTTTCTCTTGTTTCTATTGTATAGTTGACTTTCACCTAATTGATATGAAACATTTGTTAGATTGTTCTTAGATAGTTTCAATTGTTATGATCGGTATATCTGAAGATTAGAGAAATAACTGGCATTCTTCAATCTTTTGTGTGCAGATGGCAGCATTGCAGTGACACCTAGGTGATCTAACAATATAACGGATACTGATAAAAAAAAAGATCATTTTGTTGAACGTGTTCTGATTGGTTGTATTTTATTATGTTTAACAAACCTTTTTGTTGATGAGCAAGATGTAGTTTACTCGTGTAGTGGTAAAGAAAATGATGATAGTTGATGTCATAATATCCCGTTCGAGTCTCCTTGAAGAATGTTTAGCGTCTACCTTCTGTTGTTGACAATGCAAAGGATTTCCATATACAGTTTTGTTAATCAATCGAAATGAATCAAAACTTTGTTTTGAGAAAAAAAACTAGTTAACATCTCAAACGCCTCCCTGTCTCTTGTTGGAAAAAAAATCAAGAAAAAACCTCCAGGAGTCGGGGAGAAGATAGAGCTGGAGCAAACAGCATAACTTAAAGGTGTCAGCATGTTAATTCTGATTATATGTGATTTATATTAGTAAAAATATATTTTCATTGAAAACTTAAGTTGTGCTTCGATCAAATATTTACTCTTTATTTGAAGAAAAAAGAGCATTACTCTTAATTAGACGAGGGTGAGGCCGGGCTCTGCCTAAAGATTTGTGCAATTTACTTGGGCCTGGCTGGCTGGGTCCGGCCTCTAGGCCCAAGCTCGACTTACACAGGGTTGGGCTTGGTGACGGGCTTAGGGCTTACTCTCTCTCTCTCTCTCTCATTCTTTTTTAATACATAAAAATTAAAACAAAAAAATAAAAAAATATTTAAAATATTTAAAATGTTAAATATGAATAATTGAGTATTTTAATTGCAATATCAATACTCTAAATAAAATAGTTTAATCTTCATCCATTAGGTTTAGATATACACAAAATTTAGGGTCGAGATTTAATCCTGAGGTTCTAGCCTGCCCTATAAAATAAAGGGGCTTATTTTTAAGGTCCGGCTTGGTCTTTGGTGGGTTGCCCAGCCCTTGAACAGTTATTTGATGTATTATCATATAATTTAAAAGATAATATGGATTGTCATGATGTATATTATCAGCAATGTTGTTTGTAGCTAATTTAGATTATTATATTTAATATATATATAGATGATGTTACATAAAATAAAATTAAAATTTTAAAATACTTCTAAATTAAATTTATATTTTATCAATTTATTAAATATATATTATATTATATTATATATATAAAAATAAAAAATATTATTATATTAAATAAATTTAATATAAAAAATATATATTAAATAGATAATATAGTTAATAAATTACTTAAATATATTAAATAATATATTAAATTTATATATTATATTATAAAATATAAAATAATATTTTATATTAATACAATGTTATATTGTATTGCTATAATAAAATAATTATATTATATCAATATAAAATTAAATAAATTAAATTAAATATATAATATAATATTATTGCCATCTTACCGGGTGGTCTGTAGCTCGTGAGCTGGCACCGGTTCTCGGACTTTCTCACTTCGAGATCTCAAGCTTCCGGACCTGCAAAACAAAATCAGAGATCCGGGCCGGGATTCCGGCGGGGACACTTCGACGGTCAAGTTAGAGAGTGGCAAGATGGAACAAGATCTCTAAGGCGGGTTCCCGAAGGATTCCCGTGCTTAAAGGAGATGTCAATGAAAGAAGCATGGGGAAGTGAGGAGTTAAAGCCCGGTTCTTAAGGTGTGTTCACCGAGCTCACGCTGTTGGGGGTCTCCGGATCATTCTCTCGACGTTCTCCCCTCTTTCCGACTTACCTTTCCGTCCACTTTCTCCGTCCCTTTTATACCATCGGACCGCCTTCAGCCCACGTCCCCTTCCGGAGGCTCCCGGAGATCTCTCGATCCTCCCTCTCTCCTTCAAGTCCGGGAGTTAAGTGGCCGGCACGCCTCGTCCGCCGTGTGTCACGAAAGGGGGAAGATTGGCAAGACCTTGGGCCAAGTGCATGAGCTCTCCTTTCGAGGCGTTGACGGTGGGCTTCTAGCCGTTTTAGGCTCCTGCCCGCAAGGATTTCATTTCTCGGTTACGGGATCCCTGTTTAACTCATGTAAACGAGGTTTCGCGTATCACTGCAAGCAGTACTGGCCCCCCGTACGGGGTGCGACGCACGCTGGCCCTAGTGGCGACCTCGCGACCGGTGTCTCTGCCTCCCCGAGGCTTCTTAAAGTAGGGCTGATTCGGCCGAGGTAGACCCGTCAGGGGGTGCCACCTGGCAGAGGAGCAGGGGCTGCCAGCGTCGGCCGAGATGGACCCCTCCTGGGTGGACACATGGCGGAGTGGCAGAGAGGTTTTCAACTTCGGCCGAGGTGAACCCGTCTTGGGGCGCCACCTGGCGAAGGAGCAGGAGGGCCCAGCTCGACCTCGGCAGAGGTGGACCCGTCTTGGGTGCCACCTGGCAAGGGAGCAAGGGGCCGCCAGCTTCGGCCGAGGTGGACCCCTCCTGGGTGGACACCTGGCGGAGTGGCAGAGAGGTGCTCAACTTCGACCGAGGTAGACTCGTCTTGGGGCGCCACCTGGCGAAGGAGCAGGAGGGCCCGACTCGACCTCGGCAGAGGTGGACCCATCTTGGGGTGCCACCTGGCGAGGGAGCAAGGGGCCACCAGCTTCGACCGAGGTGGACCCCTCCTGGGTGAACACCTGGCGGAGTGGCAGAGAGGTGCTCGACTTCGGCCGAGGTGGACCCATCTTGGGGCGCCACCTGGCGAAGGAGTAGGAGGGCCCGGCTCGACCTCGGCAGAGGTGGACCCGTCTTGGGGTGCCACCTGGCGAGGGAGCAAGGGGCCGCCAGCTTCGACCGAGGTGGACCCCTCTTGGGTGGACATCTGGCGGAGTGGCAGAGAGGGGCTCGACTTCGGTCGAGGTGGACCCGTCTCGGGGCGCCACCTGGTGAAGGAGCAGGAATTTTGAAAGAAAAATCCATGTGGCACCGGCGGCATCCAGCTGAATCTGACACACGTTCCACGTCAGCGATGTAGCCATATCAGTTGCCCCCCATTCCCAGGTCCCATCGAAGCATCGCGGCTTGGGACGTGGGGATTTAATGCGGAGATGACGTGGAAAGGATGAAAATCTCGCGCCATAATTGCCATGATACCTGCCGCCGCTTCTGTTGTGCCTGAGACCTAGTGGGAGGCTACCACGTGTGTGCGTCCGACGGGTCATTAATATGCCGTTTCGAAAACGAGGCAGTTTCCATCGAACCGAAGCGTCGATGTCGGGCGTGCCTCCACGTGGCAGTCATCTGATGGTCCGGGACGGAAAGAGGCGTACGCTGCTGTTGATTGAGTTTGAAAAGGGGAGGACTTTCTGGAAACGAAGTCTCTCGGCTTTCTCACACCTCGCGGCAGTTGCAGCGATCTTCCTTCACCTTCCAAGGGTTGCCAATCTTTTGGTACAAATCATTTCGGTGAGTGCCTGCGACCCCTTCTCTTCTTCTTCTACCTCCAGCCTCTGTGTCACCGCGAATCCGATTTTCTTCTTGCTTCTTCTTCCTTAATGGTGCATCGTCGTCATGTCTCTTCAAACCTAGACGAGACCGGTCCTTCCAGGCTGAGGACTCCATCGTCTTCCTCCTTGGAGGAGGAAGAAATTCCGGACGAGGTCCAGAGGCAGCTCCAACCTGGGGCCGTGACCATAGGCATCCCTAGGGGTCCTAGGTCTCCTCCCATAGTTTCCGCACGTCCCATTTCTTCTCTTCCTCCTCTGGTGGCAGAGGTTTCTTCTTCCGGTCCCTCCGGTTATGTCTCGACGATGACCGGAGACGACCTTTCTTGGATCCGGGATACCTATGGGTCCCAGGTTCAGTCCGTCTTTCCCTCCCGGGACCTAGGGACCGAGTGACCTCGAGTGGCCCTGGGAGGGTCGCCTTCACGAAGACTTCCTTGTTGGGGGTCTTCGTTTCCCCCTTCATCACTACTTCCTTTCTTTCCTCAGTCACTATCGTCTTGTCCGGCCCAGTTGGCTCCTAATGCCATCCGGGTCATCTTTGCTTTCATCGTCTTCTGTCACTTCCACGGGTTCGTTGCTCGTTTCTCCCTCTTCAGGGCCCTCTTCACCCTGAAGCGCTACTCTGCTGATGATGGCTGGTGGTATATTTCACCCCGGCCTAGGTGCCTCAGATTCGACCTCCCCTCGTCGATCAAGGGTTGGAAGAACCGCTTCTTCTTTGCCTCGATCGAGGACGTTGACTGGGCCTGGAGCGAGCTAGACCGGTCTTCGAACCAGAATTCCTAGGTCGAGCCAGCGGACCAAGAGGTCTTCACGCAGTTGCTGGGTGACGTGGTTCCGGCTCTCGAGGTTCTGCTCTCGGAGCAGAATTTATTCGAGGCAGGAATCAGTCCCATCCAGGAGTTGGGTGAGACCCCGGATCTCCTACTGTTGTCTTCATTTTTTTTTTATGCACTTCTTTTTCTTTAAACTGGACTAACTGACCTTTTCTTCCAGGAATGAAGTTCTCCGTCGAAAGCCTGATGGAGGGTGCCCTGAAGAGGGACGCCATTGAAGGGATCGAGGAGACCCCGGTGAAGAGGGCTCGCACTGAGACGAGTCGGGGGCCCGTGCTCACTCCCGTTGCTACCGGGCCCGGGGCGATGGGTTCTATTCCCAGGCCGCCCCAAACTCGTGCGCCCGATGTCCCCGTCGTTGAGCTCGACAGGGCCGGGGAGGAGAGGAGGCCGAAACCTCCTCGGGCAACGCCTGCTCCAGTTGCCACGCCGGTCATCTCCACGGTGGCCACCAGGGTGACGGCGGCCCCACCAATGGCCGCATCGCCCGGCGAAGGGGCGGCTGCCCAACCTGCTGCCGACGCCCACGTTTCGCCTCCAAGTCTCGCCGCCAACTCCTCTGTCATCCGTGACCAAGGGCTCGTGGAAAGAGTGATGGAGTTCGCCAGCACCTCCTGGGACCGCCGTTTGAGGGGCGACCGGGACTATGCTGACGCGCTGCTGGGGATCCTCCTTCAGCTCTTCACGGTAAGTCCCGAGCTCTCCTCCTTTAAAGTTCTAGTTAGATCTTATTGACATCTTGTGTCTTTTTCGATGCAGATCGTGACAGACATTCTCCTGTTGAGGAACTTCCTCTCGGGCTACCCAAGAAGGATGCCGAGAAGGAGAAGAGGCTCGGCAAACTGGCGGCCGACGTGAAGGACCTTATGGAGAAGGGGGTCGAACTGCGGGGGAACAACCAGGCCCTCCGAGCTGACCTGGATCGCACCAAGGGGCACTGAGGGAGCTCGAGACCTCTCTATCTGAGGAGAGGATCTCGAACCAGCGTCGTGCCAAGGACGACGCGACGGAGATGGCGCATCTCAGGGCCCAATCCTGGTCATTGGATCACCGGGTCGAGGAGGTTCTGAAGGAGCTGAGCGCGTCCAGGGAGCAAACCTCCCGAGTCAGCGGGATGCTGGAGGCGTCTAGGAAGGAGGCACAGGAGGCCGTGCCGAAGTTCCGGGCCTCCGAGGACTTCATGGCGGAGGTGCACGAGGCAGCCGTGGACTCCTTCCTGAAGGGCTTCTAGGTGTGTCGGGAGAAGGTAAGTTTCTTCTTCCCCGAGCTCGACCTTAGTGGAGTCGTGCTGGGCGACCGGAGAGAGGAGCCCACTGAGGGGGCTTCAATTATGGCAGCTACTGAGGTGGCGGCTCCCGAACAGCCTCCAGACGGCGCGCCCGATGGAGAGGGCGCCTCCCAGCCCGAGGAGGATGCGACCGCAGCGAAGTAGCCCTGCAGCTCTACTTCTTTTTCATTTTATTTCTGCAACAATCATGTATTTCCTTTTCTGTCTTCGGGGCCTTCCGGCCTATCGGGGCCCCCCTTTGTAAGGAACAGTTATCAGTAATGAAAATTTCTTTTCCATTAACTTGTTCCTTCTCCATCTTTTCTTTCTTTTTTCTCTCTTTTTTTTGCATTTTTCGGACTGAACCCCGACGCTAGCCACTGGGACTAAGTCCTGTGGTGCGTTTCGAGCTAAACTCCGGGATTGCGTGGGCAAACTGGGTTCTGGCCCACCTTCCAGATCGAGATCTGGGACTTTGCTTTGGAACCAGTTTCCTTGCAACTTCCGGACTGAAACCCCGGGGCCGTAGACCGGAACTGAGCCTTGCACGGCTTACCGAGCTGTTCTCCGAGATTTTGTAGTACCGGGACCTAAGTCTCCGGGACCTCTTCCGGATTGAACTCCGGGGCCGCATGTCAGAATTTGATTCCATGCGACACTCCGGACTGAACTCCAGGATTTTTGTCGGAGGAGACTTTGCACCTTCGCGGAACTTTCGCCGTGCCCATGCTCGCCGAACCTAGAGCTGGATGGCTTTTATCCTACGAGACGAAAGTTGGCATTTGTTGAAAAAGATTTTATTGCTAAAGTTTAAGAAGTCTTACACTATTGGTAGTACATCCTCAAGTTTGAGGCGTTCCAGGTCCGAGGGAACCGGGATCCACCTAGCTCCTCCAGGTAGTACTCCCCGTGGGGGAGTGCCTCCGCCACCCTATAAGAGCCTTCCCAATTTGGGGAGAGCTTTCTGCACTCCCAAGGTTGGGAAGCTTCAGCGTGGCGTAGCACCAAGTCTCCTAGTGGAAGGACTTCGGTCGTACTCTGGAGTTGTAGTATCTGGCCACTCGTTGCCGGTAGGCCGCCATCCGAACTCAGGCCCTGTCCCTCATTTCTTCAAGGAGGTTCCAGGTTCAGCAGCATCCTGGCCGGGTTCTCCGCCTCGTTATACTGCTCCACGCGCAGGGTCGGTAGGCTGAGCTCAATCGGGATAACCACTTTCGTCCCGAAGATGAGGTTGAATGGGGTCTCGTCCGTAGCTATCCTTGGGGTAGTGTGGTACCCAAAGGACGCTCGAGAGCTCTTCTGCCCACCTCCCCTTGGCCTGGTCTAGTCTTGTCCGGAGGCCTTGCAAGATGGTCCTGTTCGTTACCTTGGCTTCTCCATTTGTCTGAGGATGTGCTACCGAGATGAAACGATGATGGATTCTGAGGTCGTTGCAGAACTCCTCGAACTCCTGACAATCAAACTGGCATCCGTTGTCTGTGATGATGGTGTGGGATAGGCCGAAATGGTAGATAATCGACTTCCAAAGGAATTTGGTGACATTTGCCTTCGTGATCTGGGCCAAGGGTTCGGCCTCGACCCACTTCGTGAAGTAGTCGATAGCCATGATCAAGAATTTTGTTGCCCGGACGCCGGAGGAAAAGGTCCTAGGAGATCCATGCCCCACTGAGCAAACGGTCATGGGACGGAGAGCTAGGAGAGTGGAGCAGCAGACTGATGTTGCACCACAGCGTGCCGTTGACATCGGTCACACATCTTCATGAAGTCAGCAGCGTCTTCTCTCATCGTCTCCCAGAAATAGCCTTGATGGAGGGCCTTATATACAAGCGTTCTGCCCCCCACATGGTTCCCGCAGATGCTCTCGTGGATCTCCTGGAGCACGAGTGCAGCTTCTGCGGGTCTCAGATACTTGAGAAGCGGATAGGAGTAGGATCTCCGATATAGTAGCCCGTCCATCAATACGAACCATGCGGCTTCCTCTTGATGAGGCCAGCCACCACGCGGTCCTCTGGCAAGGTGCCGTTGTGATGTACTCGATGTACTTATCCATCTAGCTGGGTTCTGGGTTGACCTGCTGGACCTCCATGGGTGTCTCGTAGCTCGGGGCTTTGAGATGCTCGATGTAAGCGCGGCCTAGTGATGAGTCTGGCAGGGTTGCAAGGTGGGAGAGGGCGTCTGCGCGAGCGTTTTCCTCGCGAGGGATATGGAAGATGCTGAAGTGACAAAATCCTGCCACGCTCGTTCGCACGAGCTCCAGGTACTTTGCCATTTGGGGGTCCCGCGCCTTGTACTTCCCCGAGACCTGCCCGGCCACCAACTGCGAGTCGGTGAAGACCCTGAGGCAGGCCATGCCCAGCTCGTGGGGCACTCTTAGCCCCACGAGGAGTGCTTCATACTCCGCCTGGTTATTGGTGGCGGCGAACTAGAAGCGGAGCGCACACTCGACGATGACCCCTTCACCGTTGGCAAGGATGAGTCCTGCTCTGCTCCCGTCGGAGTTTGAGGCTCCGTCCACATGAAGGATCCAGACATCCTCCTCCGGTCCTGGTTCCGACTGCCGATCTTGGGGGCTTTCTTCTGGCCCCTCGCCCAGGCCTGCACACTCAACCAAGAAATCAGTGAGTACCTGTACCTTCATGGCCGACCTCGGCCTGTAGGTGATGTCGAACTTGCTGCGCTTGAGCGCCCACTTCGCCAGGCGCCCAGACGTGTCAGGTCGGCTGAGCACCGCTTTCAGTGGTTGGTACGTCAAGACCGCAATGGGGTGCGCTTGGAAGTAAGGCCGAGATGCTGAGCAGACATGATTAGCACAAAAATCAGTTTCTCAGACCAAGAATACCTGAGTTTCGCATCGCGGAGGAGTTTGCTCGTATAGTACACCGCCTCTGCATCCCTTTGTCGTCCGTCTGAACCAGGACCGAACTGATGGCTTCCGGTGTGATCGCCAGGTACAGGAGGAGCTCCTCTCCTTCCTCTGGCCTGGAAAGCAATGGCGGGGATGCCAATATCCTCTTCAGCTCCTTGAATGCCTCCTTGCACTCCTTCGTCCAAGCAAAGTCGTTCATCTTCCTCAGCGCCTTGAAGAAGTGCTGGCAGCGGTCAGCAGACCTTGAGATAAATCAACTCAGGGCGGCTATCCGGCCGGTGAGTCGTTGCACTTGCTTCTTGGAGGTGGGCTGCTCCATGTCTAGGATCGCTTGGACCTTCTCTGGGTTGGCCTCTATCCCCTTTGGGTTTCCATGAACCCCAGGAACTTTCCTGCGAAGACGTCGAAAGCGCACTTCGCAAGATTCAACTTCATTTGGTGAAGCCGGAGGTTACTGAAGGTCTCCGCCAAGTTGCCGACATGGTCCGAAGTTGGCTTGCTCATCACCAGCATGTCGTCCACGTACACCTGCATGTTGCGGCCAATTTGGTCTTTGAAGACCTTGTTGACCAGACGTTGGTACGTGGCACCTATATCTTAAGGCCAAATGGCATCATCTTATAGCAGTAGGTCCCGCGGTCGGTGATGAAGGCGGTATGCTCCTCGTCCTCTGGATGCATTCGGATCTGGTTGTATCTGGAGAAGGCTTCCATGAAAGAGAGGAGGCGATGTCCCGAAGTGGTGTCCACGAGTTGATCGATCTTTGGAAGAGGGAAACTGTCTTTCGGGCAAGCTCGGTTGAGGTCGGTGTAGTCCACACAGATCCTCCACTTGCCGTTGCTCTTCTTCACCATCACCACGTTCGCCAGCCAACTAGGATACTGTACCTCTCGTACAAAGCCGGCGACGAGAAGTTTCTCTACCTCCTCATTGATGGCCTTCTGTCTTTCTGCAGCGAAACTTCTCTTTTTCTAGTGGACTGGACGGCACCTCGGATCAATCTTTAGTTGATGGGTGATGACCTCCAAGGGGATACCTGGCATATCAGTAGCAGACCAAGCGAACACGTCAGCATTCGCCCGGAGGAATTCCAGCAAACGAGTCCGCTCTTCTTCTGGGAGATGGGCTCCTATTGCACCGTCTTCTGAGGATCCGAGCTGAGAGGGTACGTCAATAGATGCTCCACAGGGCCTCACCTGGGGTCTTGCGCTCTTAGATCGAGGTCGTCGACATCGAAACTGACCTCGGCACTCCGGACCCCCAGGACCATCTATAGACAATGTGGAATGGGTTGGGTCATCCCTCTCATTACTCCCGTCCCAGAGGCGGTAGGGAACTGTACCAGCAACCTCTTGGTGGAAATAACTGCGTCCAGCTGGTTGAGCCATGGACGACCTAGGATAGAATTGTAAGGTGATGGGAGCCTGATGACGGTAAACGTCATCATGACCGTACTCTGCTGAAGTGGGGATCCGGCGGTGACAGGGAGAGTGATCTCTCCTTCAACCCCTACAAAATCTCTGGTGAAGCCCACAAGAGGGGTGTGCACCGGCTTTAATTGATCATGAGACAAATTCATTTGGGAGAAAGCATCGTAAAAAAGTACGTCAGTAGAGCTCCCACTATCCATCATAATGCGATGTACAAGATGCTTAGCGATGGTCATCTCGACCACCACCGCATCATTGTTTACATTTTCATTTTCATTCCCCTTTTCAAAGGGAAGTACATTCTCCAGGTCTCTCGCTTCCCGGGCTCTTTTCGTCGCATGCCCTATCCCCTAAGAGATCATGCCCACCGGCTTCTCCGTTGGGCGGTTGTCAATTATAGGAACGGGGATAAGGGCTGCGAGGGACTGACCCTCCGCCGGGGCTTCGTTCCTCATGAACTTCCTGAGATAGCCCCTCTTGATCAGCTCCTCGATCTCCCGCTTCAGATTGCAGCACTCCTCCATGTCGTGGCCATGCTCGCGGTGAAATTAACAATACTTTGTCTTGTCACGGGTGTACCTTGGGTTCTGAGGAGGAGGTCGGCGGAGGTAGTTCTCGCCCTCGATTTCCATGAGGATCTTCGTTCTGGGAGCGAGGAGAGGAGTGAAGGTTCGCTTCGGGACAGCACCATTCTTCGGCTTCGGACCTGGACGGAAGTCTGTAGGTGGTCCAGGCTTCCGGGTTCCAGGGACATCTCTTGGGGCAGGCTTCTTCGAAGGCATCCCGTCCAGCTCTCGCCTGGTGCAGTCGGCCTCCTCAGCTCGGATGTACTTGCGGACGTGGAGGAGGAGCTTAGAATACGTCTTGGAGGGCTTCTTGTCCAGGGAATACTTCAGACGGGAGGTCTTGAGCCCGCGCTTCAATTCCAGCATGGCGACGGGCTCATCCAGGCTATAGATTTCCAGGGCGGCGGTCTTGAAGCGGGTGACGTAATCCCGCAGCAGCTCCTGGTCTTACTGGAAAATAGAGAAGAGGTTATCTACCTCCCTTGGCACCTTTCGGCAAGCATCGAAGTGTGCCACAAGCTTTCTTTCCAGCTGATGGAAGGAGCTGATGGATTCCAGCTCGAGGCAGGTGAACTAAACTCGAGCAGCCTTCCGGAGAGTGGCTGGGAAGGAAATGCATAGAAGAGCGTCCGTCGCCCCCTGGACCCTCATGAGAGCCTTATAGCTCTTTAAGTGGTCCAAGGGGTCGGTGGTCCCATCGTAGGGATCCACATGAGGCATGCGGAACCGATTCGGGATCGGTTACTCTTGGATTTCCCGGGAGAATGGTGGCTAGGCGTTGTAGCCCACTGGATCGGTCAGGGAGCTCTGCATGCCGGCAAAGCGGCGGGAGAACTCCGCCAACTTGCACTCATGCTCCTCCAAGCACCTCACGGCCTGGCGCCTGATGGCCTCGTCGGTGGAATCTTCTACCGAAGCCGCTGGAGAAGGGGGTGCCGATCAATCTCGGCGAGGGGCCTTGCCCCGATGGCGCCTACCGCGCTGCACTACTTCAGCATCGTTGGCCGGGGATCGACTCTCGTGATCCGTCAAACTAGAGTAGTTTCTCTTTGCGGGAGTTTGGTGGCTCCTGCAGGGATTGGAAACTGCCCGCGGATGGGAAGGCCTGCCTTGGATAGAGCGCAGGCTTCCGCGGGGGCCCGTGGCTCGAGCCGTGGGGGTCCCTAGCTGGGGCCGAGTGGCTAGGGACCGCTGTTGGTGCTGCAGCTATCGCACAACTGTAGTCAGTGTTTGCAGCTGCTGGATGACAGCTACGAAAGGAACGTCCACTGAGGATGGCTGAGGAGGAGGAGGTGGAGCAAGAAGTTCCCTCTCCGGGCTGCGCGGCCCCTGGGGAGAAGGAACCTCTCCTGCTCGGCTGGTGGATGTTTCGCGCCCGCGCGTCACCACCATGGTTGGAGCACTCTTTCGCCCACGGAGAGCTTGCTTGTACAGGGGTTACTGTTCTGCGCCCCCTTCCTGGCGCGCCAATCTGTTGCCGATCTTACCGCGGTGGCCTGTAGCTCGTGAGCTGGCGCCAGTTCTCGGACTCTCTCATCTCGAGATCTCCAAGCTTCTGGACCTGTAAAACAAAATCAGAGACCCGGGCCCGGGATTCCGGCGGGGGCACTCCGACGGTCAAGTTAGAGAGTGGCAGGATGGAACAGGACCTCTAAGATGGGTTCCCGAAGGATTCCCGTGCTTAAAGAAGATGTCAATGAAAGAAGCATGGGGAAGAGAGGAGTTAAAGCCCGGTTCTTGCGGTGGGTTCACCGAGCTCACTTCTGAGGACTTCTTGGAGGTCCCCAGATCATTCTCTCGACGTTCTCCCCTGTTTCCGACTTACCTTTCCGTCTGCTTTCTCCGTCCCTTTTATACCACCGGACCGCCTTCAGCCCACGTCCCCTCCCGGAGGCTCCCGGAGATCTCTCGATCCTCCCTCTCTCCTTCAAGTCTGGGAGTTAAGTGGCCAGCACGCCTCGTCCACCGTGTATCACGAAAGGGGGAAGACTGGCGAGACCTTGGGCCAAGTGCGTGAGCTCTCCTTTTGGGGCATTGACGGTGGGCTTCTAGCCATTTCAGGCTCCTGCTCGCAAGAATTTCATTTCTCGATTGCGGGATCCTGTTTAACTGATGTAAACGAGGTTTTGCATATCACTGCAGGTTGTACTGGCATCCCGTACGGGGCACGGTGCACGTCGGCCCTAGTGGCAACCTCGTGACCCGTGTCTCTGCCTCCCCGAGGCTTCGCAGAGTAGGGCTAATTCGGTCGAGGTAGACCCGTCAGGGGGTGCCACCTGGTAGAGGAGCAAGGGCTGCCAGCGTCGGCCCTAGTGGCGACCTCATTATTGAGTATCTGAGATTAAATGACTTATTATTTAATGCTATTGAAATTTTTCTTGCGTATTTTATCTTTCTAAGCATTTGAAGAGAAATTGGAGGACTAATAATGAAAAATAGTATATTTTATTTTGGATCACCTTGATACTATTTTCTTGCTATATTACCGTATCAAGACTCATGTCGATAGTATTTATGATGCTTGTAACCATGGACAAGTCTTGTATTGGATAAGTAGTATAATGATTCCATGATTCGGTGTCATGGATATTATTGGGCTGAGTCATTTGTAGATGCTGTCTTTGGATCATATGGTGGCCATATTTTATTTTCAACTCGAGAGTTATTTTTTAAAATAAAATGTTTTCAAAATTATAATTAATTTAGTTCAAGTGAATGAATGTAAGAGTTTTTCTTAATTTGAGCTAACATTAATTAGAATTTTTGTTTTATTAAAATCGGGTTGATTTTATGGTCCATGTTGATAGACGTATGATGAGTCCAATATTATGTGATCATTGTTTGGAATGGGAGTACCTCATATGGGTTAGTGTGGTTGAGACGGCATAGTGTAGGCCTTGGCCCAATTGACCCATGATGGGAGGGCCTATTAGGATTTGCTTATAAATAATAAGCTAGGTCCCCTCTCCACTTCTCATTATTATTATATCATATTCTGCGTGAATTTTGTTCTCACGGCTTGCCCCATCAATGAGCCGCCTGTTACGAGAAGATTTCCAGGTTTGGGATTAATAGCGAATACATGTAGATAGTGCAAAGCCCTTTTTAACTGATCTTGACAATAGATATGATAAATAGTTTTAGATCTGTTATCAAATAGATCAGATTTAAATGTTATGTATTTCAATCTTCTATCCAAGATCCATGGGGAATAATATAGATTTTTTCTGCAGGAAAATGTCATTCAAACATAAAGTAAGGTCTGATATGATTGTAATGATGATAATCCGACTAAAATGTTTGGATTTGGGTGGCTAAATTACAGTATTGGGCTGGACAGAGTTAGAGACAATTTGGTGATGCCCTCTGCAGGAAGCTGGTTTCCATAATTCAACATCCATTCCCCTTGGAATGGTGTCCTTCGTTTATGGGCCTGCATTTCTAAATCATAAGACAGGAGACATGGTGTATGGTGCACACAGTTACTGCCTTGCAAATTTTATAGCAATGGTGATCAAGGCAGTTTCTGATTTGCTCATTTTGTCCTTCCATCCTAATTTACAGTATGCGAGCATGTCACATAAGATATGCACGAAGATATTGTAATCGGTACGTAGCATGTTGATGCTGGTCATTGTTTTCTTCTTCTTGCCTTCTATTATTGTAGCATAGCGTCAAATGATTCGAGGGGATGCTTGCTTCTATTGATGCGATGCGTGCTTAAAGCTCCGATCCCATAAGATTTCATGTGGAGCCTTGAGGCATCTTCTACGCATTCCTTTGTTTAGCAGTTAGAAAAGAAAGAAGTCAGTTTAGGCATCCCTCACCTTTGCAGAGGCAATCCTCTTCAACCCCCTTACTCTTCGGTATGAATCCTTTGTCATGTATGTGAGAATTTTCTTGATTTGGGCTAACATTAATTGATATTTTTCTTTTATTAAAATCCAGGTTGATTTTATGGTCCATGTTGATAATGTAGGTTGAGTCCATTGTTATGTGATCATTGAGTGGGCTAAGAGCACTTCATGTGATTTGGTGTGGTTGAGGCGGCACAGTGTAGGCCTTAGCCCAACTGGACTCGTGATGGGAGGGTCAGTTAGGGTATTTATATTTTATTGGCTACGTCCCCTCTCTGCTTTCTCTATTTATATATCACGTATACCGTGATTTTATGGTACGTTGATTTTTTCTATCGAGAGCCGCTTTTCTAAGAAAGACCGGAGAGAAGGACCCTGCTTGTGGTGTTCATGTGAGCATCGGGATCAAGGATCTAGATTGGAAGATCATGGCGACTATATGTAAGTAATTATTTTTTCAGATCTAATATATCATTCTAATTTTATGATCGATTCTAGGGATTTAGGAATTGTTTTTTTTATATTTGGTATCAGAGCCCTGGTATCTAAAAGATTAGAGATATTAGATATGTTAAAATAAATTTTTTCAACTGATCTTTATAGATCTGTGTTTGTATGGAGATCCGTGTTGTGGGGAATTGGCAACATCGAGATATGACGCCGTGATTGGTGATGGAAGGAGAAACTGGCAAGAAACAAGCGATCTCCGTTATTCCTTTTGACACCTCTCTTAAAAAAAACCCTCTGAACCCCGACAGCGATCAGGCATTCAGATCCCGGCCTGGATCTGCTAGATCTCGGTCGATTGACTGAGATCCCAAACTGTTTCAACAAAAAAAAAAACCAAAGGGGTGTGTTTACCCGTTTTCGGTCGTGGACCCATTGTAGGCGATCGTATGGGCCACGATCGGCTTTGCCTGGGCCGTCACCGCCGGGCGTGTTCCGGTCGGTCTCTTGGACCGGACCCCTTCCCTCTTCCCCCCCTCTTTCCGGCGGTAGCGACCAGTGGATCACTGGTGCTGAAATTTGTCAAAAAAAAGAAGGATCTTACCTCATCCCGCCGGCCGTCAGAGGTGTTTCGACCTCCGACATGCTCACCGGAGCCGGCGACCGGGCCTTCTTGGCCGGCCCCGGCAGTGGTCTCGTCGATGGCTGTGCTAGCGGGGTAGATCCAAGGATGGCGGCTGGCGATTTTGGGGAAGAGCCCTGTTTTTATTTCGCACGTGGGTTTGATCGCGGGGAAGAAAGGAAGAACGGTCCGTGGGTTTGCGGGTTAGCGGGTTTTAAGTTTTAACCCAAAAAATCCATTAACCCATTATCTTAAAAAAAAAGGAAGGGGCATCATGCATTTAGGTCCCTGTAATTTTTGGAATAAGCCCCTTTTATAGTTTGGTCCCTCCAAAATTTATAATTATATTTTGGTCCAAAATTAAATGTTGGAGGGGCATAGGTGGATCCTATGATTATTGTAATCAATGTACATTTTTGGAATGCAATAATTTTGGTAAAATGGATCAGTGGATACATGTTGATTGGTATCCTATTGTGACTGATCGTGGACATACATTTGTTTTGCCACTATCCTTTTGTTTTGTTGGATATTTATTTACTGTATGTATAATTTTGTGGGTTGGCATAAATATTTATCATCAAAGTGGTTTGTTTGTGTCAGTTCATTGAATTGTTCATCATGTGAGGGATATTTTCTGGTTATGACATACAACCGCCTGCCCAAAAGGGGTTGTTGTGTATTTTAACTAGAAAATATGGCATGGAGCATTTTGTTGCTAAGATACTCTAGCTTTCTTGGGCCTGTCTGTCCAAAGGGGATAGGTTCAGGAATGCTAGAATATCTGATTAGCCTGTGGCTTCATGTGTAGAACACTAATACATATTGCATGTTCTGCCTAAAGAAAATATGTGATATTGTGTTTATATTCTTATTTGTTATTGTGTTATGATATGTCTATCGCATGTCCATTAATTAATATTTGGCATTCCTTATTTTTGATTGTACAGTTACTTTTGGTGTAAACAACAACAATGCTGTTGTTAAGGTGCTCACTGGGTCAAACTATAAGAAATAGAGGCAAGACCTAGAGTTTGTTCTTAGAATTGCTGACATTGATCTTGCATTGCGTGAGCCCAGACCCGTTGATTTGAATGATCAAAGTACCATTGAACAGAAGGACCACCTTGCTAAATGAGAAAAGTTGAACAGACTCAGTCTGATTGCAATTAAGAGGTCAATTTCGGAACATCTTCTGAGTAGTTTATCGAAGTCTGACAATACGAAAGAGTTGCTGGATGCAATTGAGCAGAGGTATCTAGTTTCTAATAATGCTAAGATCAGATCCCTAATGAAGGAGTTGACAAACATGACCTACAATAATATTGGGGGTGTCAGAGAATACATTCTGAAGATGGTTCATATACAATCTAAGCTCAAGGGTCGAAGATTGATCTGTCGGATTCCTTCATTGTGTCACATGCCTTGAATTCCTTGCCTGTGAAATTTTCTCAAATCAAGATTGCCTACTGATGTGACCAGATCGCTGACGTGGAGCTCCCATCGGATGCCACGCGGGATTACCACTGCAGGCCCCTTCGTCGGGCTGAGCCCCCGATGCTAGCGGGGCTGCCCGTCGAAAGCCGGGCTCCGTCCTTCGCCAAGTCGGTACCCGCCAGGTCGGGGTGCCTAGGTCGGAGCCGATCATAAATCCCACCAGAGGCAGACCTTCCGAGCCTGAGCTCGGGTCCCGCGGTCCGGAGTCGAGCTAAAGCCTCCTCCACCATGCGGGACCCCTTTCGAGGCCGGGTCCCCTGGTCTGGGCGCACCTCAGCCACCTTAGCCAGTTCGAGCTCGGTCAAAGTTGGGCCCCTCTGGCCTGGTGCCGAGCTCGGCCCCTCTCCGCACAGCCGAGCCGCCACAAGGCGGGTCCCCTGCAGGTGGGCCCCATCTTCCCAACTCGGTCTCCAACACAAGTCAAGGTGTCAACCATCAAGGGAGCAGCACCTCCCAGCTAAAGACAGTAGCGGACCCCCCGAGGACCGTACGACAGCACCCGCCACATCACCATTAATGCCCACGGCCGCCATTCACACCAGGAAGAAGGAAAGCTCACATCAAGGCACTGTGCCCCCTACCGGCTTGCTGTACGACCAGAAGAAAGATACCAAGAAGCGCGATTCCCAAGAGCGATGGTGCGACAGTCGAGGCCTCTGCCAGGCTTCAAGGGAGGGGCAAATTGAAGGAATGTCAGAAGATTGTGGAAGCTTCCCCAGATACCCAATAAAGAAGGCGTACCGTTCATGGCACGACATCACGTCACACCCATCTGCCAACATGGGAGGACCCTGAGGCAAGCCGCAAAAAAGGACCCAGCCAGTGTAAGCAAAAAGGAGGTAACAACGCATATTTTTTCTCGATTCCAAGCAAGAACAACACAACCACCACAAAGAGAGGAACCAGAGCGACACAAGGGAAGAAGGCTAGAGAGGAGGGCAAGATCACCTCGGCCAACACCATTCCCAGCTCGTCCTCATCTTCCACTCAAACTATATTCACTTTTCCTAGTGTGGAGCTCATCCAGAGGGGCTCGACCAGGAGGATCTGTTCTCCTGGATCGCCACTGACTTGACCGTTGGAGTGCCCCCGCCGGAATCCCCGGCCCGGGTCACTGACGTTGCTTCCTTGCAGGTCCCGAGGCACCGGAGGCGTTCCCAGGCGGGCAAACGCGACACACCCGACGCCATCAGCAGCTACGGGCCACGACGATCCGGGCGGCAATAGATTGGCATGCCAGGTAGGGGATGACAAAATGACACTTCCTCCAGTTCAAGTCCTACTTAGCCAGTCCACTTGGGGATGGTGACCACCCGGGCAAGGGGAGCTTCTCCCAGCCATGCGGAGGCATCCCCTTCTCGCGAGAACCCGTGCGGACCTGAGGCGGAAGTGCCTGCCCCGGTTCAACCTCCCCAACACTGGAGGCCCAGCTAACCGCACTTGCCCAGCAGATGCATACCCTCACTGTGGCGGTGCGTTAGCTCCAGCATCAGCACCAACATCGGTCCCTGGCTATCCACTAGCAGCCTGAGACCCCCGCGGCCCATGCCACAGCATCCCGTGACAGCCTGCGTTCCTTCCATGGGAGGCCCTCGCAGCCGCGGGTAGTTACAGACCCCCGGGGTACCCATCAAGCCCCAGGGAAGCGACGGCGAGCCAGCTCCACCGAAGAAGAAAGCTACTCACCGCACCTTGACCGGGGGCACCCAGACCCCGTCAAGGTCGGAAGGGCAGGGCTCCCCGTCATGGGTGCCGCGTGTCCGCATCACCTTCACCGCCCCCCTCGGTAGAGGGGTCCACATACGAAGTCATCAGGCGCATGGTGGAGAAGCGCCTGGAAGAGCACGATCACAAGTTGGAGGAGTTTGCCCACCGGTTTGCCAACTTGCCTGGCTCCACTAGTGAGCCGGCGGGCTATGACGCCCGCCCTCCTTTCTCCCAGGAGATCCAAACGAAGCCAATTCCTCGTCGGTTCCGCATGCCGCAGGTGGAACCCTACGATGGGACCACCGATCCCCTGGACCACCTGGAAAGCTACCGGGCCCTCATGAGGGTCCAGGGGGCCACTGACGCCCTTCTGTGCATTGCCTTCCCTGCTACCCTTCGGAAGGCCGCTCGAGTGTGGTTCACCCGCCTCGAGCCGGAAAGTATAAGTTCTTTTTCCCAGCTAGGGCAAAAGTTCGTGGCCCATTTTGACGCTTGCTGGAAGATGCCACGTGCGGCAGATAGCCTCTTCTCCATCAGGTAGCAAGACCATAAGCCGCTACAAGACTACGTGGCCCGCTTCAAAGATGCTGCCTTGGAGATCTACAACCTGGAGGAGCCGGTGGCGATGCTGGCTCTAAAGCGAGGGCTCAGGACTTCCCGCCTGACCTACTCGCTCGACAAGAAGCCCCCGAAGACTTACGCCGAGCTGCTCTTCCGTGCCCAGAAGTATATCCGCACCGAGGAGGTGGATCGCACGAGGCGGGAGCTTGACGGGAAGCCACTAAGGAGGCCGGCACCCATCGAGATGCCTGAAGCGCGGAGGCCGGGACCACCAGCTCAGAGCTCCCGACCAGCGCTAAGGCCAAGGAACGCTCCCGTCCCTCAGGGAAACTTCACTCCCCTTCTTGCCCCAAGAATGAAGATCCTCATGGAGATTGAGGGCGAGACTTATCTGAGGCATCCTCGACCGCTGAAGCCATCCTACACCCGTGACAAGATGAAGTACTGCCGCTTCCATCGTGACCACGGGCACGACACTGAGGAATACCGCAACCTCAAGTGGGAAATTGAAGAACTCATTAAGAGGGGCTATCTCGAAAAATATGTGGGGGCAGACCTCAACCAGAGTCCCAGGCGCTCGTTGCTCTCCCGCCAGCTCCAGCCATCGACAACCGTCCCATCGAGAAGCCGGTGGGCATGATCTCCTGGGGAGCGGAGCGCGCGTCCAAGAGAACCCGAGGGGCAGGAAACTCTGAGAATGTACTCCCCTTTATGAGGGAAGGGGATAATGGGAAGAAAAATATAAATAATGATGCTGTGGTCGTTGAGATGACGATCGCAAAGCATCCTGTAAAACGCATCATGGTAGATAGTAGAAGCTCTACGGATGTACTTTTTTACGATGCTTTCTCCCGGATGAATCTCTTCCCCACTCAACTCAAGCCAGTATTTACTCCCCTTGTTGGTTTCACGGGAGACTCCACAAGAGTAGAGGGGGAAATCACTCTCCCAATCACTGTTGGGACCCACCTCGGCAGAGTACCGTCATGATGACGTTCACGGTTGTCAGGCTTCCTTCTTCTTACAACGTGATCTTGGGCCGACCTGGGCTCAACCTCCTCGATGCCGTCTTCTCTACCAAGAGGTTGCTTGTCTAGTTCCCAACCGGCATGGGGGAGATGAGGGGTACACCCCAGCCAGTGCAGCACTGCTTCCAAACACTCCCCGGGCCCAGGTGCCCGAGGAGGATTCCAGAGCGGACGAGCTCGACCAGAGGGCCCAAGACCCCAGAGGAGGCCCGGCCGAGCACCTGCTTTCGTACCAGCTCGGAGCCGACCAGGCAAAAATCATGCAGATCGGAGCCCGGTTGCCCGAGGAGGATAGGGCTCCGCTATTGGATTTCCTGCGAGCAAACACAGATGTGTTCACCTGGATGGTGGCCGACATGCTAGGTATTCTCCCTGAAGTCATCACCCATAAACTTAGTGTTGATCCGAAGTGCAGGCCAGTTCGACAGAAGAAGAGAAGCTTTGTCCCAAAAAGGCAAGCGATCATCAACGAGGAAGTTGAGAAACTCCTCGCCGCCGGATTCATCCGAGCGGTGCAATACCCGAGCTGGCTAGCGAATGTGGTGATGGTGAAGAAGAATAATGGCAAGTGGAGGATCTATGTAGACTACACCGACCTCAACAAGGCATGCCCGAAGGATAGCTTCCCTCTGCCAAGGATAGACCAACTGGTGGATGCCACTTCGGGGCACAGGCTACTTTCCTTCATGGATGCATTCTCAGGGTACGATCAAATCCGGATGCACCCGGAGGACGAGGAGCACACCACCTTCATCAATGACCGGGGGATGTACTGCTACAGAATGATGCCCTTTGGCCTGAAGAATGCTGGGGCCACATACCAACGCCTGGTCAACAAGGTCTTCAAGGACCAGATTGGCCAGAACGTGCAAGCGTACGTGGATGACATGCTCGTCATGAGCAAACCGAGCTCGGATCACATTGCCGACCTCGCTGAAGCCTTCCATAACCTCCGGAAGCACCAGATGAAGCTCAACCCGGTGAAGTGCGCCTTCGAGGTGGCGGCCGGGAAATTCCTGGGCTTTATGGTCACCCAGAGAGGCATCGAGAGGAATCTGGAGAAGGTTCAAGTAATCCTGGACATGGAGCACCTACGTCTAAGAAGCAGGTTCAGTGCCTGATGGGAAGGATCGCAGCCTTGAGCCGGTTCATTTCGAGGTCGGCTGACCGTTGCCTCCCCTTCTTCAAAGCGCTGCGCAAGATGCATGACTTCACCTGGACTGAAGAGTGCCGGACGGCCTTCGAAGGGCTGAAGGAGTTCCTGACCTCCCTGCCTCTGTTGTCCAGACCTGAAGAGGGGGAAGAGCTCCTGCTCTACCTGGCGGTCACCCTGGGGGCCGTTAGCTCGATCCTTGTCCGTACAGACCAGGACGGAATGCAAAAGCCGGTGTACTACACCAGTAAAATATTCCATGATGCGGAGATCAGGTATGCCTGCTCCGAAAAACCCATTTTTGCACTAATAATGTCTGCTAAGCGTCTCAGGCCCTATTTCCAAGCGCATCCCATCGTGGTTGTGACTGACCAACCGCTGAGGACCATGCTAAGCCATCCCGAGACTTCCGGAAGGTTAGCCAAATGGTCCCTGATATTGAGCGAGCACGACAACGCATATCGGCCAAGGACATCGCATATTGGTCGAGGTCATCGCAGAAGGCCCAAGTCCTAGCTGACTTCGTGGTTGAATGCACAGGGTTTCCCGAGGAACCAGAGTGGATGGTCTCGAAGAGCCAAGCTGAGCCCGCCCCGCTGGAGGACCCTTGGATCCTCCATGTGGATGGCGCCTGCAATTCATGCGGGAGCGGAGCAGGCATCATCCTCGCCAATTCCGACAGAGTGGTGACGGAGTTTGCGCTTCGCTTCAAGTTCCCCGCCACAAACAACCAAGTGGAGTACGAGGTGCTCCTCGCGGGCCTGAAGGTTTCCCGTGAGTTGGGCGTACAGAACCTCAAGGTCTTCACCGACTCCCAGCTGATTGCCGGACAAGTCTCCGGGGAGTACGAGGCCCGAGATCCCCAAAATGATGAAGTACCTGGAGAAGGTCCGTTCGAGCGCGGCAGGCTTCCGCTACTTCTGCGTTTCCCACATTCCTCGTGGAGAGAACGCTCGTGCGAACACACTGTCAAGGCTCACGACCCTACCGGATGCATCCTTAGGGCGTGCCTACATCGAATATCTCGAGAGCCCAAGCTATGAAAACCCTGAAGAGGTGCAGCAAGTAGCCCCCGAGCCGAGCTGGATGGACAAGTATGTCAAGTACATCCAGGATGGCCTGCTACCGGAAGATCGCATGGAAGTTGGCCTCATCAGAAGGAAAGCCGCCCGCTTCGTCTTGATGGATGACCAGCTCTACCGCCATTCCTATTCCAACCCTCTCCTGAAGTGTCTCAGGCCCACAGAGGCAGCCTTCGTGCTCCAGGAGATACACGAAGGCCTCTGTGAGAATCATGTAGGAGCAAGGACTCTGGCGTATAAGGCCCTTTATCAAGGATACTTCTGGGAAACAATTAAGGAGGACGCCACTGACTTCGTCAAAAAGTGTGACAAGTGCCAGCGCCACTCCCACATCCAGCGCCTGCCAGCAGCGTCGATCTCCCAGCTGTCATCTCCTGGCCTTTTGCGCAATGGAGGATGGACATCCTGGGACCGTTCCCCACTGCTCCAGGGTAGCGGAAGTTCCTGCTGGTGGCGATCGACTACTTCACCAAATGGGTTGAAGCAGAGCCGCTAGCTCGGATCACATAGGCCAATGTCCGCCAGTTCTTCTAGAAGTCTGTCATCTGCTGTTTTGGAATCCCCAATTGCGTCATCACCGACAATGGGCGACAGTTCGACAACCGAGAGTTCGAGGGGTTCTGCACCGAGCATGGAATCCAGCATCAGTTCACCTCGGTCGCCCATCCCCAGACGAATGGGGAAGCCGAGGTCACCAACCGAACCATTCTTTAAGGACTCCGCACCAGGCTGGACCAAGCGAAGGACAGATGGGCGGAAGAACTTCCAAGCATCCTGTGGGCCTACCACACAACGCCCAGGACGGTAACGGGTGAAACACCTTTCAACTTGGTCTTCGGGTCAGAAGCGGTAATTCCAGTTGAGCTTGGCATGCCCATGCTCCGAGTACAACAGTACGACGAAGCACAGAACTCGGCACACCTTCTCCTCAACTTAGACCTCCTCGAAGAAATAAGAGACAAAGCTAGGCTCCAGATGGCAGCATACCGGCAACGGATTGTCCGGTACTATAATGCACGGGTGAGGCAGAAGGCTTTCCGATCTGGCGACCTAGTACTGCACCAAGCAGAAGCATCCCAGCCCCGGGAGAGTGGCAAACTCTCACCGAACTGGGAGGGCCCTTACAAAGTGGCTGAGGCCCTGTCGTAGGGGGCCTACTACTTAGAAGACTTGGATGGTGCCAGATTCCCCCGGACCTGGAACGCTTGTAATTTAAGGAGATACTATCAATAATGTAAGTATTCCCTCTATGAGAAATGAAGATCTCTTTCCGTAACACGATCTATCTGTCTTGCAGGAGACTACATCAAAAGACCAGACGACCTCCGGCACCGGCGAGCCCAGCTCACCGGCATCAAAAGACCGGACAACCTCCGACACCGGCGAGCCCAGCTCCCCAGCATGAAAAGACCAGACGACCCCCGGCATCGGCGAACCTAGCTCCCCGGCATCCAAAGACCGGACGACCTCCGGCACCGGCGAGCCCAGCTCCCCGGCATCAACAGACCGAACGACCTTCGGCACCGGCGAGCCCAGCTCCTCGGCATCAAAAGTCCGGACGACCTCCAGCACCGGCGAGCCCAGCTCCATGGCAAAGGACCTGGAAAGCCCCCAGGCACTTAGTGCCTCCGAGCCCAACTCCAGGACGCCAAGGCCTAGAACTCAGATTTCCAGCACCGTAATTCTCAAGCGTCAACGTCCTTGGAATTGGCTCCGAGACACTAAGGTCCAAGACTTAGGCTTCTGATATCGGGGATCTCATCTTTCGACGTCGCCAAGCCTAGCTTCAAGACGGCGACCACTAAATTATGTCCTTGAGCAACCGAGTCCAATGCCAACATACATCAATGACGTGACCTTAAGCTCAACGCCAGGTCCATGCCAATTGAAGTTCCTGACTCCCATCTCGGACCCCCTTGCATTGAAAAGAATGAAATAGCAAAGAAAGGGGAGAGAAGAGAGAGAAGGGACATTCCAAATTGCAGATGATGGAGACACCATGATTACAAAAGTGCATTTCATTACTGGAAGAGCTGATTATACTGCCTCTCGGGCCCCGACAGGCCGGGTGACCCGGTCAAGAAAAAAAAAAGGCAAAAGGAAGACACAAGTGTAAAAAGGAAAAAGAGAGAAATCCTATCCTAAGTAGCCGGCTCCTTCCCCGAAGGTTGCACGGCTGAGACCTCCCCCTCCTCGACCTCCATCGCTTGGGCATGATCCTGGGCACCCTCTACTAGAGGAGCAGGTTCAGCTACTAAAGCTGCTGGGCTCGGATCAGCAGCCCCCATCTACGGTGCGGGCGCTGCCCTGGTCGCCGTCGATGTCAGCTCCTCGGGGCCGGGCATCGCCGAGGTCGCCGGGAAGCTAGCCTCGGCTGGAGCAGCCTCCTGCCCTGTCGCCACCGTCGTCGTTGCAGAGGGGGCCTTCTTCCCCGGAGTCCGGAGCGCGGCCAACCGCTCCTCAGATAGAATACCCCTCAGTCGCTGGCGGCAATAGGTGAGCCCCTTAACAAAGGAGTCCGTCACCGCCTCCATGCCTCCATGAAATCTTTGAGGTACTCAGGAGAAGCTTTGAAGGCGGTGACCGTACCGGTGACGTCCCTTTGGGTGCCCTCCGCCTTGCTCCTTTCGGTGGCCACCAGATCCTCGGCGCGCTCAGCCTGGCGGACCGCCGCTGCCATCCCCTTCTCGGCGACCTCGGCGGCATGGTTGGCGGCAGCAGCTTTCTTCTCGGCCTCAGTGGCCCTCCCCTCGGCCTCAGCGGCCCTCTTCTCCGCGGCCGCCACCTTCCTCTCGGACTCAACCCGGAGCTCCTTCAGCCGAGTTCTCTTCGATTCCAGCTCGTTTTCGAGCTCCTTCTTCGTCCGGACGAGATCGCCAACCTCGACCGCGAGGCCCTTATTTCTAAGGTGAGCATCCTGGGCATCTTGGCTCTTCTCTCTCGCCTTGGCCCGCAGAGATTCGAGCTCAGCCAGTCGCTCTTTCTCCCCTCTGGCCCAATTCCAGTAGAAGTCCCGGATGAGGAGGAGCTCTCTGCCTTGCTGCATCAGGGAAGGGGTGTCAGCTGTCAAGTAAGAAGAAAAAGAAGCGACTTGGATAAGCAACGACAAGCGGAGGACTTACAGCATAGAGGTTCGCGAACACCGCGCTGATGACGTTGCCCAGAAGCCTCCCGCTTCCGTCTCGCTTGTCGCAGCACTGGATGGAGAAGTCCATCATCCGCTCGACAAGGCTGGGGTCTTTAACCAGAGAGACGTTCAGCCCTAATTTGAAGGGGACCATCCGGTAAGCTCTGTCCCCGGTCCCTGCCGGCTCAGCTCCTTCATCGACGGGTGGTGCCCTCGGTGCCAGTTGCGGGACAGGAGCTGCATCGGACCGTGCCTAGGACATCGGCTTGATCTCTCCGTGTTCTCCTCCTCGATGTTGATGACCTCCAAGATGGGGGGTGCCGGCCCGATGGCAGCGGCAGCCGATCTCGTGCGGGCCACCATCTCGGGCTCGGGCACCGCCACCAGCTCACGTTGCCCAGCAGGCGTGGGAACGGGCTCAGCCGCCCTTTTCCATCATCGTTCCTGAACCGGTGCATCCACCCCGGCCTGCACCAGCCTCGCCCCATCCTCGGCTCGAGCCCTCTTCGGAGCGGGCTCACCTGCCTCAGCAGCCTGCTCTTGCTCCTCAGAAAATGAGAGCAGCTCATCCATCGAAAACTTCATTTTTGCACCAAAGGGAACGAGGTCAGCCCAGCAGTAGCAGCAGTAAAAAAAAATGATGAATGAAATGAAAAAAGAAAAATAAATAAGAAACGGTGGTGGGGTGGCCAAGTCGAACTCACCCGGGTCCCGCGCCGAGCTAACCCCGGCCTCGCGAAGATTCTGCTCTGACTGCAAGACCTCCAGTGATGGGATCTCAGTCGATCTAAGCAGGTCATTCATATCAAGGTCGGCAGCTTCGACAGAGGAGTTCTTGTTCGGAGATCGGTCTAGGTCACTCCAAACCCAGTCGATCCCCTCTACTAAAACAAAAAAGAACATACTTTTCCATCCTTTAATGGAAGAGGGAAGTACAAACCTGATGCCCCAAGGACGGGAAGAAAGGGACCACCACCCATCCTCGGTAGGGTGGCATTTCAGGATGAAGAAGGCCCTGAATAAAGAAAAACGGGCGACAATCCCGTAGAAGTGGCACAGAACGATGAAGCAAAATATCGTTCTGATGGCATTGGGGACCAACTGGGCAGGAACAAGTCAGTAGTTGGCTAAGAAAGAAAGGAAGAATGGATGTATAGGGAGGTGGAGACCCCCAGCAAAGGTCTCCTCAAAGAAGGCGATCCGCCGAGGACCACTGGAAGTGACTCACTCTCCGGGACGAGGAACGGAGAGCTGGATGGATTCGGGGATGTCGTAAGCCTCCCGGATGAATGCAAGGTCCTCAGCGGTAATCATCGAAGTGATCCCTCTTGGACCTGATGACCGAGAAGACTCAGACTTAGAGAGAGGAACAGAAACAGAAGTAGAAGCAGGAGCAGGAGCAGGAAGAGAAGCCAAGCGAGGAGCAGAAGACCCGGGTTCCCTAATGGACACCGGGCCATGGAAAGGCCTTCTACTGAACTCGCACCTCGCCACCTCCATCTCCTCATCGGAAGAGGAAGGAGTCTTCGACCGGGAAGGTCCGGCCTTAGCCTGGCAAGAAGGATAGAAGTTGGGCCCGAAGCGGTCCATGAAAGAGAAAGGGAGAGAATAGGACAACTCCTGGATGACGAAAAGGAGGGAGAGAACGAAGGAAGGTCTACGGTGACTTCTAATGGGCAAGAAGGAAGAGCTAACCTGCTGATGCTCACAGAAGGCGCCGACGGCCTAAAAAGAAGAAGAGGAAGGCTCCTGCACGACTCCGGGCACGAAGAGTTTGAAAAAAGGTATGTTTCGAAAGGACTTACCCATCCCTTCAAGACAACCTGCACCAGACCGTACCGTTACGGCTTCGCCAAAAGTCATGCCATGTGTCACCGATCAACGGGGCCAGTGCCCCCATCTAACCGTAGCCGCTTCAGCTTTCGTGCCCACCATAACTGCTCTCAAGATGTGGCCACGCAGCACCCCCACACAGGCTCAAGGGCCCGCCGGGCGAGACGCCGCCGATATCGATCATTATCGCACCAAATTTCTCACCTTTCCACATCAGCACCGCAACTACTCCCTTCGACCCGAGCGCCACGCGACAACGGGCCTTAGGAGCGGAGAACAAATGATGTGACCAGATCGCTGACATGGAGCTAGGAGCCTGACATGAAGCCCCCATCGGATGCCATGCGGGATTACCACCATAGGCCCCTTCGCCGGGCTGAGCCCCTGATGTCAGCGGGGTCACCCATCGAAAGCCGGGCTCCATCCTCCGCCAGGTCGGGGCGCTTAGGTCGGAGCCGATCTCAAATCCAACCAGAGGCAGACCTTCCGAGCCCGAGCTCGGGTCCCGCGATCCGGAGTCAAGCTCAAGCCTCCTCCGCCACGCGGGACCCCTGGTCTGGGCGCACCTCAGCCAGTTCGAGCTCGGTCAAAGCTGGGCCCCTCTGGCCTGGTGCCGAGCTGGGCCCCTCTCCGCACAGTCGAGCCACCACAAGGTGGGTCCCCTGCAGATGGGCCCCATCTTCCTAACTCGATCTCCAATGCAAGTTAAGGTGTCAACCGCCAAAGAAGCAGCACCTCCCAGCCGAAGACAGTGGCGGACCCCCCGAGGACCGTACGATAGCACCCGCCATGTCACCATTAATGCCCACGATCGCCATTCACACCAGGAAGAAGGAAAGCTCACATCAAGGCACTGTGCCCCCTACCGACTTGCTGTACGACCAGAAAAAAGATACCAAGGAGTGCGATTCCCAAGAGCGGCGGTGCGACAATCGAGGCCCCTACCAGGCTTCTAGGGAGGGGCAAATTGAAGGAATGTCAGAAGATTGTGGAAGCTTCCCCAGATATCCAATAAAAAAGGTGTACCATTCATGGCACGACGTCACGTCATACCCATCTGCCAACATGGGAGGACCCCAAGGCAAGCCGCAAAAAAGGACCCAGTCAGTGTAAGCAAAAAGGAGGTAACAACGCTCATTTTTTTCTAATTCCAAGCAAGAACAATACAACCACCACAAAGAGAGGAACCAGAGCGACACAAGGGAAGAAGGCCAGAGAGGAGGGCAAGACCACCTCGGCCAACACCACTCCCAGCTCGTCCTCATCTTCCACTCACACTATATTCACTCCTCCTAGCGTAGAGCTCATCCAGAGGGGCTCGACCAGGAGGATCTATTTTCCTGGATCGCCACCACTTGACCGTCGGAGTGCCCCCGCTGGAATCCCCAGCCCGGGTCACTAACATTGCTTCCTTGCAGGTCCCGAGGCACTGGAGGCGTTCCCAGGTGGGCGGACGTGACACACCTGGCACCATCAGCAGCTACGGGCCACGACGATCCGGGCGGCAACACCTACAATACTCTGGATAAAACATGGAATGCTAATGACCTGATCACTAAGTATGTTGCTGAAGAAGAAAAGGTCAAGAAAGAGAAGATTGACAGTGCCCTCCTTACTTATCAACAACAAACTCAAGCTAGCAAGCATTTTGTACATAAAAAGAAGGGAAAGCCTACTGCTCCTCGACAGTCTCAGGATTCCGAAAGGGATGGAAGAGGTCACGATCAGAACCGTTTTGAAGATCAAGTGCTTTCACTGTAAAAAGAAAGGACACATTAAAAGTCAGTGCTTTAAGTTCAAGTCCTGGTTAGAAAAGAAAGAAAAACAGAGAGGTAAGTCCCTTGGTTTGGTCTGTTATGAATCTAATATTGTCAATGTCCCTGTTAATTCCTGGTGGATAAATAGTGGAGCTTCGACTCATATTGTTAGTTATCTACAGGGGATGATAAACAAATGGAAGCCAAGTCTGCATGAGAGCAAATTGAAGGTTGGCAATGATTTTGAAGTCCAAGTAGAGTGTGTAGGAGTTGTCAAGTTGTGCTTAGGATCTGGTTTTGTAATTATTTTAGAAAATACCTTTTATGTACCTTCCTTTAGAAAGAATTTGATTTCTGTTTCGTCCTTAGATAAGCTTGGTTATGGATTTTTGTTTAGCAATAAAAGAGTTGATTTGATATTCAATTCGAAAATTGTTGGCTATGGTGATTTGGTTGATGGCTTATACTGATTGTCTCTGGCTACTCATAATTCTAATGCTTCTTTAAGTATTGAAAATGTTGTTGCCAAACATCCAAGGACTAATGATAAATCCTTTATGTTATGGCATAAACACTTGGGACATAATTCAAAGGAAAGAATAACCAGATTAATCAATGATGACATCTTGCCTGTTTTGGGTCTTGGAGACATTGAGACTTGTGTTGATTGTATTAAAGAAAAATTGACTAAAACCAAGAAGAAAGGGGCAATTCGTAGTTCAAACCTTATAGAAATAATTCACACTGATATAAGTGGACCTTATTCTTCTACAATTTGTGGTAATAAATATTTTATCTCTTTTATTAATGACTTTTCTCGATATGGATATGTTTACTTGATTAAAGAAAAGTCTGATACCCTTCAAAAGTTTAAGATTTTTAAAATTGAAGTCGAGAAACGATTGGAAAAAGTTATCAAGATTGTGAGATTTGATCGTGGAGGTGAGTACTATGGCAAACATGATATGGCTGGGCAGCAAATGGATCCATTTACCAAGTATTTATAGGATTGTGGGATTGTACCTCAATATACCATGCCTGAAAGTCCTAAGCAGAATGGTGTGGTCGAAAGGTGGAATCGCACCCTTAAAGATATGATGCGTAGCATCATAAGTAGGTCTAATATGCCAGAATTTTTATGGGGTGAAGCTCTCAAGACTGCTTTATATATTTTCAATAGAGTTCCCAGTAAATCTGTGTTGAAGACACCTTTTGAACTCTGAACTGGAAGAAAACCTAGTTTAAATCATTTCCGAGTTTGGGGTTGTCCTGCAGAAGTAAAATTATACAATCCTTCAGAAAAAAATGACAAATCCCAAAACAAGTCATTGCTACTTCATTGGATATTCACAACATTCTAAAGGATATAGGTTTTATAGTCCAGGAAGAGGTAACAGAATTGTAGAGTCTCTTACTGCAAAGTTTCAAGAACTTGATGTGGCTGATATTGGATCTTCATCTACTACTGATGATGATAATGCACAAGGAGAAACTGTTTCTATTTCCATATCCAGCCAAAATGATAATTTGATTCTGGCTCCTATTGAAGGAATGGATGATGAAATCCATGATCCACCTAGCTCTTTTCAGAATCTTCAACCAGTGGAAGAAATCCAAGTTAGAAGATCTGTTAGACAAAGAAGATCTACAATTTTTGATGATTTTTATGTTCATCTCGGGGAGAATGATTTTGATATTGGGCATATGGTTGACCCAGTTACTTATATTGATGATGTCAATTCTCTCCAATCTGATTTAAGGATAAATGCTATGAAAGAAGAAATGCAATCTATGGTCCATAATGATATGTGGGAGCTTGTTGAGCCTTCTGATGGTTGTAAACCTATTGGATGCAAATGGATATATAAAACTAAAAGAGATTCCAAAGGAAGAATTGAGCGTTTCAAGGCCATATTGGTATCAAAAGGCTTCACTCAAAGAGAAGAAATTGATTTCACTGAAACTCTCTCATGTATCTTCAAAAGATTCTTTTAGAATAATCATGTCCTTAGTGGCTCATTATGATTTAGAGCTACATCAGAGGGATGTAAGAACTGCTTTCCTGAATGGTAATCTCTGTGAAGAGGTCTATATGAAGCAACCTGAAGGTTTTCAAGAAAGTGGAAAAGAACACTTGGTGTGCAAATTAAAAAGGTCCATCTATGACCTGAAGCAGGCATCACGACAATGGTACCTCAAGTTTGATGAAGTTGTGATCTCTCTTGGTTTTGAGGAAAATAAAGTTGATCAATGTATATTTCTCAAGATCAGTGGGAGGAATTTTATCTTCCTTGTCTTATATGTTGATAATATCCTACTTGCTAGCAGTGATTTTGGTTTGCTTTATGAGACTAAACAAATGTTGTCAGAGAATTTTGATATGAAAGATCTTGGTGAGGCATCATTTGTTTTGGGAATTGAAATTCATAGGGACAGATCTCGGTGTTTATTGGGTTGGTCACAAAAGGCATACATTGACAGAATTCTTCAGAGATTTAGTATGCAAAATTGTAGACCTTGTGATTCTCCTGTGGTTAAAGGTGACAAGTTCAATAAAGATCAATGTCCAAAGAATCAGCTTGAGAAAAATAAAATGAAAGATGTGCCTTATGCCAATGCTGTAGGGTACTTGATGTATGCTCAAGTCTGAACCAGACCTGATATTGCCTTCATAGTAGGTGTTCTTGGAAGATACTTATCAAATCCAGGTTATCAACATTGGATTGCTGTAAAAAAAGTAATGAGGTATCTACAGAAAACCAAAGATTATATGCTCATATATAGAAGAGTTGATAATCTTGAGTTGGTTGGATATTCGGATTTTGATTATGCTGGGTGTCCTGATGATCTAAAATCAACTTCTGGATATATTTTTATGTTGGCTGGTGGTGCAGTATCTTGGAAAAGTGTAAAACAGGCACTGACTGCGTCTTCTACCATGCAAGCCAAGTTTGTATCTTGTTATGGAGCTGCTACTCAAGCTATTTGGTTAAGGAATCTTATGGCTGGACTTCAAATTTTGTATTTGAGTTCCAAACTTGTGTTGATATACTGTGATAATATGGCTGCAGTATTCTTTACAAGGAATAATAAATCATCCAGCAAGTCCAAACACATTGAGCTGAAGTATTTGGCTGTCAGAGATCTTGTGAAAAATGGTAATATAATTGTTGATTATATAGATACATAGTCCATGTTAGCTAATCCTCTGACCAAAGGTTTGAGGCCCATAAGTTTCGTGAGGCTTGTTGAAAATATATGCATAGTGAGTTCTT